>JAQMRL010000001.1:25068552-25668552 GCA_035578175.1 Catonia carolina
TAGGCTGTTATGCATAACATGACTGTTATTCCCAGTTTTTCATACCCTGTAGTTTTTTTATTGTACTTCTTTGGCTCGTTTCACATCGACCGTGTAGTTTCTAGGCATAACTAAATAGTCCAAAGTTTTTTCTCTATTACCAATCTGATCAAGAGTGTAGATATTTTCAGTTTGTAAGTTAACCCCTTAACGGTTTATGATGAGATATCTCGCAACGTAAATGTTGTAGAAAAGTGCCCCTGACGAGATAATTCGCAACTGAATTTGTCTCAATTTATTGTGTTTTCTGTCTAAATATCTCGCCGTAATATTAAAATTAATTTATCTTATATCCGTAACTTTAATATTAGCGCTCGTAAAGGTTCCTTTCTATAGGTTAGATGACTACGTTATTTGTTTACATCGTACTCTCCAATGTTGCATAAAAGGTTATGTTCGGTGCGTTTTGTTGTAAAGTTATAAGTTCGTTATAAGTGTTTACGAAAAGAAATTGTAAGCTATTCGATATTGTTTATAGTTTTTTAGTAGTAGGTTTCATTTCATACATAGTATTTAGTCCGGTATTTCAATTCAGTTTATTGTATTAGGATTGTTTATTATTTATTCGATTGTAATTTTTTTTTTTAAATGATGTTTTTGTGCATGGAAATTGATCTATATGTCTTTATTCAGTCATATTATATGAAATTAAGAAGAAAAAAAATTGAGCAGGATATGAACATTTTTGGCTAAAAAAAGGAACCGTTAAGGGGTTAATAACATGGCGCTGGAAATTCACAAGCTGTGTTTCAAAATCAAAGATTGTGTTGGTGTGAATGTCGCATCTACAAATTTCGATAATTATTTATAAAGTTTTATTTAAATTTAATTTTAAAAGAAATTTATTTTATCTTATCATGCATAGTAGTCTCATATGTAGTTTAGAGTGTTGATATACCGGTACAAAAATATTAAGTGAATGTGACTACAAGACACCCTTGAATGTAAGATGCACCTCGCTTTTCAAGGTATCAAATTGTGAAAAAGGTGCGTCTTTGAATCGAGGAAATATGGTAATAGTAGAGTTCTACGTAAATCTACCCATTTCTAGAAAAATGTCTATTGGGTGAAAGGATGTGCTATTATGAAAAGCAATAACATATCACCTGTAAAACCTATCCAAAAGCTATTGTTGTTAAAAGATAATTATTGTCCTTTTATTACACTATTGCATTGTCAATGTATGTCACAATACTTTCATAATTTCTTAAAACATTGTGGTTGAATTGTAGCATTATATTATACGCGAGTGAAATGTGGGTGATAGGGGCTGTAGAAAAGAAGAGGATAGAAGCTTTAGAAATGTGATGTGTTAGGAAAATGTTAAAGATTAGATGGGTGGACAAAATAAGTAATTTAGAGGTTCTTAGGTGAGTGGACGAAAAAATAAGTATATGGAAGCATTTTACCAGAAGAAGGGATAGGCTAGTGGGGCATATCTTGAGACATCAAGGTATTGGGCTATCAGTAATGGAGGGTAATATTGAGGGAGTAAATTGTAGGGGGAGGCAAAGATTAGAATATATAAAGCAAATTACAAAAGATGTAGGGTGTTACAGGTATGTAGATATGAAACGACTTGCGTCAGATCGAACAGCTTGGAGAACTGCATCAAACCAGTCGAGAGACTGATGACAAAAAAAAAATACTCTCATGTACAAACAATATTTTTATTATGTCATTACAGTGTTTCATTTTGTAATTTTGTTTTCATTTTTTAGCCGAATGTGTATAGATTGATGCAAATAAGCCAGTCAACGATTCCAGTTGCAGCTAGTTTTACTCATCTGTTTTCACACAAACGGAAAACAAACAGAATTGAATTTGTTACGGATTTCCCTACTGGCGATGAAGCAGAAGTTGTTTCGTCGTTACAAGTAAGTTATCTCGCTTGTGTACGCTAAATGGTATAATGTACGAGGCGTGTTTTTTAAGTAAGTACCGTTTTGCGATTCCGCCGCCGCAGCGCTACGGTCGGCGTTCCGCGCATGCGCGCTGGTTACCTACATCTCTTGTCTACGCACTGACGCCATTACAGTCTGATTCTTCATTGTATACGTTGTTTACTGAGTGTTTAAGATGCCTCCGACAATCGTGAGTCCCGCTGATTGTGAAGTACGGGCTGTTATACGATTTCTTAGTGCTAAAGGCGTAAAACCGATCGATGTTCATCGTGAGATCGTTGAAGTTTACGGACAAAACATTATGAGTGATGGAATGGTAAGGAAATGGGTGAGAGCATTTAAAGATGGCCGCACAAATGTGCATGATGAAGAACGGAGTGGGCGTCCTTCGATCGTTAGTAAAGATTTGTTGCAGAAAGTGGACGAAAAGGTGAGAGAAAACAGACGCTTTACAATTTCATCATTGTCCGACTGCTTTCCTCAATATTCTCGTAGTGTTTTGTATCGCATTGTGACCGAGAACTTGAATTACCGGAAATTGTGTTCACGTTGGGTTCCAAAAATGTTGACGGATTTGCACAAAACCCAACGTTTAGGCAGTGCATTGACTTTCCTTGAGCGGTACCACAATTAAGGTGAAGATTTTTTAGACCAAATTGTTACTGGTGATGAAACATGGGTGGCCTACGTCGCACCAGAATCGAAACAACAATCCATGGAATGGCGACATTCATCATCACCCAAAAGAGTGAAGTTTAAGCAAACAATTTCTGCCCGGAAAATCATGTGCACAGTTTTTTGGGACAGAAAAGGAGTATTGCTAGTGGAGTTTCTGCCTCGTAATGAGACAATCAATGCAGCGTCTTATTGTGAGACATTGAAAAATCTGCGTCGTGCAATCCAGAACAAAAGACGTGGCAAGTTGAGTAAGGGTATCGTTTTGCTGCATGACAATACCCGTCCACATGTGGCTAATCAGACCAAAGATCTCATCAAATCATTGAAATGGGAAACTCTAGATCATCCTCCTTACAGCCCTGATTTGGCGCCCAGCGACTACCATTTGTTCCTGCACTTGAAGAAACACCTGGGCGGTCGGCGTCTTCAAGACGATAACGAAGTCAAAACATTTGTGATGCAGTGGTTAACAAATCAGGCGGCAGAATTTTATCAGGAGGGTATTCAAAAACTGGTGCCACGTTATGACAAGTGCCTCAATATTCACGGAAATTATGTAGAAAAGTAGATTAAGGTACAGGCTTTCATGTAAAAATAAAATTATTGCGATATCTTTGCACGTCTTTTTTTAATTCCAAAACGGTACTTACTTAAAAAACCACGCCTCGTATAAACAGATTTTGATAGTCAGTAGTATTTAGTGTGTATTGATTTATAAAAAAGAATATTGTGATGATTTTTAATAGAAAATTTCAGTTAAAAATATGGCATGAAAGGTAGCACCAGCAAAACAGTTAAAAGTATGGCCTGGAAAAATATGACCAGCAAAGCAAAAGTTATGGTAATCAGCTAAGAGAGAGTTGACAAACACTTGGTACAGGAAAGGAAATAATGCGCACAGTGAAACGAAGAAAATTGGAATATGTAGGATGTATCATTAGAAATGACAATAAGTATAAGTTTCTGAAATTCAGTTTGCAAGGAAAGGTGCAGAGTAAAAGAGGGATCGGAAGACAACGAATATCCTGGATAAAAAACTTGAGGACCTGGTGTGCATCTTCTATTGCAGGATTCTTCAGTGCAGCAGCGAATAGAATTTTCATTGTCAGAATGATTGCCAAAATTCGGTAGCGGATCAGCACCAAAAGAATTATAATAATAGAAAGTGGAAAAATGTTTAGTTTGTACTGTTTGACTAAATTATTTTTCAAAGCTGATGAGCTCTGAACATAACCATTGTCCCCTACCCACTTCATAGCTAGCCAATGATTTGCCAGCAACAGTGCCAATACTTGCTTTCATAGCTCTGTTATATTTATTTATTTATTTCCCGTTGCTTACAAAAAATAAATATCAATACAAAATAAACGTTAATTTCCTTAATTATACTTTGATAATATAAAAACTATGTATTTTAATTCGCGGTGGGAAAATTAATCCACCCAACTATGGTTTCCCATGTTCAAGGGTAGATCGATTCAGTGCTTCTTTGTCCATTATACTACTGTACTATGGTAATCTATTAGTGTGTTAGTAATTATGACTACATGTTAGTTACTTAAATACTAATTAAACTACTAAGACATTTCTATTTAAAAAATATGCTATAGCCTATATAATTATTTGTACAAATGAAAAACAAAACAAACAATAAAATATGCAAAACAAAAGAGTTTATTTAAAAATAGAAAACTAAAATTGAAACCGGTAGATGAGCTGACAAAACTATAATTATGTTTCTTGGAGTAACCATTTTTTCTAAAGCCAAATATGTATTCCGTCAGCCTTTTTTTTTGGTCTTTCAATAACAAAATTATTACCAATTACGAACCTACAACCAGCTTATTGATTATATTATAAACTGTGTTGTTTAGGTCAACAGCCAAAAGGCTGGTTTGAACCTCTAGAGGTTTTACTAAGTAAAAACGAGGAGTAAGGTGGTTTACCATTGCCTTCCTCACTGAGTTGAAAGAGTATGCTTATCAGCATGCCAGGCCCTCCGAAAAGCACTCACTTTCTACCCTGTAAATGACACCTTCACTTCATTCACCACAGGGTCTGGCTGCATAGTGAAATTCATTACTCTCAGAGGAGATAACTCTGACTAGTGTCTTTTACACACCTCTACCTCTTCTGTTCTTAAATAGTTCAGTCATATAAGTGGCTGACTATGTGATAAAAAACACAACTATTTTTTTTTAGCCCTGGACCAAACAGATAGAGTGCAATTAAAATAACACTCCACCTGCCCGTTTTTGGCATATTATAAACTATAGCATGTTAATGCGGTCTGTAATCGATGTGTTCAGTACGAGATGCAAGACACGAATGAAATACTGCGGCTCTTATACGCATGCGTGCATAATGTTTGTCAAGCTACATACTTTCGTACAATCTGACAACTCTGGCAAACGTTCTGATTGGTCTAAATGCATGAAACAGCAGAGGTCAACAACCATGAAAAGCATTATATATATAATAATTATATAATAATATAATTATAATTATATAATTTTATAATTATAATTATATTATAATTATAATTATATAATAATATATATATAATAAGGGCTTGGTCTGGTATATGGATGGGTCTAAGATAAGCCGAGATCCTATGATCCTATGTAAGCTGTGAAAAGACATGAATCATGGTCATATAGGTCTGTGGTGATTAAGGAGTACTTGAAGTACTCCTTGTCATGCAAGTGGCTGGACACAACAGGGTTACCTTAGTCTGGGTCATGAAGGGATTGCAGGCTATGAAAGGGCAGTAATTCTGATACTCTGATATGACTAAAGGTGGGATTTTGTTTGTGCGATCGTCACTTGCAATTACTGCATGCGTCACTGCCATTACTCATCAAATGGATTTCTTAAGGTGAGGTTTCATTTGTGCAATCGTCGCATGCGACTGACGCATAGGTCGGGTAAGGTGCGGTTTCGTTTGTGCGATCGTCGCATGCGATTACTGCATGGGACGATTGCACAAACGAAACCGGACCTTAAGGTCTGTGCGATGGTATTAACTGCAGCGTATAAACTGTATCCTACTTTCCGGGCCTCTGGTCAAAACAGAAGCAGAATTATTTGCATCGGAGATTGGCATTGCTGACTTTATATCATCTGAGGGTTGTGATTTTGGTGGGTATTTGTGTGTGAATTTTTTTGTATTACTTCATTTTGAAACATATTTCTTAAAATTTTGGTTCCTGTC
Organism: Catonia carolina; assembly: GCA_035578175.1. NCBI lineage: Eukaryota > Metazoa > Arthropoda > Insecta > Hemiptera > Achilidae > Catonia > Catonia carolina. The sequence continues at coordinate 25,074,388 of JAQMRL010000001.1, forward strand.
TATGTAACGATCTCTATAATTAAAATACCTAGTCCTTTAAAGGAAGGAACTGTAGTAATGATGATATTGTTTTTGTATTAATGTGACAGGTCCACCCTCATGGATGGTGTGCATTAAGTAGGAACATCAGTAGTGATGAGAATAGTGAGTGGACGTGTGTCCATGATATTCAAGATAGAGATATAAGCGAGTATGAGATTGATAGTGAAATGTCCGAGGATGAGGGCCAAAGGTGAATATTTTAACTCATATTATTAATGTATCAGTATGTCGATGTGTTATTGCTAATCTCAGAAGGTTTTTGTTGAATTTAGTTTGCTAACATTATTGTTATTTCATGCTCATTAAAGGCAGGTGGAGTGTTAAATCATTTGCACTCGATCTGCTGGTTCCAGTGCTACAAAAAATAGTTTTGTTTCTTATCACATGGTCAGCCAATTATTAGACTAAAGCATTTACCGACAGAAGAGGTAGATGTGTAAAAGACACCAGTTTCAGTCATTTCCTCTCAGAGTAATCGATTTCATTATATAGCCAGACGCTGTGGTGAATGAAGTGAAGGTGTCATTTGCAGGGTGGAAATTAGCACTTTGAAGACTGACATTTTTTTTATAGCTTTGCCCGTGGACTGCCATTTTTCGGGGATTTTTAAAAAATTGTAACAAATCAACCATTGGTCATAAATTCAAAAAGTAAAGATTAAATTTTAGATCATAATTAGTAGATTACCTTTCATTTAATAAGATTAGAATTACTTTAATTTAAAAAATTTTTCACTGTATAATGATAATATATAAGAATAATAAAATTAATTATATAAGTTAAATTCTTCAAACTAATTACCTATTCCTAATAACCAATTTACTTTTTTTATTTTTAAAGTAAAATTTAAAAAAAACTTAGTTATTATAATAACGAACTAATAACTAACAACAACGCGCAGAAGTACCAGCAGATCGCTTGCTCACACTCGATAACATTGATGCTGTAAAAGTCGATATATTCGATAATCTGGCAACATTAGGACTATGAGTGTACTCTATTAGATTTAGAATGAATTAAATTAAGTGACATCATAGACTGCAATCGTATATGATACTAGCTAATGGATATAAAACCAAGTGAAATAGGCACCCGAATCGTATACGGGTGCCTAATGTAATTTTTTTTTGCGCCCTGGAGACTCCAGGAGGAGTATAGGACATGTCGTCAGATATAACACCTGAAATACATATAAGAAACACACTATGTATCACTACTATCAAGAAAGAAATTCTTGTACACTATAAAAAGTTTCACCGATCAAGTAATTTTTTAGATTTTTTTAAAAGAATTCAAATCCTCACAACACTTTAAAGATTGGGGTAATTTATTTATGAATTTTCTCCCTGCATAAGTAGGTTTTTGTTTGAACAATTTTGTGGAGTGATTAGCCACATAATAATCATTCCTGTTTCTCGTGTTATGATTGTGAACATTGAAATTCTGCATAAAATTATTTTACCTGACATACATAATCACCTCAAAAATGTAGAGACAGGGAACTGTAAGCAATTTAAGCTCCTTAAATAGTGGCCTGCATGAGGTTAGCTGGTTAGCTCCCACCATACACCTAATAGCTTTCTTTTGAATTTTAAAAACCCTATTCATATTACCCATGCTAGAATTACCCCATACTAAAATACCATAACGGATATGAGACAGAATGAGGCCATGATAAGCTGCCATTAGTAATTTTTTATCATTTAATCTGGCTGTTTTAGTGCAAATACCCCAGATGATATTTTAATACAAACTTGATTGGTATAGAAGTCCCAAGACAAAGATCTATCTAGAGATACGCCCAGGAACTTCACTGTATCTACATGCTCTAAACTATTATTATGAATAAATACATCCACTTCTCTACTTTCTTTAACGTTATGTTTATTTTTAAACTGCAAGTACTGACACTTTTTCCCATTAACTGTTAATAACTTTTGATTCAAGAACTGCACTACGGACTCTATGTTAACATGTGTATTTACTTCAAGAGCATCTACCAGTAAACTGTTACTGATTACTGAAGTATCATCAGCAAACAACAAAGCTCTGCCATTAGGTATTACTTCTGGTAACCTATTAATGTACAATAGAAACAGAATTGGACCTAAAACTGACCCCTGTGGAACGCCTGCTTTGACTTCAAGCTTTCCAGATACAACTTTTGTAAGTTTCCCTCTAACAACCCTAGTTAACTCCACACACTGTAATTTATTAATAAGGTAAGATTGAAACCATTTCAACTCTACATCCCTAACGCCTAACGACTCTAGTGTTTTCAATAAAATTTCATGATCAACACAATCGAAAGCTTTATTCAGATCCAGAAACACTGCCAATGCTTTCTTAATGGTAATGTAACGTAATGGTTGGGTCTATTGTACATTGTAGCGAAGGGGGGAAGGGAGTGGCGCATGAATAAATTCCACCTGCAGTGTTCCTAAACAAGTCGCCCGCCCTTATTTCATTCTCCTGCAATCTACAGAATTGTGAAATATATGTATGTCTAGATAAAATTACGGTTTAAAAATGGATTTTCACTAGTAATGTCTTAACTATATGAATGTGTATGTGATATCATGGGAAAGGAATGTAGTTATACCCGCTGTGTTTTAGAAGTGGAACCGTCCAGAACTGTTGGAGCCATAAGGGTTAAAGTAAATAAATATTATTGTTATAACTGACAGTATGTAAGAAATTCGGTGGATATAAGTCGCAAGTTCTTGGAAGTAATATTTTTTTTTTTTTGTAATCCGTAATGTGTGTACGTTGGAATCTGTTCAATTTAGAACAATAAGCAACCCCATGACCCGATGAGATAAGAATGATATGTATGACGTGTAAATGAGGTGTAATCTTGTACAGACTCAGGTCGACCATTCCTGAGAGAGTATGGTTAATTGAACCCCAACCGTCAAAGTACATCGGTAGCCACTATCTAGCATTCAAATCCGTATAAAAGTAACTACCTTTACTAGGATTTGAACCAGGAACCTTCGTCTCTGAAAATCAGCTGATTTTGGCAACGTTTTTACCTCCAGACCAACCCTGTGGGTTAGAGTAATAATTAAACTATTTTTTTGTATAAAAATGTATTATTCATACCTTTTCTTGGTGAAACAAAGTCACTAACAACACAGAAATTATTGGAATAAATTATATAATTAACTTACCATGTTGTTGTTGTTGTTGTTTAGGTCAACAGCCGAAAGGCTGGTTTGAACCTCTAGAGGTTTTACTAAGTAAAACGAGGAGTGAGGTGGTTTACCATTGCCTTCCTCACTGAGTGGAAAAGTACGCTTATCAGCATGCCGGGCCCTCTGAAAAGCACATAGTTTCCACTCTGTAAATGACACCTTCACTTCATTTACCACAGGGTCTGGCTGCATAGTGAAATTCATTACTTTCAGAGGAGATAACTCTGATTAGTGTCTTTTACACCTCTACCTCTTCTGTTCTTAAATGATTCAGTCATTTAATTGGCTGACCATGTGATAAGAAACAGAACTATTTATTTTAGCCCTGCAACGAACAGATTGAGTGTAAATAATTTGACACTCCACCTGTCTAACTTACCATAGTGATACAATTGTATAACACTGGGAGGTTCAAATGTTTTTGTTTTTTTGGGGGCTCCCAAACTTCCCTACACCCCGCCGTCTCCACCCTCTACAATGGCTGGTCGTAAGGATGCAAGGTGGTACAATAGAACAGCAATAGAATATCGCCTCAGTATACTGCACCATTATAACTTAACGTAGTCATTCTTTCTTCACTAGAAAACAGTCAGCCGCCGACCCCAACATACACCACCACATAGACACGAATAACATAAAAAAAAAAAAAAAAAAAAAAATTGACCACTTTTAAAATCTGTTCGAAAATTCTTGGTAATAAGTAACAAAAGATGAGCTTCATTGTACCACTTGTAGGATCGGTCTAAATGCCTGAATATATTTAAAAATGCGAGGATACTCTTCCAAATATTTTTTTGACTTCAAAAAAAAAACATAAAACATGAAAGAAATTCACGTATCAGTTTTCCCAACCACGTTGCATTCTTGCTTTATGCTGCAGATAGATTCCCTTGAAATTAAAATGATTTTTAAGCCAATAATGTCACAGTTTTGCCCAAAACGGGCAGGTGGAGTGTTATTTTAATTGCACTCTATCTGTTTGGTCCAGAGCTAAAAAAAATAGTTGTGTTTCTTATCACATAGTCAGCCACTTTTATGACTGAACTATTTAAGAACAGAAGAGGTAGAGGTGTAAAAGACACTAGTCAGAGTTATCTCTTCTGAGAGTAACGAATTTCACTATGCAGCCAGACCCTGTGGTGAATGAAGTTAAGTTGCCATTTGCAGGATGGAAAGTGAGTGCTTTTCGGAGGGCCTGGCATGCTGATAAGCATACTCTTTCAACTCAGTGAGGAAGGCAAAGGTAAACCACCTTACTCCTTGTTTTTACTTAGTAAAACCTCTAGAGGTACAAACCAGCCTTTCGGCTGTTGACCTAAACAACAAAGTCACAGTAAGGCTTTATTACTTTGATCAAAGAATTACAATGCAATTTATGATTATCCACAGTTTTTAGAGAACCATGTTCAGTAAATAAAATATGAATGCTTGTTTAAGTTTGTTTTCTATAAATACTGTATTGTGTATTTTTTTTAGTGCTGGTTCTGGAGAAGACAGAGATTGTTTCATGGAAACGGAACAGCAATCAGCACCCGCTTTAGTATTAAATGAAGCGGAAGAAATGGGAACACGAATGCCTAGACAAAGAGAACAAGAAGATGAAAGAGAACATGCTTACAGGCGTGCTTCTGGGTCAGGTTCATTCTTTAGAGGATTTCCTGTTGCTTCTCATGGTGGCCCTCCGTTAAGGTACACCGACGTTTGGGAAGCTTTGGTAGCGATAAGAGAAATGAGGTATGTTACGTCTGATTAATGAATCGCTATTTATATACGTTGAAGGGAGTATTTTGTTGTATGGACTATAAGGTTCAAATGATGAATTAACTTTTCAGATTCTACGAGTTCTTAGTTCTGTTAATTTGTGGATGTATATACAGTTCAGCGGTCGTTAGTTTGCCTCTACTCTCAACAAACCAAAGCCAGCAGCTACTACAGGGTGCACGCTCGGGTCCTTGACTTTATGGATGTTGTATTCCTATTAAGTTAAATATGTTTTAAATTATAAGTACTTAAAGTATTTAAAACATCAGCCATGATATTGTTATAATGAAGTGGCGAAAATAAAATCAGCTGGTCAAATAAAATCAGCTTCTCATAAACAGCTGACTGGCTAAATATAAAAACGAAGGTTTCCATTGTTGGGGCGCGGCCGCGGTTTGAATGGCTGACGTGTGAGTGGTCTAAATTGTACAGGAATCTTCGTTACGGTGAAGTTTGTTATTTTGTCAGCAGACATTGTTATTTAATGTTTAATTTGGTAAGGGATATTGTCTATTTTATTTTATTGTTAATTAATTGCGTGAACTGTATTATTTTCAATGTTTAATAACTTATTTTCATAAACTCATGTTCATTGTTGTCGTTTGTAAAGGTTAGTTTTTAGTTCTTGTCAAATAATTGTGTTAAATAACTATATGTGAATTAATTAAATAAAAGTTTACAATTTTACTTAACTATAACGAGTTGTAACAATATGATGTAGGCCTAACAATTTCATTTATAAAAATACTTTTGAAAGTATTTTGTTGTTACTTTTTAATCAGCATGTACTCATTTTTATGTAATGCTCAGTGACGTCATTATTTGTTTACATTAGGAGCAAACTAAGTGAGGGTGGACTTCAGACTGATGTTATGACTGATTTAGGTGGATTAGGTGGTGTATGATAGTGTGTTGGTGAATTTAGAGAAAAGGAGAATCTACTCAGCTGTGTGTACTATCGCTGACCGAGGCTGATGACATGTGGCAAAACCTTGCTTACGAAATTCGTGGCCCTGAAAAGGGCCGTTTAATTGGTTGGGGTTTGTGAGAAGGACCGTTTTACTTAGAGTGTTGCTGGCCCTGAAAAGGGCCGTTTAATTGGTTGGGATTTGTGAGAAGAACCGCTTTACATAGCGTGTTGCTGGCCCTGAAAAGGGCCGTTTAATTGGTTGGGGTTTGTGAGAAGGACCGTTTTACATAGCGTGTTGCTTGCCCTGAAAAAGGCCATTGTAGATGGCAGGAAGCGGTGAGCTGGCATGTTGAGAGCAGAGCCCCTAGAGTGACGAGTTGGCTACCGGGTTCTGGCCTAGCTTTCCCTCAGCGACAGTTGAGTCCCCACTGCAGCGTGACAGTAGTGGGCCTCAGAGCTCCACAGCGTCGGGTCGTTCAATAGTATCTCTGAGGGGGCACTGTCCGGTTCCGCACTGAACTCAGTCTTCACCTTGGTGCCATCAGGCACGCATGGGCTTCCTTCGGCTGCCGGGTGTGGGAATGTAGCGGCGATCAGGGATGGCTGCGCTGTTCAGCTCCTTGCGTGCTCTTTTTTCTTGTTCTTCTGAGTTCGGGAATTGGATGGCGAGTGTGCCTCGGAGGCCAGTGCAGCTACTTAAATCCCCTCCTGCGAGTCCACTTCATGGTGGCGGGGAGGTACTGCCGGTTGTGTGTTGTTAGTGCTCCCCAAGGCAGGTCCTGGGACTGTCTGCAGCGCTGATAATTGTAGAGCCGTCAGAAACAGTACTTAATAATCCTTATAATTATTTAAGTTACTAGTTAGCATCGTAGCAGCAGAATCCTTGTTAATATAATAATTTTTTATTCATATAAAAATACTTTTATTATTTACCTTTTCACTGCTTCTTTTACTTTGTTTTTACGAGTACTTTCGGGGTGTGCACCGTTTCTTCAGGTAATAACATAGATAGTTCCAATGTTTATGAAAATTATGTTTTCCTTTATCGAAGGTTTGAATCAGATGAAGTAAAAGAAGCAGTAAAAAGATAAATATTAAAAAAATTTTATGTAAGCATAAAAAAATTTACATTAATAATAATACAGTAGTACTGTAAAAATATTTAATTTTTCACTGACTTGTTACAGCTGCTGTATCACTTCTGTTTCACCTTTTTTCATATTATCGTACTATCTGCTGACATGTTTCGGTGGATCAGAGTACGTCAAATTGAAACTAAACTTCTTAAAATATGTAAAGGTTTTAGAAGATAAGAAGGTTTCAGTCATTCAGAAACAATGACTGAAACATGTCAGTAGAAAGTACGATTATATGAAAAAAAGTACGAATCAAGTGATAGAGCAGCTGTAACAAGTTGTGAAAAATTAAATATTTTTACAACAGTTTTGATTATAGGCTGTAAGATCCATTATAAAGATTTATTTGTTTATTAATACAGGGTCATCATAAAAGAATTGTGCGGTTTTGAACATGGTTTAAAGAAAAACCGAATTACTTACAGTTAATGTTGTTTATTCATCTAATTTGTCGTCTCAAACAGTTTTTTTACTTAATTAATACATTTCAATATGTGCGCTTTTAGTTGCTCAACAAATGTCCAAACGATACTCAACTTCTCTCCAAACATTGGTTAACATTTCTTCGGTTATGGTTGTCATTGCTTCATTAATCCTGTTTTTTAAGTGGTTCAGGTCGCGAATTTTTTATGAATAAACAACCCTTATGATGTACCCCCACAAGAAAAAATCACAAGATATCAGGTCTGGACTCCTTGGAGGCCACATAGGTCCTTGTCGGCTTATTCATCGATCTCCAAATTTTTCGTTCAAAGCGTTCGTGACCCATGTGCTGAAGTGTGGGGGAGCACCATCTTGTTGGAAATGGAGTTGATGAATGTTTTTGAGTTCATCTAGCTGAGGAAAGCAATAAGCTGAGGAACGCTTTGAACGCAAAATTTGGAGATCAATGGATAGGCCAGCAAGGACCTATGCTGTGGCCTCCAAGGAGTCCAGACCTTACACCTTGTGATTTTTTCTTGTACGAATATTTGGAGAGAAGTTGAGTATCGTTTGGACATTTGTCGAGCGACTACTGGCGCACATATTGAAATTTATTAATTATGTAAAAAACCTGTTTGAGATGACAAATTTGATGAATAAATAACATTAATTGTAAGTAATTCGGTTTTTCTTAAAACCATGTTCAAAACTTCACCATTCTTTTATTATAACTCTGTACTTAGTAACTAGCGAATCTCTACTAGCTTTGCTTCATCAACTAAAAATGTTGTACCTACAATAAAAGCGAAACTAAATAAATAGCGGGCTTTCCCCTTGGCTTCGCACGGGTGATAAGCTACAAAAATGTTTTCAGTAAGGAACTTTGTTCCTGCTGAAAACAGTATTTTTCCCAATTGATGAAAGCCTCATAAAATTTTCATCGGTTAAAATGCCAACAATATTTATAATACCTCCTAGCACAAAACATTCTTTGTCTTGTTCCCAGTCGTTATTAAAATTTATTGATTGCAAGAACTACCTGTTCTTGATAGACCCACATATAACTGTCCATGCGAAAATCATTCTTTGTGCAAATCTAACCTGATGAATTTAAATGTTTGCCCTTGAGATTTATTAATTAATTGTTGTAGCGAAGGATAGCTTAATAGGGAACTGAACTCTTTTGAATGAAAAGGGCATAGTCCATGGAGACAAATGTGTGCAATGGCGTAATGGGTGGCAGTATCTCTTCGTTCAGTTTTATTATAAAATTTATTTTTCAACTTTATAAAGTATGTGCTTACGTATGGTTTGAAACTTCTGTAATTATGGTTTGAAATTAAAAATTAAATTAATGTACTTCGCTGACCTGTAAATTCACTTGACTTAAATCCAATTGAGAACTTGTGGAATATTTTGAAAAAACGTTTAGGTAAGATGGATTGTACAACAAAAGAACGCGTGATAACTGTTAAGGTAACTGCTATGCATCTTGGATTTGCAAAACAATATAATAAATCAAATAATCTACTTCATTGAGGCGTTTTCCGGAAAACCAGTATGCATTTATGGTGGTCCACGTACGAGACCAACGTGATTAGGAGTTGTAAGCTACAAAACAGAGTTGTAATCGAAAGGAAGGAAAGGGAAAAACATAAGAACATAAATGACATAGGAAAAGGATCATTTGAACAACCGAACTAATTGTCACAAACATAAAACGTCCACTTACTTGTTATTGAATACAATAGCCTGAAGTCCAGTAACAGGAACACGTGCGTGAGCCCAGGATGGTGACTGACGAAGATTACTTTTAATAGATTAGCAAACAGTTTAGCAAATACACAAACACAGTAATAAATAAGTATATTAACATACAGAAGCACAGTAAATACCTTGTTTCGAAATGCATAAGCCGATGCCAGCACCACGCTAGGTGCTAGGCCAAAAAGTTAACCCTCAAACGATGGACGCGTCTGTTCGTGACGAATTCAGTAGAACAAGTGACCAGAAAGCGGGAATAGGAAGTAGAACGTAGGTGGGGAGGGAAGGAACATATAGATTAACAGGTGTGTGATCTAGTAAGTCATGCATGATGCAGCAATAACTTAAATACGAGACGGATTAACAGTGAATGAGCACGTATATTCAAATCAACTGTGCATATAAACAAAAGACCCAGGTAGCATTGGCCTTAACAATAACTAATGCTATAAAAGTGTTGTTCCACAATGATGAAGTCAAGAAAATGTGCACTAATCTAGTAGAGTGAATGCTAAAAAGTCTTCTAGAGGTAATTTTCGCTAAAGGAGTTGATACGTTGTATTAATAGAGGCTGACTACTGGCTTGTGGTCATTACAGAAGAACAGCTGATATCACCCGCTCCCCGTCACTTTACAGAAGTAATTCATGTCATTCTGACTAGTGATGTGACGCTCTTGAGCGAGTCGCACAAAAGATCTAGTTCTTTTAACTGAGCGGTGAGCTACCACCTCTTTTATTTTGAACAACCAGCACATCGCACACTGAGCGTTTCTCCCCACGCTGCACGCTCTCCGCACAGAGCTGACTTGTTCATCCCCTCCATGATTAAACCACTTTCCTGTAGTCGCATCATAGCACCTAGCGCATAGTGCTACCTAAACGCTGCATGGAAAGTATACATATCGTATCAAACTCCGCCTTTGTTTGTGTGGGTGCAGGAGATGGGTGCGGAGAGGGGGTCATTATTCTTTCATACTATAGTACAACAACCCTGACACAAATGGTTGTAAAATACCATTGTACTGTACTGTAACAATTTTGCTACATGCGTATGAAACAAAGATGGACACATGAAAAAATTTGTTTGTGGAAAGAGATGGATGAACGTTCAGGTTGACGCACGCGCAAACACTACATGCTGTGTGCGAAGAAGTGAGCGAAAGTCACCCTCGGCTCGACTCACTGTCTGTTTATTCAGATAGCTGAGGTGAGTGGTGTACGTATTAGAATCTACTAGCTCACTGCCACAGTTCACCCCATCTCATCGTTAAATTGTACGGCACGCTCTGTGCCGTTCACTCAAGTCTGCGGAGGGGGGTGTGCCATCCCATGACTAATTCTGACAATATATTAGAATGATTGTTTTACTGTTGTATAGTAATGTTATGCTCATATAAGCTCGGATTTGTAAATGATTCATTCACTCGACAGTAAGTTGATGAAATATATTAATATTGGGTGTAAAACAATTTCTAAAATAAACTGTGACAATATCTAGTTTTTATGGTGACTAACCAATGTATATTTTCATCGTAATTCTATAACACAAAGTATTTTCAGGATATGTTAATAATGAAATAATGATATTAATAATTATGATGAATGAATATTATGATTATGTATAAAAATGATTTATTTAAATTATCTCATTATTGGTATAAATACTGAAGTCACGAGATTGCTTTTTGCATTTGTATAGGCTGTGAGGAAGGGAAGTGAAATATTTGCATTGCTGTTAACCTCAACAGTGAGACACTACTCATACATTTCACTAACGTGCAGTTTTTAGATACATTTTGTAAGCTGTGGTTTATGTCGAGAAAATGTTTTCTTCATAAATTTTATAAGAAATAAATATGTCCTGTAATATTGCCTATAGCTTAATTACATAACTAGAAATGTTTGATTTACTGTAATTATGAATGAACCGCCTTCTTTACTATTGCTGTCATCGGCGTTTTCATTATCAGTCTCTCTAGTATCTACCTAACTGTTTTTTTTTTACCAGGTATCAACAAAACTGTTAAAGAATAGCTTCTTCACATCCTTAATTTCCTTCCTTATTTTTCAAATTGTGGAAAGAGAAACATCACAGTAGCTAGCCGCTTGCTCACGGCTTTTGTTAAGAGGCACGGATGGGCATTTTTGTTTAGTTTCCACTTCACAACATTTTATTACATTGCGTTCAGCACTGTGAATAGTTCCACCATGTTTTTGAGAAACCGACATTTGTGTTTACGGAAACAAACAGTTAGGCCTATATTCGTACAGTTAACACGTTCAGTGCAGCCACCACATTTATGTGGCCTATTGAACAGTCCCAGGGTGCGGGCCGCCACAAAAATGTGGTCTGTTTATACAGTTTTATAATCTCTTCTTTCTGCGTTCAGCTAGGGTAAATTGTATTTCTTTTATTGTTCAGCCGTAGAAAAAGATTCATTCTATGCCAGTATACCTTCAGCTTTTGAAGAAACGTGACCCGTTTTTTTTGGCAGAGTTTTAAAAACTGATATATTTTCTTCTATGTTTCGAGTTTTACGGGCTGTTTTATTTGTTATTAATAAAATGTTACTTCATTATATTACTTTTCTTACAATTACGCAACATTTACTATACTTCGTAAATATTAAGTGTGGCAAAAATGCTACTAAATTAATAAATATGTGTATACGAATGTAATACCGAAATGCTTTAAATTTAAGTAGGCCTATTTTTTCGTACATACAGACCTAAAGTTTACTTTTTTTAAAGAAACTAGTAGGTATTAATTTTTTTTGAATGTTTGCCTCATTTAAAAATTGGTTATAGAAATATTTTATTAGTACTTATAATTTTAGGAGCCTACGAGGTGTGCACATTCACACAAAGCGGCAGGGTCATTTACTTATAATAGTATACTAGTAGGCTTATTCAATTCTTTTCTTAGGTGACCCCATTTTTGGAATTGCATTTTTACCTGTCCACGGAAAGACTTACTGCCGTGGAAACAGAAAAGGGTAATGAAATATTGTTGAAAACAAGAAAAAATCATAAAGCCGTCACAAGTACCGATATCTGATATCATCTGTACCGTAATATTACTTACTTTCAACTGTTCGAAAACCTTTGGTCACACCGCAGTTATTCAGCTAAGAGTGCCATAATGAGCTATTATTATCCTTTTATTCCTATAAGTTTTTAATTTTTTCTTATAGATTTACGTGATAAAAGCAAAGTACATTCAGACTTTTACATTTGTTTTGTATTTATACTTTTATGTGTGTATTTTTAAAAACGAAAAACAAATACATTTATCTATAGTAAAATACATAAAACATACACGTATAAATATAAAATTAAAATATTGAATGAAAATACACACGAGAAATTGTAATTGTAGAGAGAATATGAGGATATGAAGCGCTGCGGACTTGTGCATTTCTGTGTGCGGGGAACTTATAAATGCGGCAGGCGACGGTTCAGCCACAGCGAATAACATCACTTCACCCGGGCCGCAGTGAATTTTAACCTACAAAATTTTCCGCGATATACTGTATATGCTCTGGGTATAGTATAAGTCGTTATATTTGTCGTTCTGAAATTAAAGCAGTTGCGGATGCGCACTGATGCTGTTCCCCCCTTTACCCCTCGTTGCAAACAACGGCAAACTCGTGACTCAAGTGACTATAATAATAATAATAATAATAGAAGCAGACATCTAAAAGTCAGCTGTTTCACATAAGATGGCGTTATACAGTATTGCAGAGGTCTATTTGGCCTCTTGTTGACTGTCCTTTGCATTGAGCGGAGGGCCACATAGCAGTAGCCCCCCTGTATGGCCGATACAGGTTTTTACTTTCTCTTGCCTATATGAATATATAGGAAGGACAGTATTGGTTTCATGTATGTAATAAAAGGCACAAACCATTTTAACCCATTGACCTACGAATTGATTTTTACTGTTGGTAGCGTTACAGTTTGATTTAATTTTGCATAAAATGACACTATATTGTAAATAGACAATAACTTTGTTTTCTTTTAACCAATTGTCTTCATTTTTTTTCATTTTTTAAGAATTAAATAGGTATTGCAAAACACTCAGAAAATTAAGACGCACGATACAAAACAAGTGTCGGGGAAAACTTAGTGAGAAAGTTTTGTTTTTCCACGACAACAGCCATCCACACACGCCCAAACGTACTCAACAGCTCTTGGAAGGTTTTGGATGGGAAGTTTTTAATCATCTGCCATACAGCCTGGATTTGGCACCGAGCGATTACCATCTGTTCCCAGCGATGAAAACATGGCTCGCTACGCAACGCTTCGACACTGACGCTGAACTCCATGCCGGTGTAAACCAGTGGTTGAACTCATAGGCGGCAGATTGCTACAAAGAGGACATTGAAAAGCTTGTACCACGTTACGATAAATGCCTTAATTTACTTGGCGATTACGTAGAAAAATAGCCTAAGAGTTAACCTTTAAAATCTACGTAATAAAAATTGGTTTTTTTACTTAGTTTTTACTTTCTCTTGCCTACATGAATATATAGGAAGGAAAGTATTGTTTTCATGTTGATTTTTCGAAATCGAGTTTTCACCGGATCTATACGTTTTCAGACCCCCTGAACCCAAAAAACATGTTTTTAGCGATTGGTCTGTGTGTGTGTGTGTGTCTGTGTGTCTGTGTGTGAACAGAATATCTCAAGAACGGAACATCGTACGAACTTGAAACTTGAAACTTAAGTTACATACCACTACCGGACGCGACACGAACATTTTCATCAAAATCGGTCAACCGGAAGTAGTAGTTTATTCGTATAATTTTTCAGTTTTTTGCGATTTTCTCAAAAACTGGTCCTACGATTTTTTTTAAAATCGCCTATTTTACTCAATTTTTTATTCTCTACAAGATAGGGTAGGCGCCATGTTTGCTGAAATTCTCGGTGAGGCTGTTTTCACGTAAAAACGTTGTTTTTTTAAGATTACGGCTTTAATATAAATTTTAGCGCAAAAACTTATATAATAAAAGTTGTAGAGAATTTAAAAACCTACAACTTTTATTTCAAACATTTTTTTGTGTAACGCTTAGTTTAGCGGTAATTTGCGATTTTCTGTTTTTTTTCTCACGAAAACGTGAGAAAAATCGATTTTTTTAACATTTCGGTCTTAGTATGCATTTTACGACAAAAGTGTATATAATTAAATTTATAGAAAATTAAAAGATCTACAACTTTTATTTAAAGCATTTTTCTCTACAGAGCCTAGTTTAGCGTGAAAGCGTGATTTTCCGTATTTTTAAGCCAAACTGAGTTCGATTGTCATTTTGCGTCATTCACTCATGATTAAAATAAGGTTATGTTTTTGAGGTTAGTTTTTGTTCATTTCTAATGTTTTAATACTAATGTTAGGTTTATTGTTAATTATTTGCATTGGCAAGAGAAAGTTGTGTGAGTGTTTCACACCAGATTTTTATAAATGTTTACCAAGGCATATAACGAATAAAAGCAAAGTTTTTTTCAAAATTGTTTTTTGTTTTACTAATTTACACAGCATAGTACTGGTAACGCAATATAAGTTGACGATCGTCAGCGAGAGTAAGACTGGACTAGGCGGGGATCGGAAGTGCTACTATATGTGCTTTTCTAAATACATCATAGCGACAGCTCTAACCATGACATCATTTGTAGTTTTACTCTTTACATTGATATATTATGTTTACAAATATGTCAATTTATAAACATCCCATTGTATTTTATTGATTCTTAATAATTATCCTAAATAATAAACATTCATTCTAAATAAACCACCGGGTTGGTCTAGAGGTAAAGTCGTCGCCAAAATCAGCTGTTTAACAGCTGATTTTCGGAGACGAAGGTTCCTGGTTCAAATCCTAGTAAAGGTAGTTACTTTTATACGGATTTGAATACTAGACAGTGGTTGCCGGTGTACTTTGATGGTTGGGGTTTAATTAACCATACTCTCTCAGGAATGGTCGGCCTGGGTCTGTACAAGACTACACGTCATACACATCATCCTCATCTCATTGGGTCATGGGGTTGCTTATTGTTCTAAATTGAACAGATTGCAACGTACACAAATTAGGAATAAAAAAAAAAAAAAAAAATTCTAAATAAGCCATAATACTAGGTTTAAGTTATATTTAGTATCCTTTTTAATCATCAGCAGTAAACTGAATTACTGCACTCTGACATTTGTAGTGATAGACTAGTTAGTCCGTGAGTTCCGTCGATGCGAGCTTATTATCATGAGTAATACTAGTTTTACGGTAATTTCAAAATGATATTGTATTTTTAGGGTTCTCATAATTCATTATTCATATTCAGTAAAGTTATGATAAATTGCGATTGAATTTTAAACAATTCTTTTTGTTTAAATAATTATGTTACTCCTTACTTATTTAGTGTGACGGGTCATGAACTGATTTTTATTACTTAAGTATTTGTGGTGGTTACATTTCGAGTTACACCTTTGCTACATGTGTTACACTTTCGGGTTGGCCGATGTAAGTAGGATAGATAGTATACTGTCCTCCCACCGCATTATAGGCGCAATTGTCAATTTATAGTGCGTTACCAGTAACTATGTGTGCACAATTTAAATTAATTAATATTTTTAAAATTTGTAGAACTCAAAGGGAAAGAGAAAGAGCAGAAGCGGAAAGAAGACAAAATGGTGTAGAAATCGCTTTGAACCCCGATACGGAAACTAGAATGAGAATAGTGAGGATGTCGAGTGGGCTGCCTGAAACTAGAGAAGTGTACGAAGAAAGAAGAGACAGAAGGGAACAGCGGCGAAGGGCTGACACGGACAGTGAGGATTCTTCAAGGGAGCGGGAAAGGGACGATGAAAGATCAAACGAGGAAAGCGGTGAATCTCCAAGAGCTGTTACCTCTATAGTAATCAGGTGAAAATATTTTTACATACAAATTGTTTTTTTTTTGTTATATTTTATTCCCTTTTTTGACTGTTTTTACTTTCTCTTGCCTATATGAATATATAGGAAGGAAAGTATTGTTTTCATATCGAGTTTTCACCAGATCTACACATTTTCAGACCCCCTGAACCCAAAAGAAACATGTTTTTAGCGATTAGTGTGTGTGCGTGTGTGTGTGTGCGTGCGTGTGTGTGCGTGCGTGTGTGTGTGTGTGTGTGTGCGCGCGCGCGCGCGTGTGTGTGTGTGTGTGTGTGTGTGTGTGTGTGTGTGTGTGTGTGTGTGTGAACAGAATATCTCAAGAACGGAATATCGTACAAACTTGAAACTTGAAACTTAAGTAACATACCACTACTGGACCTGACACGAACATTTTCATCAAAATTGGTCAACCGGAAGTAGTAGTTTATTCGTGTAATTTTTTACTTTTTTGCGATTTTCTCAAAAACTGGTTCTACAATTTTTTTTTAAAAATTGCCAGGTTTACTAACTTTGTTATGCTCTACATGATAGGGTAGGCACCATGTTTGCTGAAATTCTTGGTAAGGCTGTTTTCACGTAAAAAATTGTTTTTTTTAAGATTACGGCTTTAATATGCATTTAGCACAAAAATTTATGTTACAAAAAATGTAGACAATTTAAAATCCTACAACTTTTATTTCATACATTCTTTTGTTTAACGCTTAGTTTAGCTGTAATTAGCGATTTTCTGTTTTTTCTCACGAAAACGTGTGAAAAATCGATTTTTACAAGATTTCGGTCTTAGTATGCATTTTACGACAAAAATGTATATATTCAAATTTATAGGAAATTAAAAGATCTACAACTTTCTTCAGAGTATTTTTCTCTACAGAGCATAGTTTAGCATGAAAGAGTGATTTTCCGTATTTTTAAGCCAAACTGAGGTAAATTTTCATTTTGCATCTTTCACTCATGATTAAAATAAGTTTATGTTTTTTGAGGTTAGTTTTTTGTTTATTTCTAATGTTTTATTACTAATGTTAGGTTATATTGGTCATTATTTGCATTGGCAAGAATGACAAAAGTTGTGTGAGTTTCACACCAGATTTTCTTTTATTAATTGTACTTCTTGCTGTGAATTATGGAATAAAACTTTGGAACCATTGGAGAATTAGATTGAAGAGTTTTAGCTAAATGTTGTACGAGGGCAGCCCAGAAAGTCTTGTCACGTTTGATATAAAAAACAACTAAGTACAAGAAAAAAATTTTATTATAAACATTTGAAAGTGCAACTAAAAAGCCATTTTTCTACATAATCACCAAACAAATTAAGACACTTATCATAGCGGTGAACTTATTTTGAAATGCTGGCGTCATAAAAGTCTACCGCCTGTGATTTTAACCAGTTAGTCACACCCTCCTGCTGCTCCGTGTTGTCGTCAAAGCGCTGCGTTGCAAGCCATGTCTTCATTGTTGGGAACAAGTGATAATCGCTGGGCGCAAGGTCCAGACTGTATGGCGGATGTGGGAAAACCTCCCATTTGAAAGCATCCAGGACTTCTCGTGTTCGATTTGCCGTGTGTGGTCGGGCGTTGTCATGCAAAAACAGAATTTTGCTAGTCAACTTTCCTCTGCGCTTGTTTTGGATCCCTCTTCTTAACTTTTCAAGTGTTTCACAATACCTCGCAGAGGTTATTGTTGTGCCACGTTCAAGGAAATCGATAAGAAGAACTCCTTTCCTGTCCCAAAAAAACAGTCGCCATAATCTTCCTTGCAGACAATGTTTGAAGGCATTTTCTTGGCTTTTTGGGCGAGTTTGTGTGACCCCATTCCATAGTCTGCAGTTTGGTTTCACAGTTGACATGCTTCACCCAAGTCTCATCTCCTGTAACGATTCGATCGAGTAGTGAGTCACCATCTTCCTCGTAAGCGTGCAAAAATGACAACGAAGCAGCCAAATGATGATTTTTGTGGGTTTGTGTTAGGATTTTGGGCACCCATCTTGCACAAAATTTGTGATAACCTCATTTTTCTGTAACAATTTCGTGCAATAAACTTTTTGAAATTTGTGGGAAAAAAGCAATAGCTCTCTTATGGTGAATCGATGGTCTTCTCTAATCTTCTCATTGACTTTATTCACAATGTCATCAGTCACGAGGCTTGGCCATCCACATCGTTCTTCCTCGTGAACATTAGTTTGGTCATTTTTGAACTGAATGCACAAACACCGTACTCCACTTTCAGTGTAAACATCGTTCCCATAAACTTCACAGATTTGGCGATAAATCTCAATTGGTTTATTGTTTTTAGCCAACAAAAACCGTATTACCGACCGTACTTCACAACTGGCGGGATTTTGAATTGCGGCACACATTTTAAATTGTTGTTGAAAAACAACGAAGAGTGGCACAGACCTCTCGCTAGCACAGCTGGATAGCCACTGAACGGAGAAACGCCGCGGCACCAAAATGGCCGCAGTAGCTCCGCGCCTAGCGGCTACAACGCAAAACGTGACAGACTTTCTGGACTGCCCTCGTAGAACACCACGGTACACTATCAAACTTTTGTGTTTTTGTTATATTCGCTTCAGGTATTAAGCTGTATATTGTACATGGTATTATATCGGTATTATGAGAGAAAAGTAAAATTTACAAAAACTATTCAAATCTATTACTGCATGCTAATTAATCTCATTAATTTGAAATACGCGTAAATAACTGAAATATTATAATTTGAAATGCATAAAAAACTTAATGTTATTTTACGAAACAATGAGATCAATAAAAGTAACTGTAATGTCAATGTAGTAAATGATTAAATTTGAATTTCAATGCGGATATCTTACTTTTTTGTAGCATACGATTGAAGAAAATCTGGTTTTAGTGGGCTTTTCTAAATTTATAAATAAAATACTACAATCTTTAGAAAAACTTAGTAAGCTAAACTTTTTTAAATTTACTAACGATTTGCAACGTTTTATTTTATAAGATCTAAGAAAGAAGTGTAATTTTGTGAATTGTTCAAAAGTAAAAAGAGATTAAATTCTTCGGCAAAAAAATTGATCATAACCATCTATACACTCAAAATGGGCATATTTTGTAGTAAATTTAAAGAAATTCTGTTTTTATATTGTAATAATGAAAAATCTGGTGTGAAACACACACAACTTTCTCTTGCCAATGCAAATAATTACTAATATAACGTACCATTAGTAATAAAACATTATAAATAAAGAAAAAACTGACCTCAAAAAACATAACCTTATTTTAATCATCAGTGAAAGACACAAAATGAAAATCGACCTCAGTTTGGTTAAAAAATACGGAAAATCACTCTTTCACGCTAAACTAGGCTCTGTAGAGAAAAATTCTGTAAATAAAAGTTGTAGATCTCTTAATTTTCTATAAATTTAATGGTATACACTTTTGTCATTAAATGCATACTAAGGCCGAAATCTTAAAAAAATTGATTTTTCACGTTTTCTTGAGAAAAAACCAGAAAATCGCTAATTACCGTTAAACTATGCGTTAAACAAAAAAAATGTTTGAAATAAAAGTTGTAGAATTTTGAATTCTCTACATTTTTTATTATATAAATTTTTGTGCTAAGTGCCTATTAAAGCCGCAATCTTAAAAAAAAACATTTTTTTACGTGAAAACAGCTTCACCAAGAATTTCAGCAAACATGGGTCTACCCTATCTTTTAGAGCATAAAAAGTTTAGTGAACCAGGGGATTTTAAAAAAAATTGTAGAACCAGATTTTGAGAAAATCGCACAAAAGTGAAAAATTACATGAATAAACTTCTACTTCCGGTTGACCGATTTTGATGAAAATGTTCGTGTCGGGTCCGGTAGTGGTATGTAACTTAACTTTCAAGTTTCAAGTTCGTACGATGTTCCGCTCTTGAGATATTCTGTTCACACACAGACACGCAGACCAATCACTAAAAACATGTTTTTTTGGGTTCAGGGGGTCTGAAAACGTGTAGATCTGGTGTAAACTCAATTTCGAAAAATCGACATGAAAACAATAACTTTCCTTCCTATTTATTCATGTAGGCAAGAGAAAGTAAAAATGATATTTCTGACTTAACTGCGAAATAAATTAAATTCCCAGCTTCAATTGTATCTTGAGAACCCGTTAAAAATATTGTATAAGTTTACTGTTGGAGAACATAAGAACGAGTGACAAAAAATTTTAAAAACGAAAGTCACGGACAAAGAAAACACCTTTCTGAACACTATACAATAGCAACAAAGTTATTTATGACAGGCGGGATTCTTCCAGAAATTATTGAAATGTGAACTAAACAGAAACCGCCGGGTGGACACCAGGCTGGCAGTAACAACTACCCATGAATCGTTAGGCGGTTCACCAGCACTGAATGTGTTAAGCATCATTAGTGATTTTCTGTATTTAGCTCATTGAAATGTGTAAATAAACTGGATTTTTAATATTGTGTAAGTATGCATTTTATGACAAAAGTGGACATAACTAAAGTTGTAGGAAATCAAAAAAGACCTGTAACTTTTATTTCAAGCATTTTTTCTACAGAGGTTTAGCGTCATTTAGTGATTTTCCATATTTTTTAAGTCGATCAGAGGTTGGTTTTCATTATGTGTTATTCACTCACGATTAAAATTAGTTTGTTTTATATACGAGGGTTATCCAGAAAATAACTTTCGTTTGAAATAAAAAGTAAACGAGTGAAGATACAAAAACTTTATTATATACATATTAAAACTACAGTTTTTCTCTATTTTTCGACATAGTCGCCAAACAGATTCAAGCACTTGTCGTACCTTGGAACAGTCTTTGAAATACCCTCTGCATAAAAATCTGCCGCCTGTGAATGTAGCCAACCATTCACAGCGTTTTGAAGCTTTCGTCATTGGTGAATCGCTGAGATGTAAGCCACCGCTTCATGTTCGGGAACAGGTGAAAGTCACTAGGAGCCAAGTCCAGGCTGTATGGGGATGATCGAAAACGTCCCATTTAAACTTGGCCAAAAGTTCATTTGTTCTTTGAGCTGTATGAGGGCGAGTGTTGTCATGCACAAACACAACACCACGTGTCAGTAGGCCACGACACTTGTTTTGGATCGCTCTTCTTAGTCTGTTTAAAGTTTCACAGTAGACAGCAGAAGTGATGGTCGTTCCACGTTCCATAAAATCAACAAGTAAGATGCCCTTAGCATCCCAAAAAAACGGTAGCCATAAGTTCCTCGTCGACAAAGTCTGATGGACTTTCTTTGGCTTGTTTGGAGAAGCGGTATGTCCCCATTGCATTGACTGCTGTTTTATCTCAGTATTCATGTAGGCTACTCAAGTCTCATTGCCAGTAACAATCCTGTTCAAAAATTCTTCTCCTTCAAAGTCATAACGAGAAAGAAAGTCTATGGCAGAACTCATTCTTTTTGTTTTGTGGTCATCGGTCAGCAGTTTTGGTACCCAACGAGCGCAAAACTGGTAGCCTAGTGTTTCTGTCACTATCTCGTGTACGAGACTCCGAGAAATTTCAGTAAAATGATGAGAAAGTTCCGAGATTGTGAAACGACGGTCCTCACGAACTTACATTCACAGGAGGCAGATTTTTATGCAGAGGGTATTTCAAAGACTGTTCCAAGGTACGACAAGTGCTTGAATCTGTTTGGTGACTATGTTGAAAAATAAAGAAAAACTGTAGTTTTAATATGTATATAATAAAGTTTTTGTATCTTCACTCGTTTACTTTTAATTTCAAAACAGAGGTTATTTTCTGGATAACCCTTGTATTACATTGTTTACTCATGATTAACCCTTTCAATGCCAGTGAAAAAAACGTGACTTTCACTCTGTTCCAGCCAATAAATGGAAAAAACAGTAACTATTTAAAAGTATAATAATTTCACTAACCTTCTTTTTAAACTGCGTCACCTTTATTTTATTCCTACTTACACGTGTTTCGGTGGATCCACCATCATCAGAGTAAATGAAAAATTGAAACTAAAAATTTTTTTCATTTATTTAAAATTTACAGAAGATGATACATCTTCAGTCACTTGTATAAAATTTATACAAGTGACTGAAGATGTCACTTCTGATGATCCACCATCATCAGAGTAAATGAAAAATTGAAACTAAAATTTTTTTTCATTTATTTAAAATTTACAGAAGATGTATCATCTTCTGTAAATTTGAAAAATTGAAACTAAAAATTTTTTTCATTTATTTAAAATTTACAGAAGTTGATACATCTTCAGTCACTTGTATAAATTTTATACAAGTGACTGAAGATGTATCATCTTCTGTAAATTTTAAATAAATGAAAAAAATTTTTAGTTTCAATTTTTCATTTACTCTGATGATGGTGGATCCACCGAAACACGTGTAAGTAGGAATAAAATAAAGGTGACGCAGTTTAAAATGAAGGTTAGTGAAATTATTATATTAATTCATTATATGAAATAGAAATATTTCAAACTGCAGGATGCATTATAAAGATTTATATTTAAAAGTAAAAATAATTTTTAATTTCATGCTTAAATGAACAAAAAATAATGAAATATGAATACTCGCTCATTTAAAAAACTGTTCTAAAGGTGTAGATAACCTACACCTTAACCCGTAAAGATAAACCTTTTATAACAAAAGGTTATAAACACTGAACTAAAAGTTAATAATAATTTGGTTATGATCACACAGCTAATAAAATGGCAACATGTATACTACAATAAGAACTATAAAAAACTGTACTATTAGTCAACTAAAATTTTATTGAAAGGTTAAAAACACTGAACTGAAACAAAATAATAATTTGGTTAGTTTTACATGGCTAACAAAGCAACAACATATGACGACGAGCAGTGTGGTATGCAAGATGTGTTGTAAATAGGGAGATAGAAAATTCCCTGTTTAGAACGTTATGGTAGATTTGCCGTTGACGGCAGCTTGATACTCAAGAGGGAAAAAAATTCCCTTTTTATTGTGAATAGTTTGATATACAATATTAACCCTTTCAGTGCCACCCTCTTTCACCATGGTTGTGCATAAAATGCCAAGCCACTTTTGATGTATAAAGCAAGCATATTTGTTTAATTAGATTACAGATAAAGTAATAATTCTAGAGACTTGAAATTTTGGTCTTACCTTAAAAATAGATGAAGAATTGCATTTATACATGATCAAAACTAATGCCTGTCTTTTTTAAAAAATTTAAATTCAGTACAAGCAACCGAAGAAAATTGTATTTTACACTTTCACACAAAATAACTAGTTTATAATTATATTTTTTACACAAGTTGGCACATCTATCATGTAGCCCATTTAATTTTGAACAAAACCATATTAAATTTGTTTATAAATTGTCACTACAAATATACTTATTGAGGATATTAGTTCAGCATGACGCGACAGAAAATTTGAGTATTTATAAAAATGACAATTTTATAGTTTCTAACATAGGTTCACTTTCAGAGCCCGTACACAAAGCTAACTTGCAAATTTCATCATCGTCAAGACCAAAATATAATTTATCTTCCGACATTATAAAGAAATAAACCGATCACTAACACAAGTAGTTGCAAAACTAAACACAAAATACAACAGTAGAGGTTATACACGCTGTTATAAAATGTAAACAACGGACTCGACACAACACGAGAACACCGGCCTGTTAGATCGCTTGTAAAATCGTCACCGTACATCCAAAGAGGCTAAAAATATACGGTCATGTACAGAAATAACTGCTCTTTCGTTTAAGAGTGAAAACAGCATAATCTGTTGAGAACTGAGAGTACTACAGTGGTTTGAGACTGGCGGCCGATTTGATCGGCCATGGCAATTTACGCACAAGCAATCAAGGCCGATTGAATCAGCCATGGCACTGAAAGGGTTAAGGGGATTGGTAGAACGATTGCTACGTTACATGGGGCTAAAATTCAAATTACATGTCGCACGTAAACACGTCCATGGCACATCATGGAGGAAACTCATTGCGCATTAACGCGTTTATGGCATTGAAAAGGTTAAACGTAAGTTATATTGTACATTATTTACATTGGGCAGAGAAAGTGAAGTGAGTATTTCACACAGGATTTTTTTTTATACAGGTAACTTGAATTTATTTAAATGAGTTGTGGTCCCATTCAGTTCAAATAATTGATTGTTTATTGTGCATTGAAATTATAAGAGATTAGTGGACACTAGTTAATGGGATTTTGTTTCTAGATACAGGCGTTCACCAAGGAGACGTGATGGAACCGTTGAAAGAAATGAAGAGGGAGAACAGAGTGAAGCTGCGCCTGAACGAAGAGAAAGATCTACAGGTCGTCGATCACGACCTCTGTCAGAGTACGAGGCGACGTTGGCCCATATGGCTGGACGAACCGTTGTAATTTTAGGATCTAATCGTAACAGTAGGATGCCGAGTTTTATGGTACGCCCTGCGACTCGAGTTAAAGTACCGAGAAATCATTGTATCCATCAAAATATTCCTCGGTTAACGCATTACATAGAAGAACCGAACGTCGGTAAAGGTTTCATCAAAGAATTATGTTTTTCGGCGGACGGTCGTCTTATTTGTTCACCATTCGGTTACGGTGTACGGTTTCTTTCGTTCTCGCCGGAGTGTTCGGAACTGTCAACTTGTGTACCTAAAGATCATGCCGTCAAATTACATGAACTCGGGACTAACGTTTGTCATAGAGACATTGTGGTCAGTACGAAATTTTCACCGAAACATTGTCTTTTAGTATCCGGATGCTTAAACGGCAGAATTTGTTGGCATCAACCAATCATTTAAAAAAAAAACAGTTATGTACTAAATAATTCCTGATTTGTATATATATATATAAATATATATATGATGAACTTTTTATTTAATTATACTATTCGTATGACTGATCCCTATGTAATAATTTTATTATTTGTAAAAGTTGTATTATTTCTTTGTTAATAAATACTCATATGAGAGAGGTCTTAGTTGTGATCAACTGTTCATTTTTGCAACGGTTTTTCGTCAGTGATATATTGTATTATTGTTTCAAAGAAATATTAAGATTTTTTTTGGAATTTTATTTGCAAAGTGTCTTTTAATTTATAATTGTATTATTTTTATATTTATTTATCTCATGACTTTCTCAGTTCGCTTTATACTGTGGTTTGTTTAAATCTATTTTTTTTTTTTTTTTAGTTTTTGTATTATCAAAAGGTTTTTATTGTTGCACAGTTTTGTAATAGATGTATTCGTAAAGTCACATTTTTTAATTTTCTGATACAGTTTGTAAAATTATTTAAATAAAAATTCATATAAATCAGTAGTTTTATGTATGTTATTAAAGAAATTTAATAAATATATATTTTTTGTTTAAATTTAATTACAGATTTATCAACGTTTCAATTTAGCATCTGTTTTTAAATTTTGTTTTTGCAGGATTATACGTCTTTAAATAAAAAATGATTTTGTCAGTTTTAATTAAAACTTTAGCTTTCTCATTTTGATGTACTTATAATTTATTTTTTTCACTACTAATATCATTGGTTGTATGTAAATTTCTGTTCATTTTGTAATAAAGATTATTTACTAGATTTTGTGTTTTTATTTACGTTTCTATTCATAGATATCTATTTTTAAAAATATTCTCAGTTTTCCACTCCCTCACTTAACCCTCGGATTATCTGACCAAATTTTAAAAATCCCCTAAATGTTGCTAATAAAAGGCACAAACCGTTTTAACCCATTGACCTACGAATTGGTTTTTTACTGTTGGTAGCGTTACAGTTTGATTTAATTTTGCATAAACCGACACTATATTGTAAATAGACAATAACTTTTTTTTCTTTTAACCAATTGTCCTAATTTTTTTTCATTTTTTAAGAATTTAGCAACTATTTAGACAAAAGAATTACTTTTATTGTCTTTGAAATAATTTTTTTTCTACAAATTTTTAAACAATTTTTTTACTTTCTCTTGCCTATATGAATATATAGGAAGGAAAGTATTGTTTTCATGTCGATTTTTCGAAATCGAGTTTTCACCGGATCTATACGTTTTCAGACCCCCTGAATCCAAAAAACATGTTTTTAGCGATTGGTCTGTGTGTGTGTCTGTGTGTGTGTGTGTGACACAGAATATCTCAAGAACGGAACATCGTACGAACTTGAAACTTGAAACTTAAGTTACATACCACTACCGAACGCGACACGAACATTTTCATCAAAATCGGTCAACCGGAAGTAGTAGTTTATTCGTATAATTTTTCAGTTTTTTGTGATTTTCTCAAAAACTGGTCCTACGATTTTTTTTAAAATCGCCTATTTTACTCAATTTTTTATTCTCTACAAGATAGGGTAGGCGCCATGTCTGCTGAAATTCTCGGTGAGGCTGTTTTCACGTAAAAACGTTGTTTTTTTAAGATTACGGCTTTAATATAAATTTTAGCGCAAAAACTTATATAATAAAAGTTGTAGAGAATTTAAAAACCTACAACTTCTGTTTCAAACATTTTTTTGTATAACGCTTAGTTTAGCGGTAATTTGCGATTTTCTGTTTTTTTCTCACGAAAACGTGAGAAAAATCGATTTTTTTAACATTTCGGTCTTAGTATGCATTTTACGACAAAAGTGTATATAATAAAAGTTATAGAAAATTAAAAGATCTACAACTTTTGTTTAGAGAATTTTTCTCTACAGAGCCTAGTTTAGCGTGAAAGTGTGATTTTCCGTTTTTTTTTAAGCCAAATTGAGTTCGATTTTCATTTTGCGTCTTCCACTCATGATTAAAATAAGGTTATGTATTTGAGGTTAGTTGTTGTTTATTTTTAATATTTTATTAATAATGTTAGGTTTATTATTAATTATTTGCATTGGCAAGAGAAAGTTGTGTGAGTGTTTCACACCAGATTTTTCTTGTAAATGAACTTTTTTAAGTAATTTTAATTGTAACTTAGAAATTTATAATTTTTTATAAAAAAAATTATATAAGGACCATCTAGAGAATTCTTTTTTCTACAAAACTATTTTTTTAATTTTTGAAAATTGGTTAATATAAAAAAAGTTAAACCCTATTTTCTAATCACCGGTCATTGCCGTTTTCACTTATTTACGCATCAATATCTTGTCGGTAATGAAATTAATATTTTAGTATGCAGAGAATTTATTTAATAATTAAAAATTATTGAATTAATAATATTTAATATTATGACTTGATATAAAACACCAAAAAATATGATAACTTAAAAACTCTTAACAATCACGCATTTACAGAACGTAAACAAACATCGTTTTTCAACACATGGTATAGGTTATTTTGATCACAAAGTTATAACTGAATGCTTGCACGCACTCTATTGGTAAATATACAGGGTGATTCATGAAGTTCTCCCCCCACTTCTACAGCACATTGTACTAGTAAAAATAATGAAAAAATGTTATATAAACATAGGTCCGAAAACGCTTCGTTAGCGAGTTACAGCTAGCGAAAGTTTCGCCTGGATTTCAGTTCACCAGGTGAAATGAGGTCTTCCTGGAATTGTGGTAAGGTAGATTAAGGGGCAAATTCAATCATTTCTTATGGTTTTTGATCTGATAAATTGAATAAAACAGGTCCCAGATCTGTAAGTTAAATAGTTTTCAAGAAAACCAGTGTCAAATGCAAAAAATGGAGTGAAAAACTTATTTTTTCATCTTTGGGCAAGGATAACTGTGTTATTTCACCAAGAAACAGTTAAAATTTTTCAATAAAACATGTAGAAAATTTTATTCTGAACAAACCGGTGTAAATTAAGTACACAGAAAGCGAATAGATGTTTGATTAAATGAGTTTTTATTCATAAGAGTACAAAGTAAAATTAACCGGAAAAACTAAAATGAAAAAATGTGTTTTTTTCACTCCATTTTTTTGCATTTGACACTGGTTTTCTCAAAAACTATTCGCTTTCTGTGTACTTTATTTACACCGGTTTGTTCAGAATAAAATTTTCTACATTTTTTATTGAAAATTTTTAACTGTTTCTTGGTGAAATAACAAAGTTATTCTTGCCCAAAGATGAAAAAATGTGATTTTCACTCCATTTTTTGCATTTGACACTGGTTTTCTCAAAAACTATTTAACTTACAGTTCTGGGACCTGTTTTATTCAATTTATCAGATCAAAAACCATAAGAAATGATTGAATTCGCCCCTTAATCTACCTTACCACAATTCCAGGAAGACCTCATTTCACCTGGTGAACTGAAATCCAGGCGAAACTTTCGCTAGCTGTAACTCGCTAACGAAGCGTTTTCGGACCTATGTTTATATAACATTTTTTCATTATTTTTACTAGTACAATGTGCTGTAGAAGTGGGGGGAGAACTTCATGAATCACCCTGTATGTAAATAAAGCAAAAATTCTGTTGTTTTCGTTCATGCTGCTAAATTAAGATTTTTTTAAAAACTACGTAGGCAGGACTAAATAAAGTATGAGAACGTTGAATCGCCATCATTGTATACAATGGCACAGATATGGTGGACGGCGTTTCGCCGTCATTATATGCCAATGGGTTAAGTAGGAAGGGTACGCTGATGCAAAACAATAATTTTTATACAATAATACATTCAATGTTTTAGATAATTTTAAATACGAGGGCAATCCAGAAAGTAACAGACATTTTGGCCTGGCGCGGCAGTGGGCGGAGCTAGCATCGCCATCTTGGCGTCAGAGTGTTTCTACATTCAGGCGTGGTAGCTAGAGCATCGTGCGTATTGTACTTTTTATACAGTGGAGTTTTAAAATGAGCGCTGCGATTGAAAATCCCGCTAGTTGTGAAGTGCGTGGTGTGATACGGTTTTTGTTGGTGAAAAATTACAAACCGATTGAAATTTATCGCCAGATTTGTGACATGTATGGCAAAGGAATAATGAGTGAAAGCCGAGTGAGGCAGTGGCAGACAGAGTGGGGTCACACGCATTCGCCCAAGAAACCGAGGAAGTGTCTGCAGACGATATCAGCAAGAAAAAACATGGCTACTGTGTTTTGGGACGCTTATGGAGTAATTTTCATTGATTTTCTTGAACGAGGCCAAACAATCAATTCAAATAGGTATTGCGAAACACTCAGAAAATTAAGACGCGCGATACAAAACAAGCATTGGGGAAAACTTAGTGGGAAAGTTTTGTTTTCCACGACAACGCCCGTCCACACACGGCCAAACATACTCAAGAGCTCTTGGAAGGTTTTGGATGGGAAGTTTTTAATCATCCGCCGTACAGCCTGGAATTGGCACCGAGCGATTACCATCTGTTTCCAGCGATGAAAACATGGCTCGCTACGCAACGCTTCGACACTGACGCTGAACTCCATGCCGGTGTAAACCAGTGGTTGAACTCACAGGCGGCAGATTACTACAAAGAGGGCATTGAAAAGCTTGTACCACGTTACGATAAATGCCTTAATTTACTTGGCGATTACGTAGAAAAATAGCCTAATAGTTAACCTTTAAAATCTACGTAATAAAAATTGGTTTTTTTACTTAGTTTTTTTTATTTCAAAACGTCTGTTACTTTCTGGACAGCCCTCATAGTACACAATATTCTAGATTTAAGAATTGTCATAAGGAGAACGATGAGCAGGAAGTGTATCAGCATTAGTATAGTATTGTATGTATTGCAATAGTCCACTGTAGGTCTAAAAATTTTGGTAAGTCTTCAGTTATTATTTTCACCATCTTGTAATCCAAAAATAAATCTTTATAACTACATTATACTACATTATATCTAACTATACCAATCATATAAAAGAAGAAAAACATAAATTTGGTAAAATAGATGAACATTTCAATATAATAGAACAATGTAATATAGAGAATAAAAATAAAATTGAAAAATATGAGATGTTCCATATTTATAAATATTTAAAAGAGCAAAAGCAGGACATTTTGAATGAACAGATAAAATTTAGGAATGATGAAGTGATATTGACTGCTGCTGCTATCTACAGTAAATATGAGAAGGGATAAATTAAAATAAATTAATTTTAAATGAGTTTTATACAAGTGACTGAAGATGTATCATCTTCTGTAAATTTTAAATAAATGAAAAAAATTTTTAGTTTCAATTTTTCATTTACTCTGATGATGGTGGATCCACCAAAACACGTGTAAGTAGGAATAAAATAAAGGTGAGACGCAGTTTAAAAAGAAGGTTAGTGAAATTATTATATTAATTCATTATATGAAATAGACATCTTGTAATCTTTCCTAAACATGTTTTCAAAAACAAGGTCTCCACATTACAAGGTTACGGTATAAATTGGATTGGATGTCACAGTTTTATGAATAAAAATATTTTCTGATCCAGATTGGTCTAATAATCCAGTCATCTGGATCGCTTTAACGAGCTAATTCATTATCTAGTCTAATGTCCAATTCCAAGGTGTTTGGATAAATGTCCATGTAAATGAATCTTCCCATATTTATCTCTCTGTTTATATGATTATTAAATTAGGAATGTTCATTTTACAGCTACATACATTATATTCTGCCCATAACAGACAGGTGGAGTGTCAAATTATTTACACTCAATCTGTTCGTTGCAGGGCTAAAATAAATAGTTCTGTTTCTTTGTAACATTTATTTTTCAATGTTACAAATTTTAATTTTTAATTTAATTTCCTTGCATTGTTCTAATAGTTTTAATTTTCGTTATCTACTAGTTAACTATCTAATTAGTTATCTCTCAATTGTTTTCTCTTTTAGGCCTTAGCTTACCGTTCGCTGTCATCTGCTTTTTCTGCCGTTTCATGTTTCCCTTTCTTGTTTCCCTTGTTGGAAGGGGGGGGCGGTGACGTCAGGCCCGAGGTTTCCTTTTGGGTAATTTTGGCGTGTCTCGCTCTTCTTACAGCAAATGGTCATGACATCGGACGTGTTCTCTGGTTACTTATGCCGTATTTCTTTTTGAGTTTTTTTTCGGGGTGCGTTATGCCGCCTGGTTTTTGCTTGACCATTTTGCTTTCCCGTGTATCGGTAAGTTCTTCACTTTTATTTTTGTAGTTAAAACCCATTGTAGCCGAGAATGATTTATTTTATAATTTTGTAAATTTTGTAAACCCTTTGGGTGATTTAAATTTTTAAATTTGAATTTAAAGCTTTCCTTAAAGCCCTCTGTTATGTTTTTTTTAAATTTTTTCTCTTGTTGTGCCGGTGGGCTTTAGCTACCTTTTTATTTTTGTGTTTTGCGGTTGCCCTCATTTTTCTAGTCTTGGTTTTTTCTGCTCTTTGCAGGGACCAAGTTTAGGGAGCATTTATGACCAAGTCAAGGAGCATTTAAGACCAAGTTCAGGGAGCAATTTTAACCGAGTTTAGAATGCATTTAAGACCCAATTTGGGATGAATCTAATCAAGTTTGGGCGAACGTTAACATGTCTGAATTTTCCTATGTCACCCGATACTCTATTTCTGGAAGGAATGCTTCTACTCGTCTTAAAAAATTTTAAAATCTACTTATGAAGCTTCCATTATTTTTATACTATTAAATATACTTAAAATCCTTAATTATTTTGTAATTTGTTATGTAAATGATTTTCTAAAAATTTAATTAATTTTGTTAAATTATGCTGCGTAATACTATCAACTTACTTTTTATTTTTGTAAAACATAATTTGTGAAAAACAAGTTCTAAAATTTTAAAAATGAAAATTGTGAACTTTGCTCTTGTCTAACCTGCTTTGGTTAAACGTTTTTCTGTTGTCTTTTTATAAAATTTTTTTTTAATTAATTGTTATAATCTCTTAAAGCTATACTAGTTAAGCTCTTTAATTAAAAATATTTTTTTTAAATATTATCCGTCATTTAAATGACCTATTATAATTAAATATCAATTTATTTGTTTTATTTTATTAATTATGATTATTACTATTTATTATAAATCTTTTCTTATAAATTTAAAATTTTTTTAAACTGGATCCAGTAGAATGGCATGCCAATCCTTTTGAGCTCTTTTTATAAATTTTGGCCATCTATGCTAATATACATTTAATCACCTGTGTAACTTTTCTGCGTTTACTTAAAACAAATGTAATCGTATCCATTAATTTTTTTTCTATAAATTTAATATTTAATTAAATCTTTTTACTAATTTATTTTTTTGTTTTTTTTACCGTCACATCACCGCAGTCTCTCCTGTTGGAGATTCTTTTGTTTCCCTATGCCAATTTTGTTTTTTAGCGATCTTTTTGTATCGCTCGAAACAAAAAGGGTTACACACATGGTCAGTCAATTAAATGACTGAATCATTTAAGAACAGAAGAGGTAGAGGTGTAAAAGACACTAATCAGAGTTATCTTCTTTAAAAGTAATGAATTTCATTGTACAGCCAGACCCTGTAGTGAATGAAGTGAAGTTGTCATTTACAGAGTGGAAAATATGTGCTTTTCAGAGGGCCCGGCATGCTGATAAGCGTACTTTTCCACTCAGTGAGGAAGGCAATGGTGAACCACCTCACTCCTCGTTTTACTTAGTAAAACTTCTAGAGGTTCAAACCAGCCTTTCGGCTGTTGACCTAAACAACAACACATTATATTATAGTTATGTTTTATCAAACATCCTATGTAAGATTTTAAACAGCCGTATTATTTAAAATTGAAATATATATTTCTAACCACCAGAATACGGTAACATAAAACACTTACCAATGTTTATAGCGCTTTCGTGTATCTTGTACACATCTTCAGTAAATTAAAATTTTTTTACATCAAAACTTAAAACTTCGATTTGAAGTTTTAAATTTTGACGTAAAAAAATTTAAAACTTAAAACTTCGATTTGAAGTTTTAAATTTTGACGTAAAAAAATTTTAATTTATTGAAGATGTGTACAAGATACACGAAAGCGCTATAAACATTGGTAAGTGTTTTATATTACCGTATTCTAGTGGTTAGAAATATATTTCAATATATTATAACGGGTGATTCAAAAAGAGCGCCGGTTTTTAAACGGCTGGTAAATTTTTGTTTATCGGTTGGCAACATTGTTAGACCTCATTTCTATTTCGGAGAACTTTCCGATTGACGATTCAGTTGTAGTTTCTCTTGTTCGCAGTGTAGTTTCTCGCAGTCTGTGTCTAACCATGGAGAAGTTTACTATTGCACAACGAGTGTTAATCGTCAAAACATTTTACCAGAGTGGAGAGAGTTATGCGGCTACTGTCAGGCGACTTCGCGGTACTCTGTGACGTAATGAAGCACCGAATGAATCAACAGTTCGCAGGCTCATGAAAAAGTTTTTTGAGACGGGTTCAACAGTCGACCTTAAAAGTTCTGGACGTCGTCGTTCTGGCCGAACTGAGCAGAACGTTGCGTTGGTTCGTGACAGTGTGGCTGTTAGCCCAGCAAAATCAATACGTCGCCGTTCTCAGCAATTGGGTTTACGATGTTCTTCTGTACGGAGAATTCTTCGGTACGATCTCCAATATCACCCGTATAAAATTCAGTTTCTGCACGAGAAACAATGTTGTTGCTCCGTGAACGGTTCCAGGATCGCATCATTTCTCGTAATTCCGACCATCAATGGCCACCAAGGTCGTGTGACTTGACGCCTTGTGACTTTCATCTTTGGGGTCATCTGAAGTCATTGGTGTATGCCAATAAACCCCGAAACATCAATGACTTGAAGGAGGAAATTCGACGGGTTATCGGGCAAATGGAAGTCGAAACTTGTCGTGCAGTAATATCCAATTTCATGGACAGAGTTGATGCGTGCCAGCGCAGTAGAGGAGGACACATGCATGACATCATTTTTCATACATGAAATCGGAAGGTAAGATGAACTTGTTGATGTATTTATTTTCAGTTTTTCAATAAAATAAATCTCTTAATTTGATATATCAAAACCGGCGCTCTTTTTGAATCACCCTATAGTTATTAGTTATACAGTTACATTATAGTCACTTGAGTCACGAGTTTGCCCTTGTTTGCAACGAGGGGTAAAGGGGGAAAAGCATCAGTGCGCATGCGTAACTGCTTTAATTTCAGTACGACAAACATAACAACATATACTATACCCAGAGCATATACAGTATATCAGGGAACCTTATGTAGGTTAACTGTAGAAATATAACTGTTTGTTACCGTAAACATGAATGTCGGTTTCTTGAAAACGTGGTCGAACTATATTCACAGTGCTGAATGCAATGTAATAAAATGTTGTGAAGTGGAAACTAAACAAAAATGCCTATTCATGCCTCTTAACAAAAGCCATGAGCGAGTGGCTAACTACTGTGATGTTTCTCTTTCCACAATTCAAAAAATAAAGAAGGAAATTAAGGACGTGAAGAATCTATTCTTTAACAGTTTTGTTGACACCTGGTAAAAAAAGGAAACGGTTAGGTAGATACTAGAGAGATTGATAATGAAAACGCCGATGACAGTAAAGAAGGCGATTCATTCGTAATTACAGTAAATCAAACATTTCTAGTTAAGCTATAGGCAATATTACAGGTCATATTTATTTCTTATAAGGTTTATGAAGAAACCATTTTTTCCAAATAAACCACAGCTTACAAAATGTATGTAGAAGCTGCATGATAGTGAAATGTACAAGTAGTGTCTCACTGTTGAGGTTGGCAGCACTGCAAATATTTCACTTCACTTCCCTTCCTCACAGTCCATACAAACGCAAAAGGCAATCTCGTGACTTCAGTATCTATACCAAGTGTTCTGTTAATGAGATAATAAATTAATTATATTTGGTAGAAATTAATTTGATAGTAGAAATTTACATAATAAATAATGAAAAATTAATTAATTTTTGGAATGATAGTCATAACGTGTTTTTCAAAACTGCATTCATTGAAGCCTCTTAAAATTCTAAAAGTTCCATTTTCACCCCATTCTGATCCCCATGAATTCACTACCAACCAGTAAGGTACATCATTTTCACTTCCCCAACCTATTAATCTCGCTGAATGCCACATGATTGGTTTACTGTTATTCATTGACTGATAAATTCCTGAAAGTAAAACAAAATTAGATAAGGTTTAGAATTAAAAATAATCTGCTGGCTACATTGGTGCAGCTGATGAAACATTTTACAGTGTGCACGAATTCCTTTCTAAATACAGTAGTTTTGATTGACAAATATTTAACTTCTAATTAAACAAATATTTATACTATTTGATACAAAGGGGTTCATGACCAGCCTACTGAGTTAAGCAGTAGCAGGAAAAAATTATTGGTAAGTGATGAATTTATCATTGTGTTTGATTTTTTTTATTTTTAATTTTGTGAGATATTTGATTCAATGGGGTTCATGACAAGCCTACTTAAGTAAGCAGTAGCAAAAACAATTTCCTGGTGGTAAGTGATGAATTTATCATTGGTGATAAACTTTCAGTTTATCAGTTTTACCTTGACATGTCCTATACTCCATTTGGAGTCTCCTGAATGCAAGTAGGAAAAAAGAAAGTTGGTAACGTGCTTGCCTCTCATCATGCGGTCCTGGGTTCGAATCCCACTCAGGAACGGCATATTTTCATACGTTACAAAAAATCATTTTATCCTCAATTGTACAATAGTTACACCCCAACATCGTCGCTAATGACCCCGTTGGAGTAGTTGATGCGACGTTAAATAAATAAATTTAAAAAAAAATATCTTTAGAAAGAATACGATTGTCATTCTTCAACTATTTTATCAGGATGTCAGAAACAAGGCTCGTGAAGAAACTTCTTAATCAGCTCGTGCAATATAAATCACAGAATGGCTGACTACAGGAGATAAAGGACGATCTTAACACCCTGTGGATAATGTACAATATGATTCTATTCCAAGACGAGAAGATAAACCGATATTCAAGGACCCAATAATTCAATTGCCACTAATATTATATTTTTATGTTTTTTTTTTAATTCTGTTTAACGCAATCTTTGTAACCTATTTAACTGTAGTAATTTTATAATAGTTATAAGAAGTATTTTAGTGATTTAATTTTTACTTTCTCTTGCCTATATGAATATATAGGAAGGAAAGTATTGTTTTCATGTTGATTTTTCGAAATCGAGTTTTCACCGGATCTATACGTTTTCAGACCCCTGAACCCCCTGAACCCCTGAACCCAAACACATGTTTTTAGCGATTGGTCTGTGTGTGTGTGTGTGTGTGAACAGAATATCTCAAGAACGGAACATCGTAAAAACTTGAAACTTGAAACTTAAGTTACATACTACTACCGGACCCGACACGAACATTTTCATCAAAATCAGTCAACCGGAAGTAGTAGTTTATTCGTATAATTTTTCACTTTTTTGCGATTTTCTCAAAAACTAGTCCTACGATTTTTTTAAAAATCGCCTGGTTTACTAAATTTTTTATGCTCTACAATATAGGGTAGGCGCCATGTTTGCTGAAATTCTGCTTGAGGCTGTTTTTAAGTAAAAACATTTTCTTTTTAAGATTGCGGCTTTAATAAGCATTTTAGCGCAAAACGTTATATAATAAAAGTTGTAGAGAATGTAAAATTCTACAACTTTTATTTCAAACAATTTTTTGTATAACGCTTAGTTTAGCGGTAATTAGCGATTTTCTGTTTTTTTTCTCACGAAAACGTGAGAAAAATCGATTTTTTTAACATTTCGGTCTTAGTATGCATTTTACGACAAAAGTGTATATAATTAAATTTATAGAAAATTGAAAGATCTACAACTTTTGTTTAGAGCATTTTTCTCTACAGAGCTTAGTTTAGCGTGAAAGCGTGATTTTCCGTATTTTTAAGCCAAACTGAGTTCGATTGTCATTTTGCGTCATTCACTCATGATTAAAATAAGGTTATGTTTTTGAGGTTAGTTTTTGTTTATTTCTAATATTTTATTAATAATGTTAGGTTTATTATTAATTATTTGCTTTGGCAAGAGAAAGTTGTGTGAGTGTTTCACACCAGATTTTTTTGTTTTGTATAAGTTACTCCTATGCGTGGACAGAACTCTTTGTGAAGAAGAATTCTTGCGTATAAGTAAGTTATTTAGTTTAAAATATTGTTCATAGCTTAGTATAGTAATGAATTGTAATTTTTAATGTCGCTATATTTTACTAAATAAAATAAAAAATATATCTATTTTTTTCTTTAAATTTCTAATATGTGTACGTTGTAATGTGTTCAATTGAGAACAATAAGCAACCCCATGACACAATGAGATGAGGATGATACGTATGACGTGTAAATGAGGTGTAGTCTTGTACACACTCAGGTTGACCATTCATGAGTGAGTATGGTTAATTGAACCGAAACCATCAAAGTACACCAGTAACCACTGTCTAGTATTCAAATCCGTATAAAAGTAACTACCTTTACTAGGATTTGAACCAGGAACCCAAAAATCAATTTGAACCTTCGTCTCCAAAAATCAGCTGTTAAACAGCTGATTTTGGCGATGACTTTACCTCTAGACCAACACGGTGGATTAAAAAAATAATAACCAGAAAAGTTTCAGGATATAACATAATTGATGAGCAGAGGAGGACAAGATCTGAGAATAGGAAGAAAACAAACCAAACGATCTGCTAAAGACTTAAAGTTGACTGTAGTGCTTCAACTGGAGCTTAAAACTACAAAAAAAGTTTAGAATATTGTAAATAGTTAATGATATAAATCTGTGTTATAATTTTATAAAAACAAAAGATAATGAACATCAAAACAGCCTTGTCTTACTTGAAAATAAACTGTGGACAAATTGAAAAAATCTGGTGTGAAACACTCACACAACTTTCTCTTGCCAATGCAAATAATTAATAATAAACCTAACATTATTAATAAAATATTAAAAATAAACAACAACTAACCTCAAAAACATAACCTTATTTTAATCAAGAGTGGAAGACGCAAAATGAAAATCAAACTCAATTTGGCTTAAAAAAAACGGAAAATCACACTTTCACGCTAAACTAGGCTCTGTAGAGAAAAATTCTCTAAACAAAAGTTGTAGATCTTTTAATTTTCTATAACTTTTATTATATACACTTTTGTCGTAAAATGCATACTAAGACCGAAATGTTAAAAAAATCGATTTTTCTCACGTTTTCGTGAGAAAAAAACAGAAAATCGCAAATTACCGCTAAACTAAGCGTTATACAAAAAAATGTTTGAAACAGAAGTTGTAGGTTTTTAAATTCTCTACAACTTTTATTATATACGTTTTTGCGCTAAAATTTATATTAAAGCCGTAATCTTAAAAAAACAACGTTTTTACGTGAAAACAGCCTCACCGAGAATTTCAGCAGACATGGCGCCTACCCTATCTTGTAGAGAATAAAAAATTGAGTAAAATAGGCGATTTTAAAAAAAATCGTAGGACCAGTTTTTGAGAAAATCACAAAAAACTGAAAAATTATACGAATAAACTACTACTTCCGGTTGACCGATTTTGATGAAAATGTTCGTGTCGCGTCCGGTAGTGGTATGTAACTTAAGTTTCAAGTTCGTACGATGTTCCGTTCTTGAGATATTCTGTTCACACACACACACACAGACACACAGACACACAGACACACACACAGACCAATCGCTAAAAACATGTTTTTTGGATTCAGGGGGTCTGAAAACGTATAGATCCGGTGAAAACTCGATTTCGAAAAATCGACATGAAAACAATACTTTCCTTCCTATATATTCATATAGGCAAGAGAAAGTAAAAATTGATAGCTTCAAGTACTTGAAGCTAATATCTATCGTAATTCCATGGAACTAACTTTTAAATAGGTGTGGATATTTGCGCTATCTATCGGATTTTTTAAAAACTAACTTCACAATAGGTGTGGACGCTTACGCTATCTATCGGATTTCTTTGGAATTAACTGTACAATAGGTGTGGACGCTTACGCTATCTATCGGGTTTCGTTGGAACTAACTTTTAAATAGGTGTGGAAGCTTGCGTAATCTATCGGATTTAATTGGAACTAACCTTACAATAGGTGTGATAGCATAGCTTACTCTAAGCTAGTTCCGATCAGTTCCGGTAGATAGTGTGAGCATCCACACTTATTGTAAGGTTAGTTTCAATGAAATCCGATAGATAGCGTAATCGCCCACACCTATTGTGAAGTTAGTTTTAATAAAATCCGGTAGATAGCGCAAACATTGACACCTATTTAAAAGTTAGTTCCACGGAATTCTGATAGATAGCGTAAGCATGCTTCTGTTGTGGTGAAAGAGAAGCCAGAAGGGCGAGGGAGAAGACAAGTAAACCAAGGTGATTGAGGAAAACAGATAGGAGAAGGAGGAAGACAAATAAACCGCGGTGTAGGAGAAGACAGAAAGGAAAAGGAAGAAGAAATAGAAACCGCGGTGAAGGAGGAAGACAGAAAGGAGAAGGAGGAAAACAAAAAACCGCGGTGAACGAGAAAGACAGATAGGAGAAGGAGCAAGAAATAAACCGCGGTGAAGGAGGAAGAAAGAAAGGAGGAGGAAAATAAATATACTGTGGTGAACGTGGGAGATAGAAAGGAGAAAGAGGAAGACAAATAAACGGCGGTGTAGGATAAAGACAGAAAGGAGAAGCAGGAAGACAAATAAACGGCGGTGAAGGAGGAAGACAGAAAGGAGGAGGAAAACCAATAAACCGCGGTGAACGAGAAAGACCGATCGGAGAAGGAGGAAGACAAATAAACCGTGGTGAAGGAGGAAGATATAAAGGAGAAGGAGAAAGACAAATAAACGGCGGGGTAAGAGGAAGACAGAAAGGAGAAGGAGGAAGACAAATAAACCGTGGTGTAGGAGGAAGACAGAAAGGTGAAGGAGAAATACAAATAAACCGTGGTGAAGGAGGAAGAAAGAAAGGAGAAGGAGGAAGACAAATAAACCGCGGTGTAGGAGGAAGAAAGAAAGGAGAAGGAGGAAGACAAATAAACCGTGGTGAAGGAGGAAGACATAAAGGAGAAAGAGGAAGACAAATAAACTGACGGGATGGAGGAAGACAGAAAAGTGGAGGAGGAAGACAAATAAACCGTGGTGAAGGAGGAAGATATAAAGGAGAAAGAGAAGACAAATAAACGGCGGTGTAGGAGGAAGACAGGTAAACCCTGGTGAAGAAGGAAGATAGAAAGGAGAAGGAGGAAGACAAATAAACCGTGGTGTAGGAGGAAGACAGATAGGGGAAGGAGAAATACAAATAAACCGTGGTGAAGGAGGACGGCAGAAAGGAGAAGGAGGAAGACAAATAAACCGCGGTGTAGGAGAAAGAAAGAAAGAAGGAGGAAGACAAATAAACCGTGGTGAAGGAGGAAGACAGAAAGGAGAAAGAGGAAGACAAATAAACTGTGGTGATGGAGGAAGACAGAAAGGTAGAGAGGGAAGACAAATAAACCGAGGTGAAGGAAGAAGACTGAAAGAAGAAGGGGGAGACAAATAAACCACGGTGAAGAAATAAGAAAGAAACGAGAAGGATGAAGACAAATAAAACATGGTGACGCGAAATAAGATAGAAAGGAGAAGGAGGAAGAAATAAACTACGGTAAAGGAGGAAGACAGAAAGGATTGGGAGGAAGACAAATCAACCGCGGAGAAGGAGGAAGATAGAAAGTTACGTTAGCTATATCAAAAATTTTCCGGGTAAAAATTATTCAAATAATAAGTAAATTAAATTGTTAATACGAGTTTTTGAAAGAATTGTATTTCAGTTATTAACAACAATGTGTTTTTATTCATGTTGTAAGCTTTTATTTAATACAATAGAATATTTTATATGTTTTTACATGTTTTAACTACTTTCTTAACGGGTGGGCACGAAATTGATAACAGATGAGAAATTGACATCTCTGTGACAATATACATTATATACGTATATTATTACACAAGAGCGATGAATTCTAAAGCACTCTGATGAGAAACCCTCTAAGGTACGTCGTATAACATTTTTCAAAACGCCGCAATTTAGCATCCGTACAAAAATTTATTTATTTTTTCATGTTTCTCTGGTTAACAACGAAATTCTCGAAAAATATGTATAGTTGCCTGTAACGATGTACTTTAGTTTAAAAAAATTACGTCCAAAAACCAGGTCACAATAAAATTTTATTAAGGATTGTAATTAAGGATTGCTTTATTAAGGATTGTAATTTGGCGTCCGTATACAGACGCCAAATTACACTGGGACTCCAGATTGATACGAAAATGTCAATGTACGGATGCAAAAATGATAGTAGAGCATTTATACGAGTACATGCACATGTTTCTGTGTGTGTGTGTGTGTGTGTGTGTGTGTGTGTGTGTGTGTGTGTGTGTGTGTATTTTTATATACATATAGAGATCAACAGTTATTTCTGCACAAAAAGTAAACTATTATATTTTCCAAGAGCATTTCTCTCAATAAGTTACAAATTTTGAATTGGTTTTGTGAAAATGAAGCTTGTGAAGAGTGAGGTGATAGATAAAGTATTTCAAGTGAATACAGCAATCAAGAGTGAGTTTTATTAACAACACTTGAATGTGTGTTTGATGAAATCAATTGCAATTCTTTACAAGTGAAAATAGGTACTCACCAGATTTGTAGTAAATAAAATCAATGTGTGCTTTAAATATTACTACCGCTGGACCATTTTTATAAATTTCATTTTTTATTTCTTGTTCATTTGCTTCCACTTGATACGGTGGATTATCAGCTGGAAAACAAATTAATATTTTTATTACGTTTTTATTTTCTCTTGGCCTGTATGAAAAGTTTTATGGGAATTTTTACCAGAAATACAGGTTTTCAGGCCCCTGAACCCAAAATACATATTTTTTTCAATTGGTCTGTGTGTGTGTGTGTGAAAAAAATATCTCAAGAATGAAATATCGTACAACGTTGAAATTCGGAACTTAAATTTGGTACTACTATGGAACTTCACACAAAAATGTTCATGACTATGTCAGCTGAAATTCTTGGAAAAGCTGTGCACTTAGAGTTAAAAATGTTTTTTTAAGATTGTGGCCTTAATGTATATTTTAGGGCAAAAGTGTGATGATAAAAGTTATAGAAAATTAAAAATCCAGTGACTTATATTCAAACTTTTTTTCTAAAACACTTATATAGTTAAGTGTTAGTTGGTGAAAAACTGAATTTTTGAGATTGTGGCTTTAGTATCATTTAACAACAAAAGTGTATAAAACACTACAGCTTTTATTTCAAGCACTTTTTACTTTCTTTTGCCTATATGAATATATAGGAAGGAAAGTATTGTTTTCATATCGATTTTAAGAAATTGAGTTTTCACCGGATTTACAAGTTTTCAGACCCCCTGAACCAATGAAGAAGCAAAATGAATGAAGTTAATTCCTCTCATGTGGTCCAACTTTGAGACCAGCTTTTTCTTGGTGAAAAATACTCATATTTTGCACATTTAACTTGCTACTACTCTTTGAAATATTTGACAAATTAAATAAATTAGACTGAATTAAATATACATGAGTTTCAATATTTTAAATGAATCATCTGTTGTTTATTCAGTTGTTTATGTTGTCATATAGAAAAATTTCAATTTTTCTCAATGATTGCTGGCTCGTTGTTAGTGCAACTGGTTTTTACACCAGGGTCCCGGGTTCAATTCCCGGTTATGTCTGGCATTTTTTCATCACTCATT
Source organism: Catonia carolina (assembly GCA_035578175.1). Taxonomy (NCBI): domain Eukaryota; kingdom Metazoa; phylum Arthropoda; class Insecta; order Hemiptera; family Achilidae; genus Catonia; species Catonia carolina. The sequence continues at coordinate 25,117,075 of JAQMRL010000001.1, forward strand.
TTCATATATCGTCATCCTTTGTTCTGCATTAGGCATTAGCAGAAATTGCAAAACAGTCTAACGTAAAACTAAAAAAGCTAAATAAAATGAACTATTCATTTAATTAAAAGCAAAGAAATACTACATGAAAAAATGTATAGAAATTATGTACTGAAAAAACAAATACAACCAACCTGTGTGAATATCATCTTGAAAAGATTTGTTGTAATTAGTATTTGTGCAATGAGAATTGCATAATGGAGTCTCATAAACTAAGTCAGGGCATTCTTCTAAGTTTCCTTCTGGACTTACTTTGCATGGCGGGAGTGAGTATGGCTGACAACCCTAGAAAATTAAAAAGAAAATCTGTCTAATTAGTAAATGACTTGTACTTATTTGTTATTACCAATGAAAACCTAAGAAGAGCAGTGTGTTCGGGAATTCTCGAGGAGGACTTTAAACACATTGTAATATACAAGGTGTGGCTATTAAATAACGACACTGACTTAATAAAATATTTTATTTTTATTTTATACATAATCACTTATTATCACCTTTAATATTCTTCTCTATCCCTACAACGCTCCATGAGAATTTTCCATTGTTGGAAACAGTGCTGGAAATCATCTTCTGTCAGCTCCTTCAGGGCACGAGCCGCGTTCTCTTTTACAGCTACCACAGACTCAAATCTTGTCCCTTTTAATACAGATTTCACCTCAGGGAACAGGTAGAAGTCACATGGTGCAAGATCTGGTGAATAAGGTGGATGTTCTAACACTGAGATGCTGTACTTGGCTAGGAATCTCTTGACAGATAACACAGAATGAGCTAGTGCATTGTCTTGGTGGAGACCCCATGATTTATCATTCCAAATTTCAGGGCGTTTTTTCCGTACTCTTTGACGTAGTTTAGAAAGTACCTCAAGGTAAGTAATATTGATTGTTTGACCTTCAGGAACCCAGCGAAGGTACACAATCCCATGGATATAAAAAAATAACAATCATCATTGCTTTAAATTTTGACTTGCTCATTCGAGCTTTTTTGGCTCTCGGTGAAGTTCGGCTCTTCCAGTGCATGGATTGGCGCTTCGTTTCCGGATCATAAGTAAAAAACCACGTTTCATCACATGTTATTATCTTCTACCTGTTCCCTAAGGTGAAATCTCCAATTAATGGGACAACATTTGAGTCTGTGGAAGCTGTAAAAGAGAAAGCGGCATGTGTCCTGAAGGAACTGACAGAAGATGACTTCCAGCACTGTTTCCAACAATGGAAATTTCGCATGGAGCGTTGTAGGGATAGAGAAGGAGTGTATATTGAAGTTGACTATAAGTGATTATGTAAAAAAAAAATTATTTACAACGTCAGTCTCGTTATTTTAACAGCCACACCTCGTAAAGTAATATATTGTGATAAATCTGCCCATAACAGACAGGTGGAGTGTCAAATTATTTACACTCAATCTGTTCGTTGCAGGGCTAAAATAAACAGTTCTGTTTCTTATCACATGGTCAGCCAATTAAATGACTGAATCATTTAAGAACAGAAGAGGTAGAGGTGTAAAAGACACTAATCAGAGTTATCTCCTCTGAAAGTAATGAATTTCATTGTACAGCCAGAACCTGTGGTGAATGAAGTGAAGGTGTCATTTACAGATTGGAAAATATGTGCTTTTCAGAGGGCCCGGCATGCTGATAAGCATACTTTTCCATTCAGTGAGGAAGGCAATGGTAAACCACCTCACTCCTCGTTTTACTTAGTAAAACCTCTAGAGGTTCAAACCAGCCTTTCGGCTGTTGACCTAAACAACAACAAATCTAAAGGGAAAATGTGTTGGAGAGTTCTCTAGGACGACCGAGGTTTAATAAAAGTTAATGTAAATAACAATAGTTGTTTAAAACGGATGATGTCCGTTCCCACAATAATTATCTATCGTATTTCTCCATTTCATTCTTAAATTTAATTTTGTTCTGTTCAGTTATGTGTTTAGGTAGCAGATTATAAAATTTGGGGGCCAAGTGAGAGAAGTGTCGTTCGTACAATTCACTTCTCGCTTTATCTGGAACAAGTAGGTGTTTGTTCCTCGTGTCATAGTTAACCCTTAACCCGAAGTATAGAAAATTTTTCATTAATCGGAAGTATAGGTCTACCAGACCTAGATCGATCAGAAGTATAGGTCTATCAGACCTAGGCTTTTAACGCTTCAAATACAGTGATATACTTCAATTTTTATTTTTCAAAGATGCAGTAAAACATTATATAAAACTCTAAAAAATTATTTAAGTAATGTGTATCATTAAAAGTAATGTCAACAAAAGTTACGCGAAAAGTTATTAATAATTATTAATATTTCAATGTAAAGTTAGTTACTATGATATAATTATACAATAAGGTGAAGAATGGTTTGAACAAAAAATGTAATTGAACACATGTATGTGCTACAATTTGTAGCCAAAAATATGTAACATACGCAAACACACGCATAAACAATAAAATTTTCTTTCCCCTGACCATAAAAATATTGTGGTATATGAGAATCATTTCCAGAACCACCTTTGTCTTGAACCGCAAACGAGTCATCTGAATCAGATGAAACCAAATTTTGTAGGCCATCATGTTCACTAGACGTATCCATTTCTTCATCACTTGCATCGTCTAGTACAAAGTCTGGATCCTTGTCTTCATCATCAACTAATTCATAATTATCGCCAAAATTTAACTCAGCACACATAAACCCTCTTTCTTCAGGATTATAATTCTGTTTAGAAGTGCTTAACAGATTTGCCGGATCCATAGTAGCACAAATATTGGTTAAATTATTTGTAAATGAAAATGCAGGAGCAATATAACTTATTACATAAATTCATAAAAAAGTTCGTTACCAGCAGTATAGGCCTCGTACACCCACAGTAATCAGTTCATTATCAGTAGTATAGGTTTCTAGTACCTACACTAAAATGTACATTATCAGTAGTATAGGTTTCAAGTACCTACACTAAAATGTACATTATCAGAAGTATAGGTCTCACATACCTGGTAACTACGACGCAAAATTCTCCTACACAATATCCCGCACAAAAGAAAACTAACCTTCTATTTGACACAAGTTTAAAAGTACTAAAAAAAGGTACGCAAGCTGCCAGCCCCAAATTATTACCAGTGTAAGCAATATAATCTAACAAAACAATTGTATTGGTCTGACAGACCTGTACTTCGGGTTAAGGGTTAACGAAGTTTATTTCTTCTGCACTGTTTGTGTCTATACATATGCGAAAATATATTAATAAAATCTAATAGAACTAATGTACAGTTGACAAATTATTTAGGTCTTGCGAGTAAGGCGGCCTACGTTGACAACGACGCGCGTGTGACGTCAAAGGCAGATATAATATCGGACCAATCAGAGTCTAGTATTCTCAACCAATCAAAATCTCCAAATCTAGCCAATCAGATATCTTCTAATGCGTTAATTTGATTGGTTATTATTGTCCAATCAGAGAGCTTATTGTAATTCACCACGTCATCCGATATGAACCAATGAAATCGTTTCATTCAGTATTACGTCATTTGTCAGTACTATGGACTTCCTCATTGGTCCGGAACTGTTCCTGCGCGTGACGTCGACTTACATTTTTACATAAGATCCGCCCAATTTCGCCGCCCAGTTAACGATAGAGCCGAATATTACAGAATAATGTCAACTGAAATGCTATACGTTCCAGAATTAAAACATGTACCCAAAACATTTTAAAGTTGTTAGAGGTGTTCCGGGTTCGCAATGATTATGGTATTATTTTATGTAACAGCAGTTACATAATGTCCGGAACTGTTCCTGCACGTGACGTCGTCTTACATTTTTATATAAGATCCGCCCATTCTCACTGCCAAATTAACGATACAGCCGAATATTACAGAATAACATCTACTGAAATGCTAAACGTTCCAGAATTAAAACACCTACCCAAAACATTTTAAAATTGTTAGATATCTACCGGGTTCGCAATGATTATGGTATTATTTTATGTAACAGCAGTATATATACAGCTGCTTTTTACAGTATGACATAAAAAAAGCCATGTGAAGGAAGCAAGAAAATAGATTGGGTTGTCACATACAAGCTTGCTCAAACTTAACAAATTATTTTGTCGGTTACCATATAAACACTACTATACGAACGTGACACATTGTGATTTTGTCACTGTATATTATTAAGGTTAATTCTAATAAGGACGTCAATGGCGTTTTCATGTCAAAAATCGTCAGTAGAATCGCCAACATTGTCAAAATGAATTTTTGAACATACCTGATCTATACCTTGTTAGAGCAACAGACAAATTGAGCCTTTTTGACGACAAACCGTCACGTTAAATGCGGTTAACGATATGAACAGTTTTTGGGCGATATTTTTAAACATTTCTCCGCGTTGATTCGTAGTTTGTTTCATAATTTTATTTTATGATGGGAAAATTTAGTATTGCCTATAACAGGTAGTTAAACTTTAAATATTTTTTTAAATTTCATTTGCTACTTCTACTGCTACATTTATAGTTCTGTTTTTTTCACTAGAGAAGTTAACTTTAAACTAAATCATATTAAGTACAGAAGTGGTACTGGTAAAGGAAAAACTGTTATGAGCTTCTTTCAACGACAGTAGATTTTTATACAGTTAGATCTTGCAGTGAATATTAAAAGCGCATTTGCAAGATGCAAACTGAAAGATTTTTAAAAGGCCTCCTATGCTCATGACAACACTTTCTACTGAGTGATATGGTTATAAACCAAAAAATGTAACCCAATTATTTTTTCTGATTATTTCAGATAACATGCAAATGTTTGAACTAACTTCTAGCCTAATGGTCTAAAAACCCAATTTAATTGTGCCGAAAATTTCACATCTCATTATTTACCTAATTTTAAGTTAATTGATAGACTGGATTTGAAAAAATGAATATTATCATCGTCGTTATGAAAGAACGTACAAATTTAATCTTACTAATTGTTCAAAAAATATAATCTGCTGATAGTTTGTTGAATTTAATGTTTAAACCAACATCTTCTTTAATTTACGTAGGAGTAATCTAATAATCTCGTATCTACGGTCTTATTTCTCAGAATTATATATTTTTTGTGCTTGAATTTTGACTTTAGCACTAATAATCAGAGAGCTATGGCAAAACTAATTTTCTAATGTTTTTTAAGGCGTGAATTGATGATTGGAATTCTACACTGTTGGCGCGGAACGTGTATATTTTAATTTTACATTATGAGTTAACTATCGGATTCTAAATCAACAAAAAAATAAACATTACAAATATCGTTACTGAACGATATTTTTTTCTTCTGCACTCTTTGTGTCTGTACATAAAATGCAAAAACATATAATTACAATCTAATAGAACTGATGTAAAGTTGACAAATTATTTAGGTCTTGCGAGTAAGGCGTCCTACGTTGACGGTGACGCGCGCGTGACGTCAAAGGCAGATATAATATCGGACCAATCAGAGTCTACTATTCTCAACCAATGAAAAATCTCCAAATCTAGCCAATCAGATGTCTTCTAATGCGTTAATTTAATTGAATATTATTGTCCAATCAGAGCAATCAGATCTATTGTAATTCACTACGTCATCCGATATGAACCAATGAAATCGTTTCATTCAGTATTACGTCATTTGTCAGTATGGACTTCCTGATTGGGCCGGAACTGTTCTTGCGCGTAACGTCGACTTACATTTTTACATAAGATCCGTCCATTTTCGCCGCCCAGTTAACGATACAGCCGAATATTACAGAATAATGTCTACTGAAATGCTATACGTTCCAGAATTAAAACATGTACCCAAAACATTTTAAAGTTGTTAGAGGTGTTCCGGGTTCGCAATGATTATGGTATTATTTTATGTAACAGCAGTATATATACAGCTGCTTTTTACAGTATGACATAAAAAAAGCCATGTGAAGGAAGCAAGAAAATAGATTGGGTTGTCACATACAAGCTTGCTCAAACTTAACAAATAATTTCGTCGGTTACCATGCAAACACTACTATACGAACGTGACACATTGTGATTATGTCACTGTATATTAAGGTTAATTCTAATAAGGACGTCAATGGCGTTTTTTTTGTCAAAAATCGTCAGTAGAATCGCCAGCATTGTCAAAATGAATTTTAGAACATACATGATCTATACCTTGTTAGAGCAACATACAAATTGAGCCGTTTTGACGACAAACCGTCACGTTCAAAACGGTTAAAGATATGAAACAATTTTTGGGCGATATTTTTCAACATTTCTCCGCGTTGATTCGTAGTTTGTTTCATAATTTTATTTTATGATGGGAAAATTTAGAATACTAAATTTTCCCATCTAAGTTCATCAAGTTTAACTGCCTGTTATAGGCAATAGCCTATAACAGGCAGTTAAACTTGAAATATTTTTTAAAATTTCATTTGCTACTTCTACGGCTACATTAATTATAGTTCTATTTTTTTCACTAGAGAAGTTAACTTTAAACTAAATCATATTAAGTACAGAAGTGGTACTGGTAAAGGAAAAACTGTTATGAGCTTCTTCCAACGACAGTAGATTATTACACAGTTAGACCTTGCAGTGAATATTAAAAACGCATTTGCAAGATGCAAACTGAAAGATTTTTAAAAGGCCTCCTATGCTCATGAAAACACTTTTCTACTGAGTGATACGGTTATAAACCAAAAAATGTAACCCAATTATTTTTTCTGATTTTTTTAGATAACATGCAAATGTTTGAACTAACTTCTGGCCTAATGATCTAAAAACCCAATTTAACTGTGTTGAAAATTTCACGTATCAGTATTTACCTAATTTTTAGTTAATTGATAGACTGGATTTAAAAAATTTAATATTATCATCGTCGTTATGAAAGAACGTACAAATTTAATCTTACTAATTGTTCAAAAAATATAATCTGATAATAGTTTTTTGAATTTAATGTTCAAACCAATGTTCTAAAAACACTAAATCTCTATTAAAAAAAAAATTTTTTCAATTTTTCCGGGGGAGGACCCCTGGACTCCCCGCTTTTTGGAGGGTCCGGTGTGGTGTGCTCATCAATCAGATCCATCCCCCCCCATGCCAAATCCTAGTTACGCCACTGTACCCGGGCAAAGAATCCAGTTGTGCCAAAACTCAAGAAACTCTGTTTTTATTGAAGTTGGTAAAAAAACTTTAGAAAAAATATTATTTTTAGGTACTAACCAAATTAGATCCGTATGAGCCTCCAGTTACCAAACCATGAGTGTAATAATACCAAAGAGCAGATCGGGGGTCACCACCTTTGCATCCTGGAAGAATACTACAATTTGAACAACACGCGATCAATTGTTCTGCTGATAAACTGACTTGTGATTTTCCATTCGTTAGTATACAAATTCTATCTGACAACATACTGGCTGCAGAAATCGCCTGAAAAGTAATTTTATACATTTTATTAATACCAACTAATATAGGGTCCAATGTCTAGCTGCCCAGCTCAACTTCACTCGGATATAATTTTGTTTTATTTCAAGAATATTTAAATTCCGAGTAATAAATAAATCAAAATTAAAATTTTGTGAAACTAAAACATTTATTTTCTGCGTTCAAAGGGCCTGAAAACGTGTAAGCCTATTTCTGGTGAAAATTCGATTATAATTTTTTTTTTATTATTCCTAATATGTGTACGTTGCAACTGTTCAATTCTGTTCAATTCAGAACAATAAGCAACCCCATGACCCAATGAGATGAGGATGATGTGTATGACGTCTAAATGAGGTGTAGTCTTGTACAGACCCAGGCCGACCATCCTGAGAGAGTATGTTAAAATAAATCGAATATTGTTTTTTTTTTCTGCGTCTGACTGTTTTGCAATTTCTGGTAATGGAGACGGTGAGAAGGATGATAGATGTAAATGAGTAATGAAAAAATGCCAGACCAGCAATCGAACCCCTGACCGCAGCGTAGAAGCCAATTGGGCTAACCACTATGCCAACAGGCCAGCCAAATCGACAAGATTAATACCTTCCTTCCCTATATATTCATTAGGGCAAGAGAAAGTAAAAAACCCATCAAAGAAACTTAACTGCGACCTGAACGCCAGTGTTGCCAACTTTATTCAAATTATCACAACAGGGATACAAACCTGACACTTGAAGGAGAGGAGATTTTTTCGGGGGGTTTAACGTCCGACTGTTTTGCAGTTACTGCTAATGCAGACGGTGAAGGATGAAATGATATTTGCAACGTATGAAAATATGCCGTGACTGAATGGGATTCGAACCCAAGACCGCATGATGAGAAAAAGAGGAGAGGTATGTACAGAAAAATCGAAACAGTGTTAAGAAGAATACAGGTTGACGTGTTTTATTTTGATTAATTACATGCTGCAGGATGATTTTTAGAGATTTATTCATATTGATATTTTTATTTAAACTGATTGTTTAATGAATGGTGAAATATATATATATATATAGTTTCCTTATATATATATATATATATATAAGGAAAGAAAATGAAATGAAGATATTAATTTTCGGTTTATTGAAGATGTAAAGGACAGCTAAAATTTAAATGGCGTACTAGTAAAAAAGTAGGTAACTGGATTTAGCGTTAAATGATTTATTACTTTTAAACAGTTTAAAAATATAGTGAAGTGCTCCGCCGTTTAGTTGAATTAGTGACAAGCACTTTTAAACTTTTCCTTTACATAATACAAGATTTATGGACATACTTTTTCACATGCAGTACTACTTAATTGTTTCCGAGCTGCTGCAAAAATCGTTTACTTTCAAAAAATTCACCTTAAATAAGTTTTTCCTTAACAACAATTTTCATATTTTCCTCTACGTTTTAAAATTTTAGTTCAATAAATAATTTTCTATTAAAACAAATCTTTATATTATAATTTTGTGGCGTTTTAAAACTTTTGATTATAACGAACTCTATCACAAAATCATAATAGCTTATGAATTTGTGAAAATTCATTTTTAAATTTTCTTTTCTGGTGTCAATTTTTAAAATCGTCACCTATCATTTTCCTTTGTCCCGTCCGTCATACTTAGTTAACAGAAACTACAAGCGATATTTTTACTTTCTCTGCACATAGGCTTACTATTAAACCGCACATATTACTACTTTGTCTTGCCTATATGAATATAAAGGAAGGAAAGTATTGTTATAATGTCGATTTTTCGAAATCGAGTGTTCACCGGATCTACATGTTTTCAGATCCCCCTGAACCCAAAAAACATGTTTTTAGCGATTGGTCTGTGTGTCTGTATGTCTGTATGTGTGTGAACAGAATATCTCAAGAACGGAACCTCATACGAACTTGAAACTTGAAACTTAAGTTAAACACCACTACCGGCTCAACACGAACAATTTCATCAAAATCGGTCAACCGGAAGTAGAAGTTTATTCGTGTAATTTTTAACTGTTTTGCGATTTTCTCAAAAACTGATTCTACGATTCTTTTTAAAATCGCCTGGTTTTCTGAATTTTCAGATAAAATTTTCAGAAATTCAGATAAAGGGTTGTTGCATAAGTGTAAATAAGTTTATCTGTTACAGTAATAGACAGATAATAAAAGAAAAAAGCAAAGAAAGCTGTAAGGGAAAATTAAAATACTGAGTGTTTGGTTTTTGACTTCATGTAGCATATTCCATTTCTCCATTTGCCTGTTAATGAAATATTTTATCTGAGGCAGATGTGGCAATTTACTTTTGGGATTCATCATTACACTAAAGATGTTGATAAACCGTACTTTTATATAGGGTGATTAAAAAAGAGCGCCGGTTTTTAAACGGCTGGTAAATTTTTGTTTATCGGTTGGCAACATTGTTTGACCTCATTTCTATTTCGGAGAACATTCCGATTGACGATTCAGTTGTAGTTTCTCTTGTTCGCAGTGTAATACTCTCGGAGTCTCTGTCTAACCATGGAGAAGTTTACTATTGCGCAACGACTGTTAATCGTCAAAACATTTTACCAGAGTGGAGAGAGTTATGCGGCTACTGTCAGGCGACTTCGCGGTACTCTAGGACGTATGAAGCACCGAATGAATCAACAGTTCGCAGGCTCATGAAAAAGTTTTTTGAGACGGGTTCAACAGTCGACCTTAAAAGTTCTGGACGTCGTCGTTCTGGCCGAACTGAGCAGAACGTTGCGTTGGTTCGTGACAGTGTGGCTGTTAGCCCAGCAAAATCAATACGTCGCCGTTCTCAACAATTGGGTTTACGATGTTCTTCTGTACGGAGAATCCTTCGGTACGATCTCCAATATCACCCGTATAAAATTCAGTTGACGCAACATTTGAAAGTGGCAGACCACCAGAAGAGACGACAGTTTGTTGACTGGGTATTGAGAAAACGGCAGGATGATGACACCTTCGCAAACAAAATCATTTTCAGTGATGAGGCGCACTTCCACTTAAACAGTTTTGTTAATAAACAGAACTGCCGTATGTGGGGTTTAGAAAACCCCACATACGGAAACTTGTCCCACATAGTCGAAACTTGTCGTGCAGTAATATCCAATTTCATGGACAGAGTTGATGCGTGCCAGCGCAGTAGAGGAGGACACATGCATGACATCATTTTTCATACATAAAATCGGAAGAAAAGATGAACTTGTTGATGTATTTATTTTCAGTTTTTCAATAAAATAAATCTCTTAATTTGATATATCAAAACCGGCGCTCTTTTTGAATCACCCTATACGTGGACTGAATGTGATGCAAAGCATGGAGTAAATGAAGTGTTCTCTTGTTAGAATCACTTCATAACAAATACTGTTGGTAAAAACTGTGATCTGCTGTCTTTGTTTAATGATGCATGGACGGGCCAAAATAGGAATCATGCCATGATTCAGTATCTACTAATTCTCATGAATCAAGATCATTTTAGACAAATTCATCATTTTTTCGCTACACGAGCTCACTCTTTCCTTCCGTGCGATTCAGATTTTGCAAAGTTAGGTAAAATTAAAAGAAGAAAAGAGAGAGCAATTTTTCCATTAGATTGGATATCCTCATTTCAGGAAAACCACACTGTCATTACGTTCCCAGATATTATTTTATACGATTATGTTTCTCATTTTCGTCAGTTTTTTAAAAGAAATTTTTCTTTTTTTTCTAATCCCTAATGTGTGCACGTTGCAATCTGTTCAATTCAGAACAATAAGCAACCCCATGACCCAATGAGATGAGGATGATGTGTATGATGTGTAAATGAGGTGTTGTCTTGTACAGACTCAGGCCGACCATTCCTGGGAGAGTATGGTTAATTGAGCCCCAACCATCAAAGTACACCGGTAACAACTGTCTACCATTCAAATCCGTATAAAAGTAACTACCTTTACTAGGATTTGAACCAGTTAAAAGAAGCGTAACACCAAAAGAAGTTACATTGGGTGTAACAAAATACAAACGGTTTGTTTGTATTAAAAACAGTGCGTGTATTGAAGTATCAGAGGTAGCTGCAAGTAACATTTGGACAAAGTTTAACCTCTTAAAGGGCAAAACTGTTATAAGAGATTTAACAATGCCAGATCATCAAATCTATCATACTGCATTTACAGTACCAGTAAAAACTGAATCATTAGCTAACATAAAAAGATTTTATAAGTATAGTACATTTGTTTTAGGAAGAAGCTTGTAAGGGGAGGGCGAGTAGGTAGAGTAGGGATAGTTTCAACGGGCAAATGTTGTCTCCTTCTCACTTAATGATCATTCCCTCTCTTTCTAACTGTATACTACTGTTAAAACTAGGAGGTGCTTCCCCCACCATTAAACAGAACAGCTCAGCGGCACACAGCGTTGGAGGGAGAGCTTCAAGCTAGAACAAATGACCTGTATTTAAATCAAAATGAGAAACTGTATTTTGATTGTGTTAAAACAGATGATAGTCTACTATTCAGGAACATAAATCTGATATAGACTGAAGTATCTTATTATAACATTTATTTTTACTTTCTCTTGCCTATATGAATATATAGGAAGGAAAGTATTGTTTTCATGTCGATTTTTCGAAATCGAGTTTTCACCGGATCTATACGTTTTCAGACCCCCTGAACCCAAAAAACATGTTTTTAGCGATTGGTCTGTGTGTGTGACTGTGTGTCTGTGTGTCTGTGTGTGTGTCTGTGTGTGTGTCTGTGTGTGTGTGTGTGAACAGAATATCTCAAGAACGGAACATCGTACGAACTTGAAACTTGAAACTTAAGTTACATACCACTACCGGACGCGACATGAACATTTTCATCAAAATCGGTCAACCGGAAGTAGTAGTTTATTCGTATAATTTTTCAGTTTTTTGCGATTTTCTCAAAAACTGGTCCTACGATTTTTTTTAAAATCGCCTATTTTACTCAATTTTTTATTCTCTACAAGATAGGGTAGGCGCCATGTCTGCTGAAATTCTCGGTGAGGCTGTTTTTACGTAAAAACGTTGTTTTTTTAAGATTACGGCTTTAATATAAATTTTAGCGCAAAAACTTATATAATAAAAGTTGTAGAGAATTTAAAAACCTACAACTTCTGTTTCAAACATTTTTTTGTATAACGCTTAGTTTAGCGGTAATTTGCGATTTTCTGTTTTTTTTCTCACGAAAACGTGAGAAAAATCGATTTTTTTAACATTTCGGTCTTAGTATGCATTTTACGACAAAAGTGTATATATAAAAGTTATAGAAAATTAAAAGATCTACAACTTTTGCTTAGAGAATTTTTCTCTACAGAGCCTAGTTTAGCGTGAAAGTGTGATTTTCCGTTTTTTTTAAGCCAAATTGAGTTCGATTTTCATTTTGCGTCTTCCACTCATGATTAAAATAAGGTTATGTTTTTGAGGTTAGTTTTTTGTTTATTTCTAATGTTTTATTAATAATGTTAGGTTTATTATTAATTATTTGCATTGGCAAGAGAAAGTTGTGTGAGTGTTTCACACCAGATTTTTCTTCTTGCATCCAGGAGACTCCAAAGGGAGTATAGGACATGTCAAGATAAAACTGATAAACTGAAAGTTTATCACCAATGATAAATTCATCACTTACCACCAGAAAATTGTTTTTGCTACTGCTTACTTCAGTAGGCTTGTCATGAACCCCATTGAATCAAATATCACACAAAATAAAAAATAAAAAAATCAAACACAATGATAAGTTCATCACTTACCAATAATTTTTTCCTGCTACTGCTTAACTCAGTAGGCTTGTCATGAACCCCTTTGTATCAAATAGTACACAATATTTGTTTATTAGAAGTTAAATATTTTTCAATCAAAACTATTTAGGAAGGAATTCGTGCACACTGTAAAATGTTTCATCAATCAAATATTGGTTTAGCTTTTTTTAAAAATGATTTAGATTGTCACAACTTTTTAAACCTTGTAGCAATTTATTGATGTATTTTCTACCTGCATAAGTTATGTAGGCTACTGTACTTTTTTATCATAAAATATTTCATTTTTCAGTTGGCCTAAGTTATATCAGTTAAGTTATAAGTTCTATCAGTAAGTATAAGTGTAATAACGGTAAGTACAACAGGGTACGGTTTTTATTTTATAAGATACACAATCATAATTTTTAATAAGTTTCAGAATTTTTTTTAATGCTGTCCTTTCCTAATAAATTTTTTTTATGAAAATAAATCATTATCGTTTCAATAATAGAATTTTAAAACATAAAAAAACACGAGTAGCTTTTGGCTGTGAATTCAAGAACAACCCAAGTGATGACCTCAAGTGAAGAAATATCCAAGTGCCATTTTTTACATTTTTTTATAATCAATGAGGCAGATTTAAATAAAAAGTAAACATTACCAGCATTTTTAGGGCTAAAAGAAGGTGTAGTGTGATTTTTTTCTTTGATTTTTAGTGAATATTAAAAGAACAGGGAGGTTTTTTTCATTTTTCCGAAAATTTAATAATCGTTACTTGGTCATTTCTTGACTTGACCTATTCAGTTAATCAGCTTATTATTTAATTAAAACATAACATAAATTTAATTCATTAAGAACATAAATAAGTACATCAATTCTTATAAATAATTTACCCAGCAAGAGCCACAGGGCCCTTGATTCCAGACGTAAGGAATACTTGTACACTTATCCCATTTTCTCCGGGCATCAAATTCATCAGGTAAAGCATCCATATTTTCTTCTCTATTTGTAACGTCAAAATTTAAATTCTGTGAAAATGAGACGCCCGTTCGTACGGCATGTATTCCTACACTTCTATCAGCCTATCTGTCAACATGCAAGTTACAAAAAATAATTTTCACATGTTATGTTCACGTTAATAAATTAAAAATATGGTTTATGTTGGAATCGTATCAACATTAATATTTAATTTAGGTTCCGTACAGTTTCAAAAATAAATTGGGTTATTTCGACATTAGCTGAGATCAAAACCGCGAACTTCAGATTTTCAGTTCAGCAAGTTGCAACTAACTGACTGAGGCCGTGCTTTTAGTGTTAAGATTTTAACTAATGAAAGAGTTAAACCAACAGAAATTTAGACTTGTTAAAAGCTGAATGAAGTGATGATACCCTTTCTTGAATCCAAGTGTTAAACTCTGCTGGAAAAGTGTTGCGACTATTTTTTGGGATTAAAGGGGAGTTTTGCTCATTGATTTCTTCACGATCTACGTACAGAAAATTCTGCCTACTACTGCCAGCTGTTAGAGTCAGAAAAAGCCGTCTATAAAGACCAGTATACCAATCAGAGACGTAATTTTTCGTCATGACAACTTCAAAACTCACGCGGCGACTTTGACAAAGGACAAATTGGTCAAAATGTATTGGAAAACATTTGAATACCCCCCTTATAGTACAGATTTATCCTCCTGTGTACAGCCTTTTAGTTTGGACCCTTGAAAAAAGCACTGGAAGGAAAACAGTTTGAAAACAATAATTGAGCTGTAGAAGAAAGATTACGTGTGCGATTGGCTGATGAGTCAACCTCGAAACTTCTTTGAAAAAGGGACCTTCAAGTTTTCAAAATGCTTGGGAAAATGTGTAAAGCGTAGAGAAGAATTTGTTGAGAAATATTAAAAACATTATTTGTAATTTCTTATCATAAATAATTTTATATAACAAAAGTCCGGTTTATATAACTCACCCTTGTATATATAAACGATTCCTTTAACTATAGTTCCGTATGATACATTATATAAATTGTAAGCCAAATTTTATGACTCAATTCTGTGTTATGGTTATACTATGATGAGTCACTCAATGAGCATTTTCATTTATATTTTATATAGATGATAATAGTTTTGAGAAATAGATAATACTCTTATTGTATTATGTTCAAGTGATGGTTTATGAATGCAATATTATATCTAATATAATATGGTATACATGAAATAGGGAATGGGTAGAACGACGTTCGAATCGTATTTAGCAGGATAGAACTGTGAGGGTGGAAAGAAAGATATGGTACCGCCGCAAATAGATCCCATTAGATCAGAGACACAGTCGGAAATTATTTGTGGTTGACTACAATAAACGTAGATTAGATTAGGTTTAGACTCTCGCACGGTTGATGCAAGCGCCCTTAACGGATGTTCTATATACTATTATGTAGGAATGGGTAGGGATTCACGTGCGACCTACATACCGATGTTACTTTTTAGGTTATTCAGTCATTTCTTTGACAATGCACATCTTTTTTTACTTTCTCTTGCCTATATGAATATATAGGAAGGAAAGTATTGTTTTCATGTCGATTTTTCGAAATCGAGTTTTCACCGGATCTATAGGTTTTCAGACCTCCTGAACCCAAAAAACATGTTTTTAGCGATTGGTCTGTGTGTGTGTGTCTGTGTGTCTCTCTGTGTGTGTGGGTGTGTGTGTGCGTGCGTGCGCGCGCGCGCGCGCGTGTGTGTGTGTGTGTGTGTATACAAAATACGGAACGTCGTACGAACTTGAAACTTAAAACTTAAGTTACATACCCTTACCGGACCCGACACGAACATTTTCATCAAAATCGGTCAACCGGAAGTAGTAGTTTATTCGTGTAATTTTTCACTTTTTTGTGATTTTTGCAAAAACTGGTCCTACGATTTTTTTTAAAATCACCTGGTTTACTAAATTTTTAATTCTCTACAAGATAGGGTAGGCGTCATGTGTGCTGAAATTCTTGGTGAGGCTTTTTTCACGTAAAAACACTTTCTTTTTAAGATTGCGGCTTTAATATGCACTTTAGCGCAAAACGTTATATAATAAAAGTTGTAGAGAATTTAAAACTACAACTTTTATTTCAAATTTTTTTTGTAAAACGCTTAGTTTAGCAGTAATTAGCGATTTTCTGATTTTTTCTCACGAAAACGTGTGAAAAATTGATTTTTTTTAGATTTCGGCCTTAGTATGCATTTTATGACAAAAGTGTATATAATAAAATTGATAGAAAATTAAAAGATCTGCAAATTTTTTTTAAGCATTTTTCTCTACAGAGCCTAGTTTAGAAAGCACGATAGGACTTCTTGCTCACTCATAGTTATAATGGCAACAAAACAAAGGTGTATAATGTGCTGGTTATATTCTCACAGTTTTAATTAACTGATTTTGAATGTGACTCTTCCGCCATGTCGCTCAGGACGGCCTGACGAGGTGCACAGAAAAAGTCCGGTTTAATTTGACTCATCCTCACACATACCCATAATTTTAGAAAACTGTGTAGTTGAAGTGATATCAAATGAACAAATGAATAAAATGATTTATTATTAATACTTATATTTGTACTTTATTTTTACTCATAACAGGGAGATGGACTATTAAATTATTTGCACTAGATCTACCAGTTCCAGGGCTAACAAATAGGCTGTACTATTTTTGACGGCGTATAAGATTGTATTTCTGCTAGATAGAGATAGTGCTGGCCAGGTGAGGTACTCGATACAATAGTCACGCCTTTCGTATAACATAGCATTAGTATAGTAATGCTGATAGCTGATTTTTGCACGTCATCACACTATCAATAAAAACTATGACATATTATCTAAATATGTTATCTAAATAGTTCAAGCTACATTTGCTGGCGATAAGGCATTGCTTGCTAAAAGTGGAGATCCTATAGTTGCTTCAAACAAACTTCAGGAATGTTTAAACCAAATCCAACCATGGCTTCAAAAATGGAGAGTGAAGATCAATACTGCAAAATCGCAGCATGTTACATTTACAATGCGGAGGAATACTTGTCCACCAGTAAAACTTGGAGGTGTTGATTTACCACAAAGTGAAGTTGTAAAGTACCTGGGTATGCATCTTGACAGGCGGTTAACTTGGAAAACCCATGTGAGAATGAAGAGGAACGAATTAAATCTGAAATACAAAAGGATGTACTGGCTGATTAGTGGGAACTCTTCACTCTCTCTTGAGAATAAGTTACTGCTTTACAAAATGTTACTACAACCAGTCTGGTTGTACGGCGTTCAACTTTGGGAAACTACCAGCAGAAGTAACATAGAGATAATTCAAAGATTCCAAAATAAGGTTCTTCGGGCTATAACAAGGGCACCATGGTTTGCAAGGAATGCAGAAATACAACATTATTGCAATCTTCCTGATGTAATGGACGAGGTCAGGCGTTTTAATAGAAAATATCAGGCAAGACTTGAAAGCCACGAAAACGAATTAGTCATAAATCTTCTAAATAATGCAGAAGTTAGGCGCCTGAAACGTTACCATGTTTTGGACTTGTCTGAAAGAGTTTAAATGTATATGAAATTTTAGTGAAAAGTATTCTATATTGTAAAATGTAAATATCTTTGTACATAGTAATTTTCTCTTTAAACTCATGAATAATTGATATAATGAGAGGTACTCTGGGTAATGAGGCCTCAACTTGTGATTTGTAAATTCAAAAGATTTGCTTATAGTTTATTTTAAAAAAACTGATTGAAAATAATGTTATTTTGAAAAAAAAGTTATCTAAATTTATATCAGCTGTTTCCATTAATTGTTGTTTTTAGATATACGAGGGGGTACCCAAAAGTATCCGGAATAGCTGTACTGTGGGCGGAGCTTGTGCAGTACAAATTCCCGCCACTAGGCTGCTTGTAGCGCTACTCATTGCCAGTTCAATGCCATTTTGTTCGTTGATCTAGCTTGTTCTGTTCTCGTGCAGTGATTGTTCTCGCTAGTGCTGTTTTGTGCTCGTGTCGTTTTTCATGATGGCAAGTTTTAATGAACAACGTGCGGCTGTGAAATTTTGCTTCTTGCTCGGTAAAAACGCCGCGGAAACAGTTGTAATGTTGAATACAGCTTACAAAGACGACGCTATTGGAAAAACCCAAGTGTACGAGTAGTTTTTGCGCTTTAAAAATTGCGACATGTCGATTGAGAACAAACCTCGTTCTGGACGACCGTCGACTTCCCGAACAGACGAAAATGTTGTGAAAGTGAAAGAAATTGTACGAACAGACCGACGACAGACCATTGACTTTTTATCTTTAAGTGTTAAGAAGACTACGAAACAGCATTCGTCGTAAAAGACCTAATTTGTGGCAGACAGGGGACTGGTTTTTCCACCACGACAACGCGCCTGCACACACGGCAATCTCGGTTACCCAGTTTTTGGCGAAAAACGGCATGGTTTTGCTACCACACGCACCGTACTCACCCGATCTGGCTCCGTGTGATTTTTTCGTGTTCCCACGCATGAAAAGGGGCATGAAAGGTCTCCGATTTAACAACGTTGATGATGTCAAGAAAAAAACGACGGATGAGCTGGCAGCCATCACTGAAGAGGAGTACAAAAAATGTTTTGAACAGTGGAAGCACCGGTGGGACAAATGTATTAGTTGTAATGGAGAGTATTTTGAAGGGAATAAGGTTCTTTTGTAAAAAAATTAAAAATAAATAGTTTTAAAAAATAATTCCGGTTTCTTTTGGGTACCCCCTCGTATACACAAGTTCTGCGGGTTACATAAATACAAGTGCAATCTTATACGCCGGCATCAATACTCTCTCTTATCACATGGTCACTCGACTATACGAGGTGTGGCTATTAAATAACGAGACTGACGTTGTAAAAATTTTTATTTTATACATAATCACTTATTGTCACCTTCAATGTACACTCCTTCTCTATCCCTAAAAAGCTCCATCCGAATTTCCCATTTTTGGAAACAGTGTTGGAAGTCATCTTCTGTCAGCTCCTTCAGAACACGTGCCGCTTTCTCTTTTACACCTTTCACAGACTCAAATCTTGTCCCTTTTAATGCAGATTTCTCCTTAGTGAACAGGTACAAATCACATGGTACAAGAACTGGTGAATAAGGTGAATGTTCTAACACTGAGATGCTGTACTTGGCTAGGAACCTCTTGACAGATAACGCGTAATAACTGGCGCATTGTCTTGGTGGAGAATCCATGATTTGTTCTTCTATATTTGGGGGCGTTCTTTCCTTACTCTTTCACGTAGTTTAGAAAGTACCTCAAGGTAGTAATATAGATTAATCGTTTGATCTTCAGGAACCCAGTAAAGGTACACAATTCTATGGTTATATAAAAAAACAATCATCATTGCTTTAAATTTTGACTTGCTCATTCGAGGATTTTTGGCTCTCGGTGAAGTTTGGCTCTTCCAATACATGGATTGGCGCTTCGTTTCCGGATCATAAGTAAAAAATCACGTTTCATTACATATTATTACCTATTTTCTATTTGTTCCCTGAGGTGAAATCTGCTTTAAAAGAGACAAGATTTGAATTAGTCTGTGAAAGCTGTAAAAGAGAAAGCGGCACGGGTCCTGAAGAAGCTGACAGAAGATGACTTCCAGCACAGTTTCCAACAATAGAAAATTCACATGGAGCGTTGTAGGGATAGAAAAGAAGTGTATATTGAAGGTGACAATAAGTGATTATGTATAAAATTAAAAAAAAAAATTTACAACGTCAGTCTCGTTATTTAATAGCGACACCTCGTATGACTGAAGTACATATTTAACAACAGAAGAGGTAGAGGTGTTAAAGACACTAATCAGACTGTGTACTCACAATTAGTAAATTTGATAGTAACTGGAAAATTACATGAAAAGTTACATTAATAAGAATATATTATTCAACCATAAAAAAATCCCAAGGGATGTACATATCTCTACTCCAACGTCTAAGTACGTATAAATACTCGTATATGTCTTTCCGGATTTCAAGAAAAGTTTCGTGAATTGACCTCAAGTGTAAGTCAGTTTTTGTTTACAGAAAGTTTTTTATTTGAAACACCTGAATAACCGAAGGAAAACATCGTCAAAATTTAGGTATCATTGTGTAAAGTTTAGGTTTTTTCACCGAGGCATTGAAAATAATGCGTAGGCATTTAGATTGGATTCGTTACAGTTAGTTAGTAAGGAGAGGGTTAGCTGAACTGCTACGGTGCATTTATGGCATAAATATACATCACAAAAGTTAAAAGGAATTAAAAATGCCAACGTTCATCTAGTGCCAATTTACGAATTTTTTAAAGAAAATTCACATTAAAATTAGTTCTTTCCTTGTTACGTCATTATACTTTTTTACACAGGCAAACTTAGAACTGGGTTAAGTAAATTAAAGCAATGCTTAACGATTAACGAGAGAGTTATAGAGGTTTACTCTCTCACTTACTTATACAGGGTGATTCACGAAGATATACAGAAACTTTAGGAGCTCATTGTACATGTAAAATTAATAAAAAAAGTTTATATAAACATGGGTCCAGAAATGCTTCGTTTCCGAGTTACGGCTAGCGAAAATTTCGCCCGGATTTCAGCTCACCAGGTGAAATGAGGTCTTCCTGGAATTCCGGTAAGGTAGATTAAGGCGCGAATTCAATCATTTCTTATGGTTTTTAATCTGATAAATTGAATAAAACAGGTCCCAGAACTGTAAGTTAAATAGTTTTTAAGAAAACCAGTGTCAAATGCAAAAACAATGAGTAAAAAACACATTTTTTCGTCTTTGGGCAAGAATAACTTCGTTATTTCACCAAGAAACAGTTAACATTTTTGAATAAAACGTAGAAAATTTTATTCTGAACAAACTGGTGTAAATTAAGTACACAGAAAGCGAATAGATGTTTGATTAAATGAATTTTTATTCATAACAGTACAAAGTAAAATTAACCGGAAAAACTAAGATGAAAAAATGTGTTTCTTTTCACTCCATTTTTTGCATTTGACACTGGTTTTCTCAAAAACTATTTAACTTACAGATCTAGGACCTATTTTATTCAATTTATCAGGTCAAAAACCATAAGAAACGATTGAATTCGCCCCTTAATCTACCTTACCTGAATTTCAGGAAGACCTCATTTCACCTGGTGAGCTGAAATCCGGGCGAAATCTTTCGCTAGCCGTAACTCGGTAACGAAGCATTTCCGGACCCATGTTTATACAAACTTTTTTCATTATTTTTACATGTACAATGAGCTCCCAAAGTTTCTGTGTATCTTCGTGAATCACTCTGTATTTGAATTAGTAAGATGAAGAAAAAGAATGAAGGTTACCTTCCAACGTCTTTGGACTCTGTTGATTTGGATAATCAATCGGTCGATATTATCTCCTTTTATCACAACTGTCAACAGGATTTCTATTAGAAATATACACTGAAAGATAATACAATCGAAAGAATTAATAAGATGCGAATAACATATTTTTACTTTCTCTTGCCTATATGAATATATAGGAAGGAAAGTATTGTTTTCATGTCGATTTTTCGAAATCGAGTTTTCACCGGATCTATACGTTTTCAGACCCCCTGAACCAAAAAACATGTTTTTAGCGATTGGTCTGTGTGTGTGTCTGTGTGTGTGTGTGTGTGTCTGTGTGTGAACAGAATATCTCAAGAACGGAACATCGTACAAACTTGAAACTTGAAACTTAAGTTACATACCACTACCGGACGCGACACGAACATTTTCATCAAAATCGGTCAACCAGAAGTAGTAGTTTATTCGTATAATTTTTCAGTTTTTTGCGATTTTCTCAAAAACTGGTCCTACGATCTTTTTTAAAATCGCCTGGTTTACTCAATTTTTTATTCTCTACAAGATAGGGTAGGCGTCATGTTTGCTGAAATTCAGGGTGAGGCTGTTTTCGCGTAAAAACGTTGTATTTTTAAGATTACAGCTTTAATATGCATTTTAGCGCAAAACTTTATATAATAAAAGTTGTAGAGAATGTAAAATTCTACAACTTTTATTTCAAACAATTTTTTGTATAACGTTTAGTTTAGCGGTAATTTGCGATTTTCGGTTTTTTTTTCTCACGAAAATGTGTGAAAAATTGATTTTTTTAAGATTTCGGCCTTAGTATGCATTTTAAGACAAAAGTGTATATAATTTAATTTATAGAAAATTAAAATATCTACAACTTTTATTTAAAGCATTTTTCTCTACAGAGCCTAGTTTAGAGAGAAAGAGCGATTTTCCGTATTTCTAAGCCAAACTGAGGTTGATTTTCATTTTGCATCATTCACTCATGATTAAAATAAGGTTATGTTTTTGAGGTTAGTTTTTTGTTTATTTCTAATATTTTATTAATAATGTTAGGTTTATTGTTAATTATTTGCATTGGCAAGAGAAAGTTGTGTGAGTGTTTCACACCAGATTTTTTATATTACATTCATATGGGTAATATTTTTCAATTCTGTTGGATGGAATTCTTTAAGTATAGTTAATTTTATCAAGTGATTGTACATTACTATATTATACCGTTAAAAGAAATTCACTAATTAAAATTTTCTATTATATTTAAAACTTTGAATTTTCTGAATATTTAATGAAACTAAGTAAACGATTGTAATGAGAATAATGTGTGGTAACCTAAAGAGGCGACCTCCACAAGATTATGTAATGTGAAGACGAAGCCTCCACCAGATTTCGCATGGCAAAGTAAGGTGCTAGACATCAAACTAAGTAAGGAGGAATATCCACCGAAGTAGACGACAACCACCATACTAAGTAAGAGGTACAAGCACAGCGAACTTCACCAGACAAAATGTAGTGTAGCAACAGACTAAAAAAGGAAAGTAATGGCTCAACTGTGTTTCACCAGACACTGAAATGAAAACACAGCCAAACTGGTACTTTAGGGGCATAGAAAAACCTCCACCACTCTGCCTAAGGAAAACGGCTATAGGATTCGGCAGAGAAAATCCAAATTTCCATTCTCTGAATCTATGCAAAGCATAACCCAGAAATTCTAGCAGGTAGAGCTAAACTCGCTGTTGGATGAGCGAAGGTGTGATTTAAAAATCAATCTCGGGTCTAAGAATGAAAAATATTACACAGACAACTTGGAGTGAAAATAATAAAATATTAATTTATTTAAAACTAAACATAAACAAAAAATTGAAACTAAAGTAAAATATGTTTTTTTCTGCTTTTTAATAAAAAAAAATTATTAATGATAAGTGATTAATAAATCTAATAGAAGTTATAAAAATATAATAATAACTTAGTCATACCTAATTAATTGAATCAAAATAACGGGAACAAACAAAAACAATAAAAATAACTACAGAAACTTGTCAATGCTAACCAAAATAATTGAAAGGTACTTAATTTAAGGATTATAAATAAATAATAAGTTAGAACGGAACTAGCCTAGTGTTTGTCAGATGGACGATTTAAAGAAAGAAAATTACCGGACAAAATCATTTAAAAATTTCATAAAAAATTTTATTAAAATTAAGAATTCATTAATAAAAAAAAATATTAAAAAATTATTGGATTAAAATTAAAACTTGGCTTTACAAAAAGAAAATATAAGAATTAAATTGAAGAAACTACCTAGAATTGAATTAAACAGATGAATTGAAAGAAAATTTAAATGTGAATACGAGAAATAAAGGTGACGTATTTTTATTTGAAAATCAGTTAACAAACCATTTAAAACAAGAAACTATGTAAAGGAAAACCTAAACAAATAAACTATTCGGCAATTAATTTTAAAGACAAAATTTAACAAAAAAAAATGTAAAAAAAAACTCGTATAAAAAAACTTCAAAAAATCTACTTTAGAAAATCTATAATCAAAAAAAAATTCTTTACAAAAGAAACAATGTTACATTTCAAAAAAAAACTATGACTTATTTTTTTTTTTTAGAATGAAATAAGAAGAAATTAAACAATGAAAAACAAGGTCTGTTTGAAATTGTTCGAACTGACTTCCACATAAAAATAGTTCTAAAAAAAAAGATTAAAATTAAGAAGAGAAAAAGTTTAAAGTCGAAGCGACTGACACTGAAAAGTGACCATTTGAGGTGGTCATTGGAATATCTTAAAGTTGGGAGAAGCATTTGAAAAACAAAACATCTTCTCCGTAAAAATTATTACAACCAAAAATTTAATGTGAAATAATAATAAAAAAAAGAAATTGAGAAAAATACTGATTTTAAATTTTAATATTAAGTTGGAATGCGAAAGGCATACCAAGTCTAAACTTTTATAATAATTATTAAAAATATTACTTAAAAATTATCGGGGAAATAGTTTTACATTAAATTCACCAAATATCTTAAAATAAAAACATGCCGTATTAAATTTTAGCCAAAATCCTAACCGGGATTAAATAATCATTTTAAATTTAAATTTTAGATATAGTTTAAAGAAAATCATTATAGATAAATTACCTGGAGCTTATAAGGATGTTCACTCGTCCACAGCTACAAAGCAAAGGCGCAGAATATAAGAAAAAATTAACGCACGAGAAAAGTTAAACGTTGACATTGAAAAAGACGGTTCAATGTACATAAAAAGAAGCGTCAGCGTAAATCATAAGTACAGAGAACATATCACGCGACGGTCGATTGTATTGACAGAGATGGGAATTCAATAATTAGAACAATTACACATATTATAAAACCCATTTAAGCCTAACGTAACGTTAGCGAGGAAAAATATTAACGGAAAAAAACCAAGTAATATAACACCGGATATTCGCTTTAGAAAAATATTCAATACAGAACTTCTAGTTAACAATGATTTTAATATAAAATTGATTAATAAAATTTATAAAATGAAATAAAATTACAGGGTGTCTAAACAATTTATTGACACTTAAAAAAATTATTTGAATTTAAAAAAAATTTAACAGACAAACTTGTCTGCTATTGTAAGATGTTTCAAGGAATCTTGAAATATCTTACACCTCCCCCCCTACAGAAAATTTCCATCTCCGGGCAATACAAGTGTGTATACCTAAATCAAGAACATCTCCTTTCGTATGTTGAGAAAAAATAATCAAGTAAACTTTACATTTTACTAAGTATGACTTTAACAAGATAGTTATAATTTATTTAAAGGCAGGCATTTGCAATTAGTTATATTATTTGAAATAAGAACAATTAAGATTTTATCGCAAAGTTGATATCGTTATACTGGGTGACTTAGCCTGATTATTGATTTGTGACATTAATTTTATTTTAAAAAAGTACATATACATTTAAAAGTGTTATCACGCTTAACCATGAATACAGTATAATTTGATGAAAATATGTTTGGGTTATAATAGTACTCCAGTCATTAGGTAATTTAATGGGTTTGTTTAAGTTTGCGGGTAAAGGATCGATTTGATTTATAATTGGGAAGGATGTGTTCCAATGCTGGTTGAGGATGTAGGACAAATTGTTTGTCATAGGTGGCGAGTAATCAACAAAATGTAAAAAAGGTAGTGTAGGAATATTGGTCCATGATAATGGGATGAAGTGTTTCAACTGGAAACTTGTAGGAGATCTATAGTCACAAGGAAAAACAGTGTGGATAAGGGTTTTGAGATTATGTTGTAGTGTACAGTTACAAGGCAGTTGTACATGAGTGACGCCAATGTTAACAGGAGTAAGAAGGATTGAGGAATTAGGACAATTAATAGTAGTATTAGGAAGAATATTGGTGATTAGAAATTCAACTGGTGACTTCTCAAAGATGGACATCAACATTGATGGTGTGCAATGGAAAACACAAAACTTCTGCAATTCTTGAATTGAAGCTCCCTGGATGATTTGCTGTAGGCAAGATGTTTTTAACATTGGATTTGACGTGTGGCGAGGCAGTAAGCATAATCCTTTGTCTGGTTGGCAAGTTGGAGAGGAATGTTCAATAATTTGCACTCTGGACGTTGAATTGATAATGTAGAAGGGTTCACTTGATAAAACGCATGATTCTTTGTACCATTGAAGAGGAACAGGTGAATACTTGTACAGTTCGTAGTTTGAAGTCAATGTTTTTAGCGGAATTTGTATTTTTATTATAATTTGTTTCTTGTAAAAACTGCATGTTGTTAACTTTAGATGCTGATATTTTTTAAGTTGACGCAAAGGTATAGCTAACTCTTTGTTATGGTGTTGAATTTTGGTTTGCAATTTTTGAAGATCATTAAGTAGAACTTGTGAAGTTAAAATATCTGTTGGAACTTGATGAGAAAAACAGTCCTGTTTAATTTTGTTGTAGTGAGTATCATATGCGGAGACGAAGATGTGTAGATATGCAAAGTAAAAATAATGAAGAATGGAAAACCAGTTTTTTGTTTCTTGCGTTTCTTGTTCCTGTAGGTGTAGTGCAATATCTTTAAAATCTTGTTCAGATTGATGAAATAATTGTTGAAGTTTTTGAATCGTTGAGTTGAATTTGTTGGTTGTAGATGCTAAATGGCGGTGGTCTATGTGAAGAAGTTCTTGTAAGTTGTTTAGATGTTGTGTTAGGAACTGCTCATTATATTCGACTGCATGTAATTCATCAGTAGTCGCAACAGAACAGCACCAGCTAAGGAAACGTCCGATGAAATCCAGCGTACGTCGTGAGCGGGATGGTTCAAGTCGTTCATTTTCATCTTGATTAAACAAAACGTGAGTTGTCGCATTATATAATTTATGAAGAGCATTTGGAAGTTGACACTGCTGTTCTTGTTTCATTTGACATGTCGGTTGTTCTTCTTGAAGATCCACAGTAGACGATTGGTTGATTAGGGTAAATAAAAATTGGGTAAAGTTGCGAGGAATCATAAATTCTGGAGTCTCAGGAGTACAAGATGAGTTGCTTTGGTTGAAGGTGCATGATGGGAAAGGGATGACATGTTCTTGAGTAAAGTAAGATGTTGGGTTTGTTAAAGGGACGGTGTAAATCAAAGGGATTGAGGATTCGTAAATGAATGTATCCTGGACGGGAAAGAGGTAAATCCCATGAAAAATGTGAATAGGAGTTGTTTTTACGAATTGGTGAATGCCTAGGAGTATATTGAGAAGGATGAAATGACGTAATTGAAGGGTCATGGTGAAGGAAGCTATGATAATAATTTGAATGTGAGCGTACTATTTTACAATATTTCAGATTTCAATGACAAAAGTCTAGTTAAGCATAAAGTGATTTTGAGTAAAACATTTTTTTAAAATTTGTATTGATGTGAAATATAAATTGATATTTATAGAACTTTTTTTTTTTTTTTTTTATAAATTAGTTAAATAAATTTAGGTATACCTATATATTTTTTTTTAACCTTGAAAATATTTGAACATTGATATTTTTTAGAAAGACCAATTTTTTAATCAGTAAAACTTTAAATATATAATTTTTTTAAGTAGATTACTTGATTATGAGAAATAAATGTAAAAGAGATGTTTTTGTAATTTGAATATAAAAAAAAGATTCGGAACGCGGCCTAATATGGAAATCAAATCTAAATTTTGTTTGTAAAACGAATTATTTTGTATTTGGTGTTTTTAATGTAAGAAATAATTAAAATTAAATGCTTAAAATCTAAATTATACTTATAGAATAAAATCACCAGCTACACATTTGTTAACACAGACTTTAGTTAAAGTTTAGCAGCAAAATTCGAGGTAAATTGAATTTACGTTGTGTTTACTTTTTAACATAACACCATTGTTAATGCACTGAAAGTTTTGATGAATACTATAAACCACTTTCGCAGAAAAATGATTTCAAGTTTATGTAGTATGAATATGATAAAGACCAGATTATGTAATGAGACGAGATGTATTTTTCAATGCCCTTATGATGGCTTCCATGCGATGATAAAATATGATAATGATCTCTATGCAAATGTCACGTACAGAATGATACCTGGTGAAAAATTTAAAATTTCATTAATAAATATACTAAGATGTGTGTAATAAAAACTAAATACATTATAATTAAATAGCTTTAACAAATTTTAAGTGCTGTGAAGCAGCAAATTTCACTTGAAATAACGACGGATGGTAACGCAAAATAAAATAACAATCACAACAGGTATTCGACGAGTGATTCGATCAAGCAGTTACCAAATCAAGTCAGGTAATGAAACAAAACTTAACTGATTAAATAATGATCATAGATATGATTTTAAAATATGTAGTTTGAAGACTGAAGAATCAATCTTTAGATAATTAATAATTGAGTTTGTAATAATGAATCCAACAGCAGATAAATGTGTGAAAACGAGCCCAAACTAAGGGTGGTTGTTAAAAAAAACTGGTTTCAAAAGAAAAGGACAAATCAAGACTTGTAAGAAGGTGGGAGTGAGAAAAATAAAACTGGACCTAGAGAGGCATAGAACACAATGGGATTTTAAAGAAAAACATTTCTAAAAACGTAGTAAGAACATCAGAAATCAACCGAAGTGGTAAAACCAACCTAGGAGGTACAGTAATAAAGAAAGACAAGGCTAACGGAACTCAAATCGGATACGAATGCAATGAAAGTGAAATCTCCATACAAACTGAGTGCACAAATAAATCCGTGGTTACCTGTAAAGTAAATTCTTAACACCTAATTAGTAAAAATAAAACTTAAAATATAACAATTGCTAAAATTAAGTGTCTTCATACATCTGTGTAATACCTCATTCAAAAACACGGCGATTCTCCACCAGATTATGTAATGAGAATAATGTGTGGTAACCTAAAGAGGCGACCTCCACAAGATTATGTAATGTGAAGACGAAGCCTCCACCAGATTTCGCATGGCAAAGTAAGGTGCTAGACATCAAACTAAGTAAGGAGGAATATCCACCGAAGTAGACGACAACCACCATACTAAGTAAGAGGTACAAGCACAGCGAACTTCACCAGGCAAAATGTAGTGTAGCAACAGACTAAAAAAAAGAAAGTAACGGCTCAACTGTGTTTCACCAGACACTGAAATGAAAACACAGCCAAACTGGTACTTTAGGGGCATAGAAAAACCTCCACCACTCTGCCTAAGGAAAACGGCTATAGGATTCGGCAGAGAAAATCCAAATTTCCATTCTCTGAATCTATGCAAAGCATAACCCAGAAATTCTAGCAGGTAGAGCTAAACTCGCTGTTGGATGAGCGAAGGTGTGATTTAAAAATCAATCTCGGGTCTAAGAATGAAAAATATTACACAGACAACTTGGAGTGAAAATAATAAAATATTAATTTATTTAAAATAAACATAAACAAAAAATTGAAACTAAAGTAAAATATGTTTTTTTCTGCTTTTTAATAAAAAAAAATTATTAATGATAAGTGATTAATAAATCTAATAGAAGTTATAAAAATATAATAATAACTTAGTCATACCTAATTAATTGAATCAAAATAACGGGAACAAACAAAAACAATAAAAATAACTACAGAAACTTGTCAATGCTAACCAAAATAATTGAAAGGTACTTAATTTAAGGATTATAAATAAATAATAAGTTAGAACGGAACTAGCCTAGTGTTTGTCAGATGGACGATTTAAAGAAAGAAAATTACCGGACAAAATCATTTAAAAATTTCATAAAAAATTTTATTAAAATTAAGAATTCATTAATAAAAAAAATATTAAAAAATTATTGGATTAAAATTAAAACTTGGCTTTACAAAAAGAAAATATAAGAATTAAATTGAAGAAACTACCTAGAATTGAATTAAACAGATGAATTGAAAGAAAATTTAAATGTGAATACGAGAAATAAAGGTGACGTATTTTTATTTGAAAATCAGTTAACAAACCATTTAAAACAAGAAACTATGTAAAGGAAAACCTAAACAAATAAACTATTCGGCAATTAATTTTAAAGACAAAATTTAACAAAAAAAAATGTAAAAAAAAACTCGTATAAAAAAACTTCAAAAAATCTACTTTAGAAAATCTATAATCAAAAAAAAATT
Organism: Catonia carolina; assembly: GCA_035578175.1. Classification (NCBI taxonomy): domain Eukaryota; kingdom Metazoa; phylum Arthropoda; class Insecta; order Hemiptera; family Achilidae; genus Catonia; species Catonia carolina. The sequence goes on from JAQMRL010000001.1 coordinate 25,147,166, forward strand.
CTTTACAAAAGAAACAATGTTACATTTCAAAAAAAAACTATGACTTATTTTTTTTTTTTAGAATGAAATAAGAAGAAATTAAACAATGAAAAACAAGGTCTGTTTGAAATTGTTCGAACTGACTTCCACATAAAAATAGTTCTAAAAAAAAAGATTAAAATTAAGAAGAGAAAAAGTTTAAAGTCGAAGCGACTGACACTGAAAAGTGACCATTTGAGGTGGTCATTGGAATATCTTAAAGTTGGGAGAAGCATTTGAAAAACAAAACATCTTCTCCGTAAAAATTATTACAACCAAAAATTTAATGTGAAATAATAATAAAAAAAAGAAATTGAGAAAAATACTGATTTTAAATTTTAATATTAAGTTGGAATGCGAAAGGCATACCAAGTCTAAACTTTTATAATAATTATTAAAAATATTACTTAAAAATTATCGGGGAAATAGTTTTACATTAAATTCACCAAATATCTTAAAATAAAAACATGCCGTATTAAATTTTAGCCAAAATCCTAACCGGGATTAAATAATCATTTTAAATTTAAATTTTAGATATAGTTTAAAGAAAATCATTATAGATAAATTACCTGGAGCTTATAAGGATGTTCACTCGTCCACAGCTACAAAGCAAAGGCGCAGAATATAAGAAAAAATTAACGCACGAGAAAAGTTAAACGTTGACATTGAAAAAGACGGTTCAATGTACATAAAAAGAAGCGTCAGCGTAAATCATAAGTACAGAGAACATATCACGCGACGGTCGATTGTATTGACAGAGATGGGAATTCAATAATTAGAACAATTACACATATTATAAAACCCATTTAAGCCTAACGTAACGTTAGCGAGGAAAAATATTAACGGAAAAAAACCAAGTAATATAACACCGGATATTCGCTTTAGAAAAATATTCAATACAGAACTTCTAGTTAACAATGATTTTAATATAAAATTGATTAATAAAATTTATAAAATGAAATAAAATTACAGGGTGTCTAAACAATTTATTGACACTTAAAAAAATTATTTGAATTTAAAAAAAATTTAACAGACAAACTTGTCTGCTATTGTAAGATGTTTCAAGGAATCTTGAAATATCTTACACGATATAACATGATAAATTAAATATTTTTAATTTTGTGTGTATACAGAATATCTCAAGAACGAAACATCGTACGGACTTGAAACTTAAAACTTAAATTACATGCTACTACCGGACCCGACACGAACATTTTCATTAAAATCGGTCAACCGGAAGTAGTAGTTTATTCGCGTAATTTTTCACTATTTTGCGATTTTCTCAAAAACTGGTCCTACAATTTTTTTAAAAATTGCCTCGTTCACTAAATTATGTTCTACAAGATAGGGTAGGCGCCATGTTTGCTGAAATTCTGGGTGAGGCTGTTTTCACGTAAAAAGTTTTTTTAAGATTCCGGCTTTAGGCCTAACATGCATTTTAGCGCAAAAATTTATACAGGCTAATAAAAAATGTAAAGAATTAAAAACCTGCAACTTTTATTTAAATCATTTTTTTTGTATAACGCTTAGTTTAGCGGTAATTAGCCATTGTCTGTTTTTTCTCGCGAAAACGTGTGAAAAATCGATTTTTTTAAGATTTCGGCCTTAGTATGCATTTTATGACAAAAGGGTATAATCAAATTTATAGAAAATTAAAAGAACTACAACTTTTATTTACAGTATTTTTCTCTACAGAGCCTAGTTTAGCGTAAAAACGTGATTTTCCGTATTTTAAGCCAAACTGAGGTCGAATTTTTTTTTGCGTCTTTTACTCATGATTATTACAATAAGGTTATGTTTTTTGAGGTTAGTTTTTTGTTTATTATAATGTTTTATTACTAATGTTAGGTTATATTGATCATTATTTGCATTGGGAAGAGAAAGTTGTGTGAGTGTTTCACACCAGATTTTTAATTTATTTTTACTTTCTCTTGCCTATATGAATATATAGGAAGGAAAGTATTGTTTTCATGTCGATTTTTCGAAATCGAGTTTTCACCGGATCTATACGTTTTCAGACCCCCTGAACCCAAAAAACATGTTTTTAGCGATTGGTCTGTGTGTGTGTCTGTGTGTCTGTGTGTGAACAGAATATCTCAAGAACGGAACATCGTACGAACTTGAAACTTGAAACTTAAGTTACATACCACTACCGGACCCGACACGAACATTTTCATCAAAATCGGTCAACCGGAAGTAGTAGTAACTTAGTTTATTCCTTTAATTTTTCACTTTTTTGCGATTTTCTCAAAAACTGGTCCTACGATTTTTTAAAAAATTGCCTGGTTTACTCAATTTTTTATTCTCTACAAGATAGGGTAGGCGCCATGTTTGCTGAAATTCTGCGTGAGGCTGTTTTTACGTAAAAACATTTTATTTTTAAGATTGCGGCTTTAATATGCATTTTAGCGGAAAACGTTATATAATATAAGTTGTAGAGAATTTAAAAACCTACAACTTTTATTTTAAACATTTTTTTGTATAACGCTTAGTTTAGCGGTAATTTGCGATTTTCTGTTTTTTTCTCACGAAAACGTGAGAAAAATCGATTTTTTTAACATTTCGGCCTTAGTATGCATTTTACGACAAAAGTGTATATAATTAAATTTATAGAAAATTAAAAGATCTACAACTTTTATTTAGAGCATTTTTCTCTACAGAGCCTAGTTTAGAGAGAAAGAGTGATTTTCCGTATTTCTAAGCCAAACTGAGGTTGATTTTCATTTTGCGTCTTTCATATGTGATTAAAATTAGGTTATGTTTGTTGAGGTTAGTTTTTTGTTTATTTCTTATGTTTTATTACTAATGTTAGGTTTATTGTTAATTATTTGTACTGGCAAGAGAAAGTTGTGTGAGTGTTTCACACCAGATTTTTTTTATAAGGGTAACAACAAATCTCTGTTTCAAGTTCCCTTTACCCTTGAGGGGGTTGTCCGGTAGAGTAACTCACCTAATCGTCTTAATTAGTTCGTTTTTTAGTCTTGCCAATTTTCTATGAAAACGTTGTAATATTGTTTTGTTATTTGGAATACGTAAGGAACATTCAAATCGGTCTGAATAGTCTCGTTTTGTAAGTACCAAGGATGTTTATTTACACTAACGATTCTTAATATTTCTCAGTACAACAACTAAATTGTTTATTCGATAACCTTTTTCATTATTACAAAACGGAGCAGTGATTAAATTCAACGGTTTTTTAAAAAATAAAACCAGTTTCCGGTAACAGAAAAAAATAAATTGGTTCAATACTACATGACATAAATTATTATTCAAAACATTCCTCGTTATTGACTGAAGAGTAAACAAAGACAATTTTCCACTATTGTTCCAAACTTTATGCCAGACAGTCGTAAAATTTACATGAAAAATTTTAATTAAAATTTATTTTTCTTATTACTTTTTACGGTGAAGTTAGAGTAAAGAGTTATTTTGAATAACAGCACAAGTTTTGATTAGCTTTGACTTAGGCTACACGTATACTCAAATTCTAATGAGCAAAACAAAATGTAACAAACTTTCTAAAAGTTTCTGTTGTTATCTTTGTTTAGTTTATAGTTTACAAACGATAATAAATACGTCGAGAATAATAATTAACAGTATTTTTTTTAAACTCCAATTTATTTTTTTAATAAATGGGCGGCAAGTGACGCTATTTTGGTCGCTAATTTTGGAAAGTCAATATTCTTCTTGCTTTTAAATGAACACTTTAACTACTGTATCCAATATGTAAAGTAATGTTTGAATAAGAACACACAAAGTTTAAGTGAACGAACATTTGAAATTTTTATGAACAATAAAATTATTTATTATCTTATTATTCTGTTCGACAATACGGAAAAATTGGGAAAGATGATAGATTTAAGGGGAGACTGTACTTTGTATCCCCCAATGTTAAATTTGCTATTTTTAGGTACATTTTTCATAGGATTGGTAAAAGGTAGGAAAATGAAACTTTACACACTGTAGGTATCGGGTTTCTTCTCGACCTACTGCCATTTTTCAATTTAATCTTTGAACCATACAATTTTTTTTTTAAATTACGAATAACATAACATTTTTACAATTATTGTTTTCCACCTATTTTGCGTTATACTAATTTTTGGAGCTTCTGTGGAAGTCATAAAAATGTCAGTATATATGGATGTACTAGATAATTAACTGGTAAAAATTTCAGCCTGGTACGTTTATTGGTTTCTGAGAAAAATGTACTTAATGTTAAAAATGAAAATCTAAATTTACGGGAAATGCGAGAAACAAGAAGACAAAAATCAAAAGCAATATGTACACAAACAAGTAATTTCATATCAACAGTTGTTTAGAAAGCTGAACCAACAGCTGAGAATATTAAAAACCGTGATGCAGATATTTTAAAAACTAAAATTCTCTTTGTAGTACTAAAACGAGCAGTATAAAATTATGAAAAATATTAGTTCTTCGTAACATGATACTTTTTCCGTGTAAACCTGATAAAAAGTTAATTTTTTCATAAAAACATTTTTTTTTGACGTAATTTAATGTTTTTCTGGTAGATCTAGCCCGAAACTATTAAAAAACATAAAAAACCAAAAATCGAAATTTTGAGTTAAAACCATCGTGCAATCTCCCCTTAAGTTCCTTGGGGAGAAAATAGTCATAGGCCACCGAAAAGGAAGCGAAAGTCAACCGACGAAGAAAGATGGCCGGTGCACTTCGAGGAACTCACCACTTCTATTAGAAGAAAACACTCACAAGACAAGCCAAGATTACACATCTATATAATTATTTAAAACGCAAAATCATTCCAATGTATTTTAAATGGGAATTCTTTAAACTCTTAAATACAGAGTTCTACCGAACGGATTTTTATAATTTTTACATGGTTTTAAAGAGTATTCTTTCCTGATTCGGTAAAAAGTTCCAAACTTGAAATTCATGCTAAATTTGAGCTTCATTTTACGAAATGAAAAAGAACAAAATATATTGTTTACAACGTATAGCACTGTGAGTCTCCCACGTAATCAACACTAATGAATATAAATGAACACAATACAATATCATAAGGAAAGTCATGGTTAATTTCATTGAAATTCAATGGTAAGTGTTTCATATAAGGCCTTTGATAATAAAATACTTATGAAAATTTGTGTTGTTGTTTCGGTCAACAGCCGAAAGGCTGGTTGGAACCTCTAGAGGTTTAATTAAGTAAAAACGTAGTGTGAGGTGGTTTACTATTGCCCTCTCTCTTATCTGCATCTTATTGTGCGAATTTATTCGCACGGGTCCACTAGTTATTATAATGTGATAAAACCTGTGTGTCTGTCACCACTTCTATTAGAAGAAAACACTCTCAAGACAAGCCAAGGTTACGACACATTATTATAATGTTATAAAACCTGTGTGTCTGTCACCACTTCTATTAGAAGAAAACACTCTCAAGACGAGCCAAGGTTACGACACATTATTGTAATGTTATAAAACCTGTGTGTCTGTCACCACTTCTATTAGAAGAAAACACTCTCAAGACAAGCCAAGGTTACGACACATTATTATAATGTTATAAAACCTGTGTGTCTGTCACCACTTCTATTAGAAGAAAACACTCTCAAGACAAGCCAAGGTTACGACACATTATTATAATGTAATAAAACCTGTGTGTCTGTCACCACTTCTATTAGAAGAAAACACTCTCAAGACAAGCCAAGGTTACGACACATTATTATAATGTGATAAAACCTATGAATCTAAAATCTGATAAAATCTATGTGTAATCACCCCTATCGCCACCGGTAACACACACGGCCAAAATATAATGCGACAGGTCGGGCAGGGTGTTAACAAAATAATAAAAAAATATTTGGAAGCATAATAACAAAACACAGGATCGTTGACAAGGATCGTTGCATAAGTGAATAATAAAAATCATTTATAGTAGGTTGTAAACAAATTTAATTAATAATCGAATAAGACTAGCATTGAATTATAATAAATACCAAAAATAGTTCATCTAGTACAGGATGAACAATTTTATAATAAGCTGCACAGCAATTAATCACAATGAATAGGTATTTGCCGAAAGGCTAATTCAAAATTAACAAATTAACAATGTGTTACAATATTGCGTTTATACAGATTAATAATCATAAATTATTGTTGGCCAACATATATAGATATATTTATATATATATTCAATTAGGTTTACCAGTGGCTTAGCCACTTTTAAGTTTAATTTCCAAAAATAACCACATAAATATAAATAAAAATTTTAGGTATTAACTCAAATATGAAGTTGTTGAAAAGAGTAAAAAAAACAAGTTTACTTAGATTTACATATAAATTTTTAGAAAAACTAGATCTTAGCTAGTTATTTAAATTTCTTTAAAAGGGTTTTAAATTTGATGTTACATTATGTTGTGCTAAAGGAAATGTTTAAATTTTATTATAATTAGTCGGTTTCTAATTAGGAATTGACATGAAAAATTTAAGAAAATAGTTAATGTCCAGACAAGGATTTTCCTGTTCCATACAAGCAAATTTTATAATAGCTACAACTGTGCTGAATCTTTCCATTAAAAATTTGGTCGATTTCACTGAATCACACTCGGCTTAAACTGAGGACTTCGTAAAATAAAATTGGATGTTCACATACCTTGAGTCCTTAATGCTTATGCTGTTAAAAAAACTCACAAATCCAATTGGCAGTCTAAATCTCGAGGCGGCATACAGAATAATTTTGGAAGGGCCCAGACATTGGAAAATCCAGATGAAAATCTCGTCCAGACACAATATATAGGTAAATGTAGATTTTCGTGTTCGAGAATCGAATCCCTAGGTGATAATTAAAACATGGAAGGCGGCAGACAATGAGACTCGGATATTCTTGTTGTAAGGTCGTCAGGACATATTATCCCGAACCCTGTACTCCAACCCTGAAGCAAAGATCGGGCGAGTGTCAATAATTTATATAAAATTAACGATCTTAACATCAGCACAAGTCATAAGTTATACAATAAGATTTAGTAGTTTTTTATAAATTAGGTTAAGTAACTTAAAGAAGCAAGAATTTCTACGAGCCGTAATACAATAAAAATTAAAAGTACAAGACAAAATACAATTGAGCAATTACTATTGCAAAATGATCTTAATTAGAAAACATAATAACTTTTACAAATGAAATAATCGAAATTAAAATTTAGTTTTGTTGGATGTGACACGTATCCAGCAAACTGAAGCAAGCCCAGACAGAGTAGCTTACTTTTACAAAAATATGATATTAAACAGCTCGTAGCAAAATTCTCAACTCTTGGAATACAAAGAAAAATAAATAATCTTACCATTTCAATTAATGGGCAGACGTTTTACTTTAGCCAAAAGTAATAAACTTATAAATTTTTCACGTAAAATTACAACATTACGGTATCACTATACTCGGTGAAGCAACGACAAAGAGTGTAGCCAGACAACTCATGAAGGCAGCTTGTCACGAGGGGCAGAAACAGTTCGTAGGAGAAACGAAGAGCGCGCCACCGGACGGCAAGCAGTTCTACATCACCAGCAAAACAGTTAAGGAAACCAACACAACAAATTACGCCGACAAAACCCTAAAACACGTAACAATCTGTAAACAGATGTTACAATTATTATAATGTGATAAAACCTGTGTGTCTGTCACCACTTCTATTAGAAGAAAACACACTCAAGACAAGCCAAGGTTACGACACATTATTATAATGTTATAAAACCTGTGTGTCTGTCACCACTTCTATTAGAAGAAAACACTCTCAAGACAAGCCAAGGTTACGACACATTATTATAATGTTATAAAACCTGTGTGTCTGTCACCACTTCTATTAGAAGAAAACACTCTCAAGACAAGCCAAGGTTACGACACATTATTATAATGTTATAAAACCTGTGTGTCTGTCACCACTTCTATTAGAAGAAAACACTCTCAAGACAAACCAAGGTTACGACACATTATTATAATGTTATAAAACCTGTGTGTCTGTCACCACTTCTATTAGAAGAAAACACTCTCAAGACAAGCCAAGGTTACGACACATTATTATAATGTTATAAAACCTGTGTGTCTGTCACCACTTCTATTAGAAGAAAACACTCTCAAGACAAGCCAAGGTTACGACACATTATTATAATGTGATAAAACCTGTGTGTCTGTCACCACTTCTATTAGAAGAAAACACTCTCAAGACAAGCCAAGGTTACGACACATTATTATAATGTTATAAAACCTGTGTGTCTGTCACCACTTCTATTAGACGAAAACACTCTCAAGACAAGCCAAGGTTACGACACATTATTATAATGTGATAAAACCTGTGTGTCTGTCACCACTTCTATTAGAAGAAAACACTCTCAAGACAAGCCAAGGTTACGACACATTATTATAATGTTATAAAACCTGTGTGTCTGTCACCACTTCTATTAGAAGAAAACACTCTCAAGACAAACCAAGGTTACGACACATTATTATAATGTTATAAAACCTGTGTGTCTGTCACCACTTCTATTAGAAGAAAACACTCTCAAGACAAGCCAAGGTTACGACACATTATTATAATGTTATAAAACCTGTGTGTCTGTCACCACTTCTATTAGAAGAAAACACTCTCAAGACAAGCCAAGGTTACGACACATTATTATAATGTGATAAAACCTGTGTGTCTGTCACCACTTCTATTAGAAGAAAACACTCTCAAGACAAGCCAAGGTTACGACACATTATTATAATGTTATAAAACCTGTGTGTCTGTCACCACTTCTATTAGAAGAAAACACTCTCAAGACAAGCCAAGGTTACGACACATTATTATAATGTTATAAAACCTGTGTGTCTGTCACCACTTCTATTAGAAGAAAACACTCTCAAGACAAGCCAAGGTTACGACACATTATTATAATGTTATAAAACCTGTGTGTCTGTCACCACTTCTATTAGAAGAAAACACTCTCAAGACAAACCAAGGTTACGACACATTATTATAATGTTATAAAACCTGTGTGTCTGTCACCACTTCTATTAGAAGAAAACACTCTCAAGACAAGCCAAGGTTACGACACATTATTATAATGTTATAAAACCTGTGTGTCTGTCACCACTTCTATTAGACGAAAACACTCTCAAGACAAGCCAAGGTTACGACACATTATTATAATGTGATAAAACCTGTGTGTCTGTCACCACTTCTATTAGAAGAAAACACTCTCAAGACAAGCCAAGGTTACGACACATTATTATAATGTTATAAAACCTGTGTGTCTGTCACCACTTCTATTAGAAGAAAACACTCTCAAGACAAACCAAGGTTACGACACATTATTATAATGTTATAAAACCTGTGTGTCTGTCACCACTTCTATTAGAAGAAAACACTCTCAAGATAAGCCAAGGTTACGACACATTATTATAATGTGATAAAACCTGTGTGTCTGTCACCACTTCTATTAGAAGAAAACACTCTCAAGACAAGCCAAGGTTACGACACATTATTATAATGTTATAAAACCTGTGTGCCTGTACGCGAGTGAGTGCCTTACAATAACTGGGAAGGCTGGTATAAGAAAAGCAGAGAAATCTGTGAAAAAGATCCTCCGCAAGATAATAAGTTTAGCTCAGGCCTGGTCTGAGCCGCTTTTTTCACCGTGAAATCGGTTGAATATTTTTCATTAAATTTAATACAAAAATTTTTTTATATTGAAAAAGAATATTAAACAGGTAAATTAAAAGAGCTGAGTATTGGCAGTAGCATTTTAAAAAGTTTATTTATTTGTTAAAAGTTTTTTTTAATCGTACGTTGCAATCTGTTCAATTCAGAACAATAAGCAACCCCGTGACCCAATGAGATGAGGATGATGTGTATGACTTATAAATGAGGTGTAGTCTTGTACAGACCCAGGCCGACCATTCCTAAGAGAGTATGGTTAATTAAACCCCAACCATCAAAGTACACCGGTAACCACTGTCTAGTATTCAAATCCGTATAAAAGTAGCTACCTTTACTAGAATTTGAACCAGGAACCTTCATCTCCAAAAATCAGCTGTTAAACAGCTGACTCCAGCGACGACTTTACCCCTAGACCAATCCGGTGGGTTCAAAGTTAAAAGTTAGTTTGCAAATTTTTGCCTAAATATTTATGGGCAGAATTTTTTACTCTTGATTAAAAATAGGTTAAATGGTTCATTATTTATATTGGTACGACAAAGTCGTGTGATTGTTTAACACCTTTTCTTGTTTATTATTTTACCTTGTTACCCAACAACGCATGTTATTTTTGTGTTTGTTTTAACTTTAGACTTTACCGATTGAAATCGAGCTCAAATTAATATTATATAAATTTCATCATCAGTTTCACCATATTATTATTTATAAATTCTGGAGTACATTACCGCCGGTTTTACAACTTCATTAGCATTAACAGTTAGGAATTAGTATATAATTAACAATATTTTTAAGGTTGTCAAATCGACCTTCAAGAAGTTTAATTATTTTTGAATGAAGCGTTTTCTCTCTACATAAATATGTCTCGATGATTATTGTAAGTTTCTCGTGTTTGTTGAGAAATTAAAAACCTTTAAATATTAAAAACAATTTCTAGAAAAATTAAGTAAATGTGACTGAGCCTGTTTTCCCCCAACATCTTAATTTAAAAATATTTTCATAAATTTCAATAGCGATTATATTTCCACCCTAAATAAAACTGAGAATATTTTTTCTTTAAATTCCTTTAACATGGGAAAGATGTAGAAGTTCATTTGTGATATTAAATCGACGATAAATCTTGGGTTTTTCTTTTTTCTTTCACTAAGAAGGGTCCTTTGAAATGCAATCTTTAGAAGAAAGCAATCTGCGGCAAAAGATGGTTAAGCTTGTTAAAGTTTTCGTAGAAACTTCAGAGATACTGACACAACTGAATGTAGGCATACACACAGAGAAAATCTAGAAAAGGATTTCCAAGCGACATCAAGATTGGTTCTAAAGGAAAACTTAAGACGATTGGAACTCATTCGATTGCCATTAGTCGCTTCTTTACAGGTCGAACAACAAACATTTCTTTACATCACAGACCTACTTTGAATACACCAATGTACAGTTGGAATCATTTCAGTTAGCCATTCGCTTTATTAAACTTTAAAGCCAGTTAAATACTTCTACAATATAACTTTTCTTTTTTCTCTTATCAAATTTACTTTTCCAAACATTACGTATAAACTTAAGATATAATAATTTTTAATTTCTCAACAAACACGAGAAACTTACAATAATCATCAAGACATATTTATGTAGAGAGAAAACGCTTCATTCAAAAATAATTAAACTTCTTGAAGGTCGATTTGACAACCTTAAATATATTGTTAATTATATACTAATTCCTAACTGTTAATGCTAATGAAGTTGTAAAACCAGCGGTAATGTACTCCAGAATTTATAAATAATAATATGGTGAAACTGATGATGAAATTTATATAATATTAATTTGAGCTCGATTTCAATCGGTAAAGTCTAAAGTTAAAACAAACACAAAAATAACATGCGTTGTTGGGTAACAAGGTAAAATAATAAACAAGAAAAGGTGTTAAACAATCACACGACTTTATCGTACCAATATAAATAATGAACCATTTAACCTATTTTTAATCATGAGTAAAAAATTCTGCCCATAACAGAGAGGTTGGGTGTTATATTATTTACACTCAATCTGTTAGTTGCAGGGCTAAAATAAATAGTTCTGTTTCTTATCACATGGTCAGCCAATTAAATGACTGAATCATTTAAGAACAGAAGAGGTAGAGGTGTAAAAGACACTAATCAGAGTTATCTCCTCTGAAAGTAATGAATTTCATTATACAGCCACACCCTGTGGTGAATGAAGTGAAAGTGTCATTTGTAGAGTGGAAAATATGTGCTTTTCAGAGGGCCCGGCATGCTAATAAGCATACTTTTCCACTTAGTAAGGAAGGCATGGTAAACCACCTCACTCCTCGTTTTACTAAGTAAAGCCTCTAGAGGTTCAAACCAGCCTTTCGGCTGATCACCTAAACAACAGTAAAAAAATTAAAAACATAACCTAATTTTTAATCAAGTGTGAATGATTCTAAATGAAATTCAATATCTGTTCAAGTTAAAAGTATGAAAGATTACCAATTGACGCTAAACTGAGGGCTTTAGTAAAATATACTGGAAATTAAAGTTGTAGGGTAACTTTAGTTTAACATAGTTAATTTTGTCGTAAAATGGACACTAAGGCTGCAAGATGCCCATAACGGGCAGTTAGAGTGTTTAATTAATTGCACTCGATCTGTTGGTTCCAGGGCTACAAAAAATAGTTCTGTTTCTTATCACATAGTCAGCCAATTATATGACTGAACTATTTAAGAACGGAAGAGGTAGAGGTGTATTGTGACACTAGTCAGAGTTATCTCCTCTAAGAGTAATGAATTTCACTATACAGCCAGACCCTGTGGTGAATGACGTGAGATGTCATTTACAGGGTAGAAAGTGGATGCTTTTTGGAGGGCCTGGCATGCTGATAAGTATACTCTTTCAACTCGGTGAGAAAGGGAAGGTAAACCACCTAACTCCTCGTTCTACTTACTTAAACTTCTAGAGGTTCACACCAACCTTTCGGCTGTTAACCTTAAAAAAAGGCGGCAAGCTCATAAAGACCGATTTTCAAAGATTTCAATATTAAAATACGGAAACTCCACCGGAAATACACGTTTTCAGGTTCCTTGAACCTAAAATAACATGCTTTTATCAATTGGTCCGTGTGTCTGGGTTTGTGTATGTGTGTGAAAAAAATATCTCAAAAACGGCATATTGTACAAAGTTGAAACTTAGGACTTATGTTAGGTACTGCAAGGGGACAAATATACTCCTCAAAGTCAGTCAACTGGAAAAAGTAGTTCAGTCGTAAACTTTTTCATTTTTTTACGAGTTTTTACTTTCTCTTGCCTATATGAATATATAGGAAGGAAAGTATTGTTTTCATGTCGATTTTTCGAAATCGAGTTTTCACCGGATCTATACGTTTTCAGACCCCCTGAACCCAAAAAACATGTTTTTAGCGATTGGTCTGTGTTTGTGTCTGTCTGTGTGTGTGTGTGTGTGTGTGTGTGTGTGTGTGTGTGTGTGTGTGTGTGTGTGTGTGTGTGTGAACAGAATATCTCAAGAACGGAACATCGTACGAACTTGAAACTTGAAACTTAAGTTACATACCACTACCGGACGCGACACGAACATTTTCATCAAAATCGGTCAACCGGAAGTAGTAGTTTATTCGTATAATTTTTCACTTTTTTGCGATTTTCTCAATAACTGGTTCTACGATTTTTTTTAAAATTGCCTATTTTACTCAATTTTTTATTCTCTACAAGATAGGGTAGGCGCCATGTTTGCTGAAATTCTCGGTGAGGCTGTTTTCACGTAAAAACGTTGTTTTTTTAAGATTACGGCTTTAATATAAATTTTAGCGCAAAAACTTATTTAATAAAAGTTGTAGAGAATTTAAAAACCTACAACTTCTGTTTCAAATATTTTTTTGTATGATGCTTAGTTTAGCAGTAATTAGCGATTTTCTGATTTTTTCTCACGAAAACGTGTGAAAAATCGATTTTTTTAAGATTTTGGCCTTAGTATGCATTTTACGACAAAAATGTATATAACCAAATTTATAGGAAATTTAAAGATCTACAACTTTTATTTAACGTATTTTTCTCTACAGAGCCTAGTTTAGCGTGAAATTGTGATTTTCCGTATTTTTAAGCCAGACTGAGGTTGATTTTCATTTTGAGTGTTTCACTCATGATTAAAATAAGGTTATGTTTATTGAGGTTAGTTTTTTGTTTATTTCTAATATTTTATTACTAATGTTAAATTATATTGTAAATTATTTGCATTGGCAAGAGAAAGTTGTGTGAGTGTTTCACACCAGATTTTTTAAAAATGGCTCCTACGATTTTTCTAGAGATTACTTTGTTTATTATATTTTTTGTACTCTACAAAATACAGAAGACTACAAGTCTGCTGGAATTTGTGGGGGCTGTACTTTTGGGATAAAAAACTTTGTTGCTGTTTAGGTAATCAGCTGAAAGGCTGGTTAGAACCTGTAGAGGTTTTACTAAGTAAAACGAGAAGTAAGGTGGTTTACAATTGTCTTCCTCACTGAGTAGAAAAGTACGCTTATCAGCATGCCGGGCCCTCTGAAAAGCACATATTTTACATTCTGCAAATGACACCTTCACTTCATTCACCAAAGGGTCTGGCTGTATAATGAAATTCATTACTTTCAGAGGAGACAAATCTGATTAGTGTCATGTACACCTCTACCTCTTCTGTTCTTTAATGATTCAGTCTTTTAATTGGTTGACCATGAAATAAGAAACAGAACTATTTATTTTAATCCTGCAACGAACAGATTGAGTGTAAACTAATTAACACTCCACCTAAAAAAAAACTTTTTTTTAAAATGCACCCCTAGTATGCATTTTAGAGCGAAAGCTTAGGCCTATTACAATTAAAGTGGTTGAACATTCAAAAACTGACAACTGTTAATCCAAACACTTTTTTAAAGAATTTAGTTAAGCGTCAATTAGTTACTTTCCGTATTTTTAAGTCAAACAAAGGCTGATTTTCATTTAGCATCATCCACTCATGATTAAAATTAAGATATGTTTTTAATTTTACATTATTTACTAATGATTGAACATGTTATTTTTGTGTCATTATTTAAATTGGCAAGAAGAAGCCATATGAGTGTTGTACACCAGTTTTATTCTGTCGTAATCGGGAATTCGAAGATGATAACGATGGGTAAAGGAAAATCGCACGTGTAGAGATTGCGTGATTGAATAAAAAAAACATTGCGATGGGAATTGAGACCAACCTTGGCCATAAAGCATTGTACTTTTATAAAATGGGAAGCTTTTAAATGTGTTAAAAGTACAGTTGAATTTTGTCAGTCCGTCATTTGATAGTTGGACACGTTTGGTAATCCGACAGCTGTAACTAAAGAATATGGAATGTAGACGAAATATTCAACCTAAAAACGGGGTCTCAGTGTCTAAAAGGTTGATAACTACTGTAGACCAACCCGGTTGGTCTACTGTCATTTTCTATATTAAATTGATGTTATATTGTAGTTATTAATAAACGTATCTTTCAAATTGACTATTTTAAGGGGAGATGGCACGATGGTTTAAACTCAAAATTTCGGTTTTTGGTTTTTTATGTTTTTCAATAGTTTAGTCCTAGATCTACCAGAAAAAACCATTAAATTACGTCGAAAAGATAATGTTTTATGGAAAAATTAAGTTTTATCAAGTTTACACAGAAAAATTACGTTACCGAGAACGAATATTTTTCATAATTTTATGCTGTTCGTTTTAGTGCAAAGAGAATTTTAGTTTTTAAAATATCTGCATCACTCTTTTTTGTATTCTCAGCTCCTTGTTTAGCTTTCTAAACAACTGTTGACGGGAAATTTACTTGTCTGTAAACGTTTTGTTTTTGATTTGTGTCTTCTTGTTTCTTGCATTTCCCGTAAATTTAGATTTTCATTTTTAACATTAAGTACATTTTTCTCAGAAACCAATAAACGTACCAGGCTGAAATTTTTACCAGTTAGTTATCTTGTATATCCACATATACAGTAAAACCTCTCTATTGCGGAACTCTATATAGCGGAAATCTCTCTTTAGCGGGATTATTTCCCGACCCCGACCCTTTCGTATACTACGATAATGTATTTAACTCTCGTTATAGCGGCACAAAAATCTCTCTATAGCGCCAAAACAATATCTTCAGGATATGGATTTAGACGCCTATGTAGGGGCAGACAATGACTTAGCCACTTCAGCAGATGTTGGCAATGAAGCAATAATCGAAAATGTCTCAGCCCAAAACAACGAGCAAGAAAATGATGATGACGATGAATAATGGAAACAGAAATGTTGTCCCTTCAAGTAAACAAGCACTAGACGCTATTTTTGTTGTTTCAACGTACTGTCATTGCCAATATGTAAATGAAAATTTACAAGTTTTAAACATTGAAAATGAGATTGAAGACATGTTTTATGAATTGAAAACGAAACAAAATTTACAACTTACTTTACGAAATGAAATGTACTTCACAGTCATTGTTTCCTTAATAACAAAAAAATATATACTGTACTGTGTATTTTTTGTGTTTATGTAGCCTATGTTTTAGGAGATTTTAATTGTATGTATCCTATGTTTATTACTGTTCAGTGAAAAACGAGTTTCAGTGCTAATTAATTTTTGGCTATCTATTACGGTATGTACTGAATGAATGATTATTGAAAAAAGTTCAATACGAAAAGTGAAATTCTATTGTTTTAGTAACACAACATCTAATAAAACCAGTTTGTATCCAAATTTCTTGTTAAGTTAATAACTACACTTTAGGTAATTAATTAAAATATCTCACTGTATTGAAGTAATCTACTGTATTAAACATTTGTCATAAAATTATCTATTCAGTAGTTTTTCAAAAACTTATTCCATGCACCATTTAGATACGTATATAAGTTATTTTGTACAGAAAAATTAGTACTCCAACTTCCCTCTCACCGTTAATTACTCGCTCTCTCTATAACGGAACTCTCTTTATAGCGGCGGTACCTCATGGTCCCTTCAATTCCGCTATAGAGAGATTTTACTGTACCTACATTTTTATGACTTCCTCAGTTGCTCCGAAAATTGGTAATACACAAAAAACGTAGAACACAATTTGTAAAAATGTTTTGTTATTTGTAATACTTAAAAAACATGGTATGGTTTAAAGATTAAATTGAAAAAATGCCAGTAGTTCGAGAAGAAATCCGACACCTATAGTGTGTAAAGTTACATTTTCCTATCTTTTACCAATCCTATGAAAAATGTATCTAAAAATAGCAAATTTAACATTAGTGGGATACAAAGTACAGTCTCCCCTTAAATGGTATCCTCAGTAACCCATAATTTTTGGTAATCCTACAGCCTTCCGTTCCCATATCTGCCGGATTGTCAAAATTCAATTGTATTTGCTATTGCTATTCCTGTGTATGCCCAAAACGGGCAGGTGGAGTGTTATTTTAATTGCACTCTATCTGTTTGGTCCATGGCTAAAAAAATAGTTCTGTTTCTTATCACATAGTTAGCCACTTATATGACTGAACTATTTAAAAACAGAAGAGGAAGAGGTGTATTGTGACACTAGTCAGAGTTATCTCCTCTGAGAGTAATGAATTTCACTAAGCAGCCAGACCCTGTGGTGAATGAAGTGAAGGTGTCATTTGCAGGGTGGAAAGTGAGTGCTTTTCGGAGGGCCTGGCATGCTGATAAGCATACTCTTTCAACTCAGTGAGGAAGGCAATGGTAAACCACCTTACTCCTCGTTTTTACTTAGTAAAACCTCTAGAGGTTCAAGCCAGCCTTTCGGCTGTTGACCTAAACAACATGAGGAAGGCATGGTAAACCACCTCACTCCTCGTTTTACTTAGTAAAACCTCTACGGGTGCAAACCAGCCTTTTGGCTGATGACCTAAACAACAACAATTCTTGTGTCACATGTACACATGTACGAACAAAGAAATACCTAGTAAGACTCTTTGTCCATATACACAGAAAACTAAACATCTGAATTAAAAATAAAACTCTAAAAAATAAGCTAAATTAATAATAATATTTTTACTTACATTTAGTAAATTTTGCATTTTCAAAAAAATAAATAAATAAGAGAATCACAAATTTTAAAAATTCATTACATCAACTAACTAATATTTATGGAACTGCGTTTAAACTGCAAATGATGTTGGATAAATAACCAAACGTTTTTATCTTAAAGCGGCATTAAAATTTGTTTACTCAATGACGATAATAATAATTCTCTAAAATAATATTATTACATAATACAGAGTGTTTCAAAAAGGAGCAGCTGCTGTTTTTGACATGAATACAGTAGAAAACTCTTGTTGTTTGAACCTCTAGAGGTTTTGTTACTAAGTAAAACGAAGAGTGAGGTGGCTTAACAATTGCCTTCCTCACTAAATGGAAAATTATGCTTATCAGCATCCCAGACCCTCTGATAAGCATCTACTTTCTACCCTGGAAAAATGAAGAAATGCACAAAAACGTGTTTTTAAGATGTGAATTTAAATTTGTTTTCTTGGAAGAGGATCCCCGGACCCCTCCGCTCACCTGGGGGTATTCCATACCTCTTGAGACTCCGTGGTAGTGACCCCTACCAAACTTGATGCTAAATCCACCTTTGCAGTGAAGGCTTTCCCATTTATATTTATAGATATTGTGACACTTATCTCTAAGGTTCGTTTCGGGATCTGGGTAAATTAAATAATTAACAAACTAAAGTTTAAAATTACATTACAACTAAGAATTACAATTAAATAAGTGACTAAAATCTACAAGTATATTACAATCAAATTATTTAATAAATAACAAACTAATTATCATTAACTAATATAATAAATTACTTCCAATTTTCTTAATATTATTTACAAAAAATTATACAGAATAAACGTTAAACAAAAGTCAGTAACTTTGACGTTTTCTAACGTAACCGTTAAGCACAACGCGATTCGCTCACTAAAACACAGACAAATCAAGACTAAAACTATACCATAAACAAGTCGGTGGTGGACTAATGGAGAGTTCGAGATAAGACAGAGATTTTCGATATAATAATAAAATACAAAATCCTTCTGACGGCTTCTGGATAAATCTTAACAACTGTAAACAAATTAGGATTGAATATAAGATATTACACAAAGGCCAATAACCTAAATAGGTTTCCAGCTCTTACAATACCCGTACAACAATAAACCTGTCCTACCTGTACTATAAAAGACCATTTATAATACTCATAATTATTTCTAACTATTTCTCGGAAAACCATATTTATTAGGCCTACGTTAACAAATTTTTAAATCTGCCCATATTAGACAGGTGGAGTGTCAATTATTTACACTCAATCTGTTCGTTGCAGGGCTAAAATAAATACTTCTGTTTCTTATCACATGTTCAGCCAATTAAATACCTGAATCATTTAGGAACAGAAGAGGTAGAGGTGTAAAAGACACTAGTCAGAGTTATCTCCTCTGAAAGTAATGAATTTCACTCTACAGCCAGACCTTGTGGTGAATGAAGTGAAGGTGTCATTTGCAGAGTGGAAAATATGTGCTTTTTAGATGGCCCGACATGCTGATAAGCGTACTTTTATACTCAGTGAGGAAGACAATGGTAAACCATTTAAATACTGACTCCTCGTTTTACTTAGTAAAACCTCTACAGATTCAAACCAGCCTTTTGGCTGATGATCTAACCAACATTTTTTAAAATCTCGGTCATTCTCGAACACTCTTTCCTTTCCGATATAGCCACAATATTCGTAGTTTTATAAGGTTTTATATAAATTGCAGTTTAATTAACCGATTTTTCGGTAATCCGACCGCCACTAGGTCCCATCCAAATAGCTTAAGAGAAATGTTAATTTATAGTTTACTCTCTTAGAGTGGGCAGCATTTAATGACTACTATAAAATCTGTTTGAGTATTGAAACGGTCGGATTGTTAAAGGTTTTTAACGATTCCATGAATTTCTAAACGTAGTTAAGGTTTTCGGATAGTAGAATTTAATGAATAAATGATGTTACCAGTAAGTACGGTAATATGAGAAATGTATGAATTGAGAGGAGCTTAGTGGTGTGTGCGTGGTCGAAGACCACAGTGCGGGTCTGACCTGGGCCTATTCTCTACTCAGTTCCCCTTGTTACCATTTGTAAAGGAACTATTGAACGAGGCCTGTTTGTTTCCGGTGGAATGTTGTTTGCATTCGCTTTAGGGTGAGAGGAATCTGTGTCGATTTCCCCAGTGACTCTGCATACCGCGTTTACTCACACAAATAAGTATCTGGGGGATTATTGCTGAAATTAATACTTTGATTTCAGAAATCTCTCAATACATATTTTGTGGTATCAATGATATTACCCTCTTAACCCTTTATAGGCCTGTGGTAGGTATACTTACCAGGGGTGGTTCCAGGGCTGATTTTCGGGGAGGGGCTATCTTGTTTTTATGTAGCTCTTACTACATAGTTTGTAATTGAGTCATTGAAAAGTCCTCTTTTATGCTGTATTGCTGTAACCACAACTTTAATTCATAGAGAAATTTTCAAGGTGCTGACTGGATGCGATTGGCTTTTGACTACTGACACTGATTGTTATCTTAATACTATTTAAAAATAGATACTTTCTTTTTGACTCATTTTTATACTAAAATAATTGTTGTTAATTGATAGGTAAGAGTATTGGGATTCAGTTTTGTTAGAAATAATAGCTTATAGAAAATATTAAACTAAGTTTTCCTAGTATTTCGGGGGGGGCCATGGCCCCCATGGCCCCTTTTCTGAAACTGCCCCTGTTACCACTGGCAATAAGGTCGATTTTTTTTAAAGAATAAGCTATGCAGTTGAACCTTATTGGCATTTTATGGTTTTATAGATGTTCTCTGGTAAGTAGGCTATCCACATATTGAAATTATCGCGCAGCGATCATTTGCTTTGTGAGTTACACGAATATGGTAAGAATTCATACCAGCGTACGCTACCATGTTGTATTTTTGTTACATTTGTACAGTGCTTAGAAAATTTCAATTTTTTACGGGAAAGCAAACATTTATGCTAATATAAAGTTAAGATAAGTTATTCAACACATTTTTCTGTTAAATAGGGCTACAAGTTGTTTTAATAAGCATTCTTACCACTAAATATTATGTGATTCTAATTTCAATAAACATTCCTTGGTAAGTATACTTACCAGGGCTTGACATAAAAGAAGAAATATCTTACTGTTCTGGCACTAGAAAAACATTATTCAAGTCACTATAAAACAAAATTTAACAATATACAACATGTATATTTTCTCCCGTAAAGGGTTAAACAGGCTATATTGTAACATCTACATCCCTCGTTCATTCGAGGTATTTTTATTAATAAGTGAATAAAACTTCCTTTTAAACTTATAACACTAATATTATTAACAAATTAATTAATTAAAATAAATTATTATTGTTTTAATTAGTCTACTAGCTTTTTTTATAAAGACAAAGCGTGTTTTTTTGAAGGCAAATTTCCAAAACTACTCAACGAATTTTTATGACATTTTGACAGCATACGAGGGGGTACCCAAAAGTATCCGGAATAGCTCTGCTGTGGGCGGAGCTTGTGCAGTACAAATTCCCGCCACTAGGCTGCTTGTAGCGCTACTCATTGCCAGTTCAATGCCATTTTGTTCGTTGATCTAGCTTGTTCTGTTCTCGTGCAGTGATTGTTCTCGCTAGTGCTGTTTTGTGCTCGTGTCGTTTTTCATGATGGCAAGTTTTAATGAACAACGTGCGGCTGTGAAATTTTGCTTCTTGCTCGGTAAAAACGCCGCGGAAACAGTTGTAATGTTGAACACAGCTTACAAAGACGACGCTATTGGAAAAACCCAAGTGTACGAGTGGTTTTTGCGCTTTAAAAATGGCGACATGTCGATTGAGAACAAACCTCGTTCTGGACGACCGTCGACTTCCCGAACAGACGAAAATGTTGTGAAAGTGAAAGAAATTGTACGAACAGACCAACGACAGACCATTGACTTTTTATCTTTAAGTGTTAAGAAGACTACGAAACAGCATTCGTCGTAAAAGACCTAATTTGTGGCAGACAGGGGACTGGTTTTTCCACCACGACAACGCGCCTGCACACACGGCAATCTCGGTTACCCAGTTTTTGGCGAAAAACGGCATGGTTTTGCTACCACACGCACCGTACTCACCCGATCTGGCTCCGTGTGATTTTTTCGTGTTCCCACGCATGAAAAGGGGCATGAAAGGTCTCCGATTTAACAACGTTGATGATGTCAAGAAATAAAACGACGGATGAGCTGGCAGCCATCACTGAAGAGGAGTACAAAAAATGTTTTGAACAGTGGAAGCACCGGTGGGACAAATGTATTAGTTGTAATGGAGAGTATTTTGAAGGGGATAAGGTTCTTTTGTAAAAAAATTAAAAATAAATAGTTTAAAAAATAATTCCGGTTTCTTTTGGGTACCCCCTCGTATTCATATTTATATTGACAGCAACATTTTATTTTAACATTTTCAAAAATTATAACCATGTGTGTGTGTGTGTGTGTGTATGTGTGTGCGCGTGTGTGTTTGTAAATGTGAGTAGGATTGTTGTTGAAGGGGTTTATTGATGACGAAAGAATTACGCGGGGGAAATTAATTATTAAAATGTGGTGTATTGCACACTTCCATGATCGACCGACCTGGGAAGTGTGCAATACTTGCTCTCTTGTCATGAATGCATCTAGGGGCTAAATGCCCCCGTCAGAAGTTATAAGAAGAGTCCTAACAGTCAAGAAGAAGTCAGAATTAAAACTAAGAATAAAATAATTAGTTAGAACCGTTGTTAGCGTATATAAGAGAATCATAAATTACAAGGAAAGATGGAAGGAACAACTAAACAGAATGACGGATGGAAGAATACCGAAGCAGATGTGGGAATATAAACCACAAGGCAGAAGAGCTCTGGGTAGACCAAGGAAAAGATGGAGCTGAAGAGAGTGATGTCGGAACAGGCCAAGGCCTAAACTGTAAAGAGGAGGAGGAGAAGGAGGAGGAGGAGGAGGAGAAGAAGAAGAAGAAAAAAGAAGTTAGAACCGTCAGCAGCGTACGTTATTCCGTTTTTGAGATATTTTAACACACACACAAATACACTCACTGTTGTTCTTTAGTTCTTCACCCAAAAGGATGGTTTGAACCACTAGAGGCTTTACTAAGTAAAACAAAGAGTGACGTGGTCTACAAAATTGCCTTCCTCACTGAGTGATAAAGTATGCTGATCAGCATGTCAGGCCCTCTGTAAATCATCTACTTTCGACCCTACAAATGATAGATTTACTTCATTCACCATAGAGTCTGGCTGTATTTTAAAATTTATTACTCTCAGAGGAGATAACTCAGACTAGTGGCTTTTACACCACTACCTCTTCTGCTGTTAAATGCTTCAGTTATATGTATAGTGAAATTAATTACTTTTGGAGGAGAAAATTCTGATTAGTGTCTTTTACACCTCAACCTCTTCTGTTCTTAAAAATGATTCAGTCATTTTCTTCTACAGAGCGTAGTTTAGAATCAATTAGTGATTTCCCACATTTTTAAATTGAATAGAGGTCGATTTCCATTTCGGATCATTCATTCATACATAGTTGGATCTTTTTTTACATTGTTTACTAAGATTAATCATATGTTATATGTTTTTATTATTTACATTGACAAGAGAAATTTGTATTACTCTTTCACACTAAATTTTTATTCAAGAATAGAATACGGAAACTTCCGCTTTGATTAATAGTACGCCATTAATAAACCACGAATACAGCCTGTTTATGTTTTAACCTTTAATCTTCCTCTACGAAACGTGTTTACCTAATTTTGTTAATAACTTTAATAATTACATTGAAGGTGATACGTTATGAATTAAGCAGTTGATAAAGTTTCTCCGTTTGAAGTAAGTTAATAACTTAGAAATTAACTAATTGCTAATAATCTGAGGCTTACACATAAATTCCTTTTCAGAATAAATCACTGTGAGTTTAATTATTAATAGGCCTACAAATATTATAATAATGTTATTCTCTTTAACCGATCAAATCCCATGGCCGTTTCCTGTTTAAAGTTATTGGAAACTTAATTATTAATTAGTCAGTATTGAAGTAGGCTCATAATAAATCTGATTGTTTAACATATCAGTTACGTCAGTTATGTCTCACTGCGTAAAGGTCATCTGACCCTACATGATACTTTATAAAATAATATTTAAAAAATTTTTTTTGTTTTTGTTTTTATTAAAAAAGCTGGCTAAAGGATGTCACAGTAATATTATTTCAATTTAAATTAAGTTATTTTGTTATTTTAAATTTAAATAAATATATTGTATTAAAATTATTCATAACTACACTTGTTTTTTATGAAAATATAAAAATTGATTTTAATATTTCTGGATGAAATTAATTTTAATTATAATTCAAAATCACATGAAGTAAGTCTTTTGTTGAATATTGAGAAGTTAAAAAAATTGGTCATAATATTTATTTTTTAGAAATATGGTAGGCTAAGTGTTGTATAATATTTTATTATTTTGAAAAATTTTATTGTATTATATTTTAAGATTATTATAAATTAAACTATTATTAATATTAATATTTGTAAATGAAATTGTTCTCTACCAGTATATTAAAGAGAGATTGCCTGTCAATGGAATCATATGCTTTACGGAAGTCAACAAATGTGCATATTGTTGGAAGATTTCTAACTGCTCGAAGTTTCAGTGTGGACTTGAGGTTGAAAATTTGTTCAATGCCTGATCTGTGCGGTCTGAATCCAGCTTGATATTCACCAATAAGGGGCTCAATCTGTTCTTGTGTGCGTTGTAGGAGACAAGCAGAGAGAATCTTATAAGGGACAGGAAGAAGAGAGATTCCTCTATAATTATTCACATCAGATTTATCTCCTTTTTTGTGGAGATGATGAATGAGGGCATATTTCCATTCATCTAGTAATTTCTCAGTTTGCCAGATTTTCTGAATTATTTGAGTAATCTCTTGTAGTGACTGCGGTCCCAAACTTTTTAGCAACTCTGCAATAATTTCATCCTCCCCTGACGTTTTCCCATTCTTGAGTCTTTTGATATGTTGGTGGATTTCTTCTTGTGTTGGTGGATCAGCATTGGGTTTAGTATGTTCTGGAACAGTGTATTCAAATCGCTCAAGTGGTTCAGGGCAATTGAGAAGTTCAGAAAAGTAGCACGCTAGTTCTTTACAATTATCTTGATTGGTAAGTGCAAGTCTTCCATCTTTTTTCCTGAAAGTCAAATTTTGTGCTGAGTAACCTTTAAAAGTTCTGTAAAAGTTTCGGCTACTGTAATTTTTGAAATTTACTTCAATCGTTTGAAGTTGTTCATTGACGTAGTTGCGTTTAGTTCTCCTGATAGTTCTACTTGCCTGTTTACAGATATCAAGGAAGTTTTGTAAGGTTTCCGGGGACTTCTGACTGTTGTGCTTTTGAAATGCAAGACGGCGCTCACCGATAGCTTGATCACAAGTGGAATTCCACCAGGGATGCTTTGTTTTCCTTCTAAGTGGGATCAGTTTTTTTGCTTTTGTTATAATTTTGTTGCGGAAGTCAGTCCAGTTGCTAGCAGGTTCCCTATCCCATTCTTCTGTAATATTTGTTTCTTGAATCTTAGATATATCAAATTTTTGTACGTGAGTTTTGGATTTATGTACAAGAAAAGCCATTCCAAAGATTGGTGCACCGTTTGCAACTGTCCGTTGTGTTTCACTTTTAGACCTCTGATACTCTCCGTTGTGCTCGCCTGGACTCCCCAGAATCCGAAAGTCCAGTTGCCGCCTGCTGACGGGTGGATTGAGTACCACCTGGGGTAGTGTGGCCTGACAAGTGTCAGGACCAAATAGGACCAGAGGTTGTTGAGGCCTTTGGAACATGGTATTTTCAGCCGCACCTCTGGTGAACAGACGCTGACCTACAAGCCGCTTGATGCAAGGCAGACGCTGTAGGATTTCTTTTGTTGGTTTTCGTCAACCCTGGGTATTTTATATCCCCAGTACCCCCTCCGAAGAGGTGAGCGTACCCCATCGCCAGGGGTGGCGCCCGATAGCAGGTCCAACAACAGCCACGGGAGAATTATTATTATTATTATTATTTATTTTCAACAAATTTCCTCATTTCCTGCATCTAAAGTCCAACGCCTCCTGTCTTACCAGTCACCTAACCTAATGTATTTAGTTTACAATCTGTTCAATTTAAGAACAGTAAGCAACCCCATAACCCAATGAAATGAGGATACAGGTAAATGTAATGAATGAGGTAATTTTAAACAAAATCGTTGGAGCTATTTTTGAGAAAATTGCAAAAAGTAAAAAAATGTACGAATGAACTACGAGGGTAAGTCAATTATTATCCGCAATGTATAAATGTTATTGTAATCAAATAGGAAACTTACAAGTACATCATTTTTCGACATAGTCCCCTTGCTTTTCAACGCACTTGGTCCATCGTTGTTCAAGTTTCCTGATGCCCTGATAAAAGAAGGTTTTTGGTTGAGATGCGAGCCAGGAATGCACCGCTTGTTTCAGTGCTTCATCCGAGGTAAATCGACGGCCCCTAAATGCCTCTTTGAAGGGACTAAACAAGTGATAATCAGAAGGAGCAAGATCGGGACTATATGGAGGATGGCCAGTACTTCAAAATTGAGTTTCTGAAGCGTTTCGGCAGTGTGGGCAGCAGTATGCGGACGGGCGTTGTCGTGCAACAATACAACACCTTTTGACAGCAGTCCTCGGCGTTTTCTTCGAAATGCAGGCTTTAGCTTGGCAGTAAGCATCTCACTGTAACGTACACTGTTTATTGTTATGCCTCTTTCCTGATAATGTTCCAATAATGGACCTTGTGAGTCCCAAAAAAACGTAAGCATCAGTTTTCCTGCGGACGGTTGGGTCTTGATTTTTTTTCTTGCACGGCAAATTTGGATGTTTCCATTCCATACTCTGCCGTTTACTCTCCGGCTCGTAATGAAGCATTCCGTTGTGGCAAAACACTGTTCCCGTACTGTACCGACAGTTTTCTATGAATTTCGGCCCCTGATACACCTTCCGACCACAAAATAGGATCACTGAACGTTGCTCACCATTGGTGCAAATAGAAAGCGGAGAAGCCATGATTAACAGCACGACAGCGATAACTAAACTAACCCAGCAGCTTGAAACTTGTATACATATAACCACAAATAAACAAAGCAATCGTCATCAACGTAAAACGGCACTACTGCCAACATAAACAAAAATATAACTAAATTGCAAATAATGATTGACTTACCCTCTTACTGTTTCAGGTTGACGGATTTTGATGTAAATATTATTTCGGGTGGCCGTGTGGTACCTAACTCAACTTCCGAGTTACAACTTCGTACAAGATATTGTTCACGTACAGAGTAATCGATAAAACCTCGATTTTTAAAAATATAGATGAAAACAAGACTTACCTTTTCTATATTTAATTTACTGCAAGAGAAACAAAAAATTAGTAAGAAAACATATTATTTATATTGTTGTAGAAGAAGATAGAAAATAAATGAAGCAGAACGACATATTTTATTGAAATTCCAATCTTTACTAATGCAGACCACTAGGCTGTGTGTGGTAGAATTGTTAAGATGACTTGGTTATTGTTGAGTGCACTTAACAACTCCTTTTGGGCTGTATAAGTCGTTTATCAAAAATACAACAACAAGAACTTTACTGGTCCTCTGAATGGCCAATAAGTAAGAAAGGGATAGTTAAGACATTGTCATTATCTTGTAAGTTACGACACGAAAAGAAAAGTGTTTAGTTTAATAAATTTCAATGTTTACGATTCGATTCTCGGTACATTAAATTGATGAATAAATTGCTGAGAGTGGGCCTATAAAAGAAATAACATATATAGGGGTGTGTTTTGTTAGAGAGGGATGGAGGGATGATATTCTGTAAAGTACGAGTATATAAGCCTAGAGTTCTATTTCTGTATCACCGACATACTCGTTGCACATCTCTCTTGACAGTCAGACTCTTCTTATAGCAGTGTTCTATGCGGGATATACAAGTAGCCTACTATATATTTTATTTCTTCACTTAAAATTCATGGAATAAAATTTCACTTAATATCATTCTTTTTCGATATCCTACAAAAATGTATAAGTATTTGAAAAATATAAGTTAGCGTGTACGATTGTATTACAATAGTTTTAACTTATATCAGCGCCCAGCGGTTCCCCACCTGTGGTACGCGTACCACTGGGAGTACCTACGCAAAAAAAATTGGTAATGGTTAATGGCAGCAGCACAAACAATAAAAATGAATACAGTATTCAGATGAACTAATGTCCCCTAGCTGTGGGAGTGAGAGAATGCATAACGCTCTCATTCACACAAGCCACACACGCCGTTCCAATAACATTGTCGTATAATTTTACT
This sequence comes from Catonia carolina, assembly GCA_035578175.1. Classification (NCBI taxonomy): domain Eukaryota; kingdom Metazoa; phylum Arthropoda; class Insecta; order Hemiptera; family Achilidae; genus Catonia; species Catonia carolina. The sequence goes on from JAQMRL010000001.1 coordinate 25,175,273, forward strand.
CATTGTTGTGAGCAAGCGTTTATGCACGCAGTAAACTAACAAGCAAGATAACGACTGTAGTATGTTTTCAGATCTGGATTATAACGGTAAAGACCTTTGGGCGCATGCGTAGTTATGCCACATATCTCCCTCTCACTCGCTCCGCTTAGGGACATTAGTTCATCTGATACCTATTCATAAGAAAGGAAAATAAAGCAGCTGTATGTAGCTAAAGGTACGAACAAATTTCATATTAGCAATTTTCTATCTTCCTCTAGTTTTATTGTTGGAATTAAATTATAAAGTTAAAATATTTTTGAATGAACAATTTCATTCAACAAAAAATTCTTTCAACTGGGGTGGCCTGATTGTGCTGTGTCATGAATGGTGTATATTGAAAGTGTATATTAAAGGGAAACTGTACTTGGTATCCCGCCAATGTTAAATTTGCTATTTTTATGAACATTTTTCATAGGATTGGTAAAAGATAGGAGAAATGGAACTTTTCACACTATAGGTGTCGGATTTGTTCTCGAGCTGCTGATATTTTTTTGAATTTAATCTTTGGACCATATCATTTTTTTTACAAATTAAGAATAACAAAAAATTTTTACAAATTGTTTTCTACGAGTTTTGCTTATTACTTCTTGTTGTTATGTGTTTTGCTTATTTTTGGAGCACCTGAGGAAGTCATAAAAATGTCGGTATATGTGGCTATGCAAGATAAATAACTGGTAAAAATTTTAGCCTGGTAGGTTTATTGGTTTCTGAGAAAAATGTACCTGAATGTTAAAAATCTAAATTTACGGGAAAAGGTAAGAAACAAGAAGGCATAAATCAAAAACAATATGTACACAAACAAGTAAATTTCCCATCAAGAGTTGTTTAGAAAGCCGAATCAACAGCTGAAAATATTAAAAACCGTAATGTTTGAAAAACTAAAATTCTCTTTGCACTAAAACGAGCAGTATAAAATTATGAAACATATTTGTTCTTCGTAACATGATAATTTATCAGTGTAAACCTGATAAAAACTTCATTTTTTCTTAGAAAATTTGTTTTTTTAACGTAATTTAATGTTTATCTGGTTGATCTAGGCCTAAACTATTAAAACACATGTGTTTAGGTCAACAGCCAAAAGGCTGGTTTGAACCTGTAGAGGTTTTACTAAGTAAAACGAGGAGTGAGGTGGTTTACCATTGCCTTCCTCACTGAGTGGAAAAGTACGCTTATCAGCATGCCGGGCCCTCTGAAAAGCACATATTTTCCACTCTGCAAATGACACTTTCACTTCATTCACCACAGGGTCTGGCTGTATAATGAAATTCATTACTTTCAGAGGAGATAACTCTGATTAGTGTCTTTTACACCTCTACCTCTTCTGTTCTTAAATGATTCAGTCATTTAATTGGCTGACCATGCGATAAGAAACAGAACTATTTATTTTAGCCCTTCAACTAACAGTAAAAACACATAAAAAACCAAAAATCGAAATTTTGAGTTAAAACCATCGTGCAATCTCCTCTTAAATGAATGTTGTTCTTTAGGTAATTAGCCGAAAGGCTGGTATGAACCTGTAGGGGTTTACTAAGTAAAACGAGAAGGTCGTTTACCATTGCCTAGGTGGTTTACTCAGTGAGTGGAAAAGTATACTTATCAGCATGCCAGGCCCTCTGAAAACCATCTATTTCCACCCTGCAAATGACACCTTCACTTCATTCAACACAGGCTGTAGCTCTATTATAAAATTCATTACTCTCAGAGGAGATAACTCTGACTAGTGTATTTTACACCTCTACCGGTTCTGTAGTTTAATGCTTCAGCCATATACTTAGGTGACCATGTTATAAGAGAGAAAGCAATTTTTTGTAACACTACAATTATCAGATCGAGTCCAAATAATTTAAAACTCCACCTGCCTGTTATGGGCAAAATATATGAATGTAGAGAATGTATATTCATATTCATTGTCATCTTCTTCTTCAGGTGCCTTCTCCATTACGAAGGTTGGCTATCATCATGGCCAGTCGTTTTTTGTCGACTGCTGCTCTGAAAAGGTCATGCGACGAGCAGTTAAACGCTTCTCTCAGGTTTCTTAACTAGGATATTCGTCTGCGTCCCACCGAGCGTTTACCAACGAGTTTCCCTTGAATTATGAGATGCAGAATCTCATATTTAGGCCCCCTCATGATGTGTCCAAGGTATGTCAGTTTTCTTATCTTTATGCTCTGGAGGATTTCCAGCTCTTTCCCCATTCTTCTGAGGACCTCCATATTTGTGACCCTGTCCGTCCACGGTATTCGAAGCATCCTCCGGTAGGTCCACATTTCAAACGCTTGTAGACGGGTCTCACATTCTTTGGTGAGTGTCCACGCCTCTACCCCATACAAGAGGATGGGAAAAACGTAGCACTTCAAGAGGCGGGTCCTGGTTTCGAGGCTCAGGTCGCGGGCCGATAGAAGAAGTCTCATTTTTAGGAATGCTGTCCTGGCCTTTTCAATTCTGATCTTTATTTCTGGCAGGTGGCTTACACTGCAATTGACTCGGGTTCCCAGATAATTATAGGCTTCCACGTGTTGGATTCTGTCTTGCCCAGCAAAACGTTTTTCCTGTGGATTGTCTCGCTTAGTAATGACCATGTATTTTGTCTTCTTAGCGTTTAATGTGAGCCCATACTCATCTTCACTGGCTTTATTGTCATGTTCATGGTTATTATTCATTGTGGGTATTATTTATTGTCATGTTCATGGTTTTATTTAGGGTTATAAATGATGCGAGGGTCATAAATAAACGATTCCATTCAATGAACAATTCTTTGAAATGGGCCACCTCGATGGTGTAGTGGTTTAGCTTCAATACTGGGGTCCCGGCTTCGAATCCTGTTCAGGCCTGGCATTTTTTGTCTGCATATATCACCTAATATTTATTAAGTTTGGACAAACTAATGTTTATATAGGCATCATAATTCTGTAATAAAACTAGCCATATAGTTATCAGTTCAGAGAAAAGAAAATTGATTGAATTTTAAGTGATTCGTTTTTACTTTCTCTTGCCTATATGAATATATAGGAAGGAAAGTATTGTTTTCATGTCGATTTTTCGAAATTGAGTTTTCACCGGATCTACACGTTTTTAGACCCCCTGAACCCAAAAACCACGTTTTTAGCGATTGGTCTGTGTGTGTATACAGAATACTATCTCAAGAACGGAACATCGTACGAACTTGAAACTTGAAACTTAAAGTTACATACTACTACCGGACCCGACACAAACATTTTCATCAAAATCGGTCAACCGGAAGTAGTAGTTTATTGGAGTCATTTTTCACTTTTTTGAGATTTTCTCAAAAACTTGTCTTACGATTTTTTTCAAAATCGCCTCATTTACTACATTTTTTATGCTCTACAAGATAGGGTAGGCGCCATGCTTGCTGAAATTCTTTGTGAGCCTTTTTTAACGTGAAAATATTATTTTTTTAAGACTACGGCTTTAATATGCATTTAGCGCAAAAAATTATTTAATAAAAAATGTAGAGAACTTGGAATCCTACAACGTTTATTTCAAGCAGTTTTTTGTATAACGTTTAGTTTAGCGGTAATTAGCGACTTTCTGTTTTTTTCTCACAAAAACGTGTGAAAAATCGATTTTTTTAAGATTTCAGCCTTAGTATGCATTTTAAGACAAAAGTAGCTATATATAATAAAAGTTATAGGAAATTGAAAGATCTACAATTTTTATATAGAGTATTTTTCTCTACTGGCTTAGTTCAGCGTGAAAGAGTAATTTTCCATATTTTTAAACCAAACTGAGGTCGATTTTAATTTTGCGTCTTAAACTCATGTTTTTTGAGGTTATTTTTTTGTTTATTTCTAATGGTTTATTACTAATGTTAGTTTATTGTTAATTATTTGCATTGGCAAGAGAAAGTTGTGTGAGTGTTTCACACCAGATTTTTAAAATATAATGTCAAAAAAGTAATTGATTTTAGGCAACCGTGAAAGAAGTATAAGTAGAAGAAAAAAGTATTTTAACTCTCGCAATTTTTTTTAGAAACGCAATCAGAAATTTTTGTAGTAATTTAGTGTTTTTTCTGGTAGTTCTAGACCAGCGGTTCCCAAACTTCTATCTTTTACGCTCCCTTTTGCCAAAAAGAAAACTTCTCACGCCCCCTTACACAATTTTATTGGGCAATGAAAAATCACGTATTACATTGAATAACCATACATTTATTTCTTTTATTTTTTGTAGCATTAGAAGTTGTAATTTAATTTTAACAAGAGACAAAATAAATCAGTGACATGTGTCTTGACGTGTCTTCACGCCTCCCTTGGGGGGGGGGGCGCGCCCCCCCACTTTGGGAACGTTGGTCTAGACCTAAACTATTGAGAAACATAAAAAACAAAAAATGAAATTTTGAGTAAAACCATCGTGCCATCTCCCCTTAAATTTCACATTGTTCACTCATGATTAAGCAACGCTTATATTGTTTACTAGCTAAAATACCTGTTCTTCGAACGGTTTTCTTGGTGCTGTGTACAGTCTGTTGGTGTACCGAGTTCGATCTCTGTCAGGTCTGATATTCTTTAATCATTCATTGTTATCCATTTGTACCTCCTTTCAACGTCAGTATATTATCAATGACAAAACAAAAGAGTTGAACGTAAAATAAAAGCAAGATCTAAGTGTTTTTAAAACAAGATACGCAGCGCTTTATTATTTTTAGAAGCGTAGTTAATTATTTTAAATAAATAAATAAATTTTACTATTTATATAGAGCAATTAAAATTGATGTTTTGAAGTTTAACTCACACAAATCTGTGTGTAATGTAAATGTAGGTAATTTAATTATTCGCTACAGAGTAATAAAAATTGAAATGTAAGGTAAATCACAATTGGAACACTCCACGATGGTTAACTTCTAAGGTGACTGTCATTCGTTTTTGACAATGTGACCGAGAACAGGTATGTCGTGTAAGGTTGGGTAGTGTAAGTGGTGGAAGGGGTACGATACAGGCTTCGGAATGAATACCAGCGGCGCGTAGACCTATGTTTATTGTTCTGTTTATTTTGTTTCTAAAATATTGATATGTTTATTTTTATGAAATTGGTAATATCTCCGTTATTATGCATAAAAATTACAAACTTTACGTAATCAAACTTATTTGTCTTAAAAACGTTTCGTAATTTTGATTGTATATCATTTTTTGATAAATTGGCTTTTAACAGAGATATTCACAGTTTTTCCCCTCCCTGTGAACCATCCATCCCTTTTTGGTATTAAAAAAGTTATCGCCTATTTTCATTTTGATAGTGTCCAGAAACTAAATACCGAAATTCATTGAATTTGGTTCTGCGGTTCTGGCGTGATGCAGTAACACGCAAACAAACAAACCGACAAACAGATTAAAAGACAGACAAAAATTTTGTTGAACTTATTTTCGGTGATTACTTAGTAAATTTGATGTACAAACAAAATTTGGGGCATTTTGAAAAACTGTACAGACAAAATCACAATCTTATTTATAGATTTAGTCTGTCAGAACTTTACACTAGAATTTTATCAACTGGTGTTGATGTTAGCCTATACATAGGCCTATCAGTTATTTCTTAACCTTTTAATAAAATTTCAAACTCCTCGTTTACGGTACAATGCAGTTAATAGAAGCTTTCAGAGCACAACATTTCCATTTTTATAACGATTAGACAAGCAGGGGGTTGGCGCCATATGTAAATTGCGTTCCAATAATACAAGCAGATTGTTTTATTGAACATCCAGCATTTACTTAACATGGTTAAAAAAAGTATTGCAGTATTATTTGAACTTTTTTATTCCTGTCATTTATTAATATATGTTGTTGTTTAGGTCATCAGCCAAAAAGCTGGTTTGAACCTCTAGAGGTTTTACTAAGTAAAACGAGGAGTGAGGTGGTTTACCATTGCCTTCCTCATTGAGTGGAAAAGTATGCTTATCAGCATGCCGGGCTTTCTGAAAAGCACATATCTTCCACTCTGCAAATAACACCTTCACTTCATTCACCACAGGGTCTGGCTGTATAATGAAATTCATTACTTTCAGAGGAAATAACTCTGATTAGTGTCTTTTACACCTCTACCTCTTCTGTTCTTAAATGATTCAGTCATTTAATTGGCTGACCATGTGACAAGAAACAGAACTATTTATTTTAGCCCTGCAACTAACAGATTGAGTGTAAAAAATTTGACACTCCACCAGTCTGTTATGGGCAGTTATTAATATAATGTTTGTTTATTCCGGTTTCGAGATTTTTGTGGTTATTTATAAATAACAATACTGTGACACTTATCGCTAAGGTCCGTTTCGGGATCTAGATAAATTAAATAATTAATACACTAAAGTTTAAAATTGCAAATATTTATTACAACTAAAAGATTAAAAAAATAAATAATAAACTAATTATAATGAAGTAATACAATAAATAATTTATTTAGTACTACTTACAAACAATTATACAGAATGCACATACACAATAAAACAGAATATCAATAGTTGACAATTACAATGCCCGGAACGTCGACCTTTTCTAACTTACCGATAGCACACGCAATAAACACTCGTCAAAGATCAAACGAGTACTAACTCTCCGACCGCACTTGGGGCTCTCTTTATATATGTGGATCAGAGAGATTTCTGGAAAGACAGAGATTCGATGCAACAATAATATACAAAAATCCTTTTTATGGCTCTGGAAAAATTTTAACGAGTGTAAACAAGTCACAATTCAATAAAGGCCAATTATTTAAACAGGTAACTAACCGACTCTTTCACAAATAGGTTGTACAACAAACACCACACCTTACAAAACACGGCCCTTTTTATATATTCGTTATAATTAACTCTATTGTTACTTTGTCACTCTATTATTTACTATTTAACATTTATAAATCTTTCTATCCAAGAAACTTCTCGAACAGACTTTCCTTTCTGATATCGTTACAATACTTTTTTCAATTTATAACAAAGACCTACCGGGTTGGTCTAGAGGTAAAGTCGTCACCAAAATCAGCTGTTTCTGGTTGAAAGGTTAAGGTTCCTGGTTGAAATCCTAGTAAAGGTAGTTACTTTTATACGGATTTGAATACTAGACAGTGGTTACCGGTGTACTTTGATGGTTGGGGTTTAATTAACCATACTCTCTCAGAAATGGTCGGTCTGGGTCAGTACAAAACTACACCTCATTTACACGTCATAAACGTCATCCTTATCTCATTGGGTCATGGGGTTGCTTATTGTTCTAAATTGAACAGATTGCAACGTACACAAATTAGGAATAAAAAAAAATTATAACAAAGAGTTATTTGGCCTGCAAAGTATTAATTAATGGCATTATTTTATGAAGTTATAGATACTAGTTAATTACAATAATTACTTAAGCTAAATAAATTGGTGGCAAATTTTAAAATTGCCATCTATCATTTTGTTTTGTCTTTCAGTCACACCCACATGTCCGAAGCTACAAGAGATAGTAACAAACAGTTTACGAATTAATAGTCTGTATGAAAAGTTAGTGAGCTTAAATTGGGGTTGAAGTTCCCAATTTAAGTGGCCCAAAACCGGAAGTCAAGAAATCAAAGTGGGAATTTTGAAACAAAAATAGTGTCATTCGATTCCTCTTAAAGAGTAGATACGGAAATCACTTTTTGGCACGAGTCAAAGGTACGCCTTTTTAAAAATTACTCGGGGGAGGAGGAGAAGAAGAAGAAGAAGAAAAAAGAAGGTGAAGGAGAAGAAGAAGAGTTTATCAGTGTAAATTGTTAATGGTCCGTAAAACCCTGGTGTTAACAGGTTGATTCCCATGAGACACAATACGTCTCTCATCGGTTCTGTAAAATGTACGTTTGAGAGACTGATCCGTCTCTCATGTAATAGTGTTTTTTTAATAAAATCGTGAGACGGATTGGATGCTCGACTGCATTGAATCATATACTGTCTGTTAGTAATTAGTTCAAAAAAACATTTCCTCAGCCATAGTTCGTGATTTACTTGATTTAATCGAGTCAAAAATGAGTTGGTGAACTGTAGGCCTACAGTTTATTATTAGCATAGAGTGTTATTGCAATATTAAACAAGTTTTAATAATATTATTATATTATGAAAAATTATTTTTTTTTTTTATGGTTTTCATATTATAATATTTTTTGCATTGTAAAAATTGACGCTGGTCGGTGCCTCTATGTAGACAACTGATACTCAAGTTTACCACTCGCCGAACAACTGCTTGATAGAGATGCATCATCGATGTAGTTTTATTGAAAAATAGCCCAAAGTAAATTATTTATAAAATACATATATTTTATATTATTACAAGTAAAATTTCAGTGAGACACACATCAGTCTTTCACAGTAAATTTGATATTTTTACTCTTGAGTACTACCTGATCAGTCTCTCACCAAAAAAACAGCGCCAAAAAGTGTAAGCCTTACAATACTCTAGACTAGAAAGAAAATTGATTTAAAAAAAAAGGAAGCATAAAATATGTATGGTATGTTTAAGCAAAATTGCAAAAATTGACTTGGGAGTCAACTTGTTAATACTGAAATTCATTTAGTCCTCGTAATTTCTTGTTGCTACTAAAAATTCTGATCAATTATTAGCAGGAGATAATTTTAGAACCAGTTGAGTTGTTTTTTTTCTTTCTTTAATTCTTTCTTTACAGCTGTAAAATTTTACAAGCAAATATGATGATTATGATAATAATGTAAATGACATGTAAGGCATACATGCATGACATGTATCTTAAGACTTGGGCCTTTAGCATACAGTAGAATTCGATCCCTATGAAATTACAAAGATGATCTTGTATTCAAATGAGACAATAACAAAATCCCTTCTAGAATAAATAGGCTATAGATGATGACATTTTCAATTTTCCGTTCAATCATAATCAATTTAACTTTTTTTAAAATAAATTTGTTGAAAATAAATAAATTCCGTTCATGAATATAAGTAAACATTTTTAAAGAATTCAGACTCAAGTTGGATGATGGAGCGTTTCTCGTTAGCTAAGGTACATGATGCGTCTGGATCGGTAGGCGTACGTTCACGGCGAGTTTGACAATTGAACGCATCTTTCATTCAGTTTGTTAAATCGCGTGGAAGTTATTTTCTTTACAATTTTCTGTACCAGTTATCTGTCGCTATCCTAAATTGAATGAAATGTATTATTAACAATAATAACATTTTCTTCAATTTCTTTTATTTCATATTATTCTTATACGTTTTTATTCCACATTTTATAATAATAAATAAGAATTCCCCGTTTTTTTTCAATAGTTTAAATTAATTTTGCATGTTGTAATTTTATTTAATTTTCTTAGTTATATTGAATGAATAATTTTTTGGATGGCTTAGTCGTTTGGCTAATTGATTACTGATCAATTTTTTCCTCTTTTATTCTTTATTTACAACTGTAAAGTTTTACAATAAGCAAATGTGATGATTATGATGTTGTTGTTTAGGTCAACAGCCGAAAGGCTGGTTTGAACCTCTAGAGATTTTACTAAGTAAAACGAGGAGTAAGGTGGTTTACCATTGCCTTCCTCACTGAGTGGAAAAATACGCTTATCAGCATGCCGGGCCCTCTGAAAAGCACATATTTTCCATTCTGTAAATGACAACTTCACTTCATTCACCACTGGGTCTGGCTGTACAATGAAATTCATTACTTTCAGAGAAGATAACTCTGATTAGTGTCTTTTAAACCTCTACCTCTTCTGTTCTTAAATGATTCAGTCATTTAATTGACTGATCATGTGATAAGAAACAGAACTATTTATTTTAGCCCTGCAACGAACAGATTGAGTGTAAATAATTTGACACTCGACCTGTCTGTTATGGGCAGTATGATTATGAAAATAATGTAAATGACATGATAGGCATGAGAGGGGTAGGGCCACCATTGTTGCCACCCCAAGAATGAAATTTGTGTATCAAATTAGCAAGTCTCTACTCCAGTGTCTTTTAAGGGGTCTAGGGGGATTATCAGGTAAATAGGAGGTGGAAAGTGAACGCACCAGTGAGTTCTCGTGTTTGTGTGACTAGTCGTGAAAGCGTTTCTATAGGTATTCGATGGAATTTTGTACAAGTGTGGTGTTTTCAAATCTGCAAGTAAGATTTTGTTGCTATTGTAATGAGGTGCTTTTGCTATAAGGCGTAATGTTTTTGACTGGAATCCTAGAATTCGTTGCAAGTTAGAGGGTTCAACTGATCAATTTGAAGTTATTATTTTCAGAAATATATAAACATGAACAATTTTGACGATTATAATCTCAAAAATTCATAAAAGTGTGAAATATAAATAAATTAACGATAAAATTTAATTATTTAACCCTAAAGTATTTTGTTTAACGTCCGACTGTTCTGCAATTACTACTAATGCAGACGGTGATGGATGAAATTATTTTTTTGTAAAGTATAAAAATATGCCGTGCCTGAATGGGATTCGAACCTAAGACCGCATGATGAGAGGTGAGCACGTTACCAACTACGCCAATGCGGCCGGCATTAGCCACATTAACCCTCAACCCTTAAAAAAATAATAACTTTTAAATAATTAACCCTTAAGTAGGCGTGAGAGTGGGGGTGTAAACGATCCCCACAATTACAAACTTAGATTACTTAGTTTGTAATTTTCCCGTCCTCGCCAGTCTTTTATTTCACTTTCCGGTCAAAAAACATTCCTTAAATCTTAGGAAAAGCAATTTAATTACCCGGCTGAGGTCAGCAATACGTTCGTGCGCAGTGCGGGTGCAATTAATAGTTTTTTTTGTTTTTTTTTATGTAAGACTTTGTTAATTTAGTAACTCGGTAGAAAATTTATGGTCGAAGTTTTAGTTCACGTGGGTAGTCAGATTGTTTTCATGTTTGGAAGCAATATTAGGGTCGGAAAAAGTTGGTTAATTTCAGAACAAAGATGATCATAAGTTTGTCACTCGAGTACTTGATCATAAAAGTGGCCCATTCATTGCACCGGTAGGTCTATTTTAATCTAAGTTGTAGGAATGGGATGTTTTCATATCACGCACCAATAGATGTAGGCGTATTCATGCGACCGAAAATTTAATCCGTTTTATGAAAGTTCTTTGAAAGGGATAAGCAAAGGTGTTGTTATTTGATGCATATTTCGGTTGTAATCCACGGAGGCTATCGTGTGTAGTAGCAAAGCCGAAAATCAACCGACTATACCTATATACGAGTATATCATACCGGGCTACATCTATCTCTGTTTTTCGGCTCGTTCTCGCTCATCTTTGTACAATCGATAACTGTCAGCCATGCAATCACATGCGTGACCTCTTTCACAACATAGCCGACGTGTTCGCACAATTTGCATATTAATATGATATCCATGGACAGGATACAATCTCCTACTGCGCTATTTACAAGAAATCCTACAACATTTTTATTCATCCACTTTCAACCGGTGTCGGAATAATTTAGAATCCCTCCATCCTACAATTCATGTTTATACACAATTGTAAAAATAATAAATGTGTAAATTAGTCCATTCAAGTTAAACAATGTTGTTGGTAGGGGAATATTGGGTCTAACCCTTCATCACCGAGGTTTATTAAATCGCTTTTTGTTGTTTAGTGGATTCATCACGACACACATTTCACATGCACTACAAAAATAATTAATCTATTCATCAACACTTTTTAAACAAATCTTCTAAACAAATAAAAATACGACTTGTTAACGAATACTAACATCAAAAATTCAAATCTCAAACCTTGTCCATTTGTCGTCTTCCAAAATAATTGTAGGGAACCAAACACAAATATTCAAAAATGATAAACCCTTTCAGAAGGAGACATACGAATGATACCCTCACGCTTTCAACTTAACTTCATTAAAAAAATCTGGTGTGAAACACTCACACAACTTTCTCTTGCCAATGCAAATAATTTACAATATAATTTAACATTAGTAATAAAATATTAGAAATGAACAAAAACTAACCTCAAAAACATAACCTTATTTTAATCATGAGTGAATGACGCAAAATGACAATCGAACTCAGTTTGGCTTAAAAATACGGAAAATCACGCTTTCACGCTAAACTAGGCTCTGTAGAGAAAAATGCTATAAACAAAAGTTGTAGATCTTTTAATTTTTTATAAATTTAATTATATACTCTTTTGTCGTAAAATGCATACTAAGACCGAAATGTTCAAAAAATCGATTTTTCTCACGTTTTCGTGAGAAAAAAAACAGAAAATCGCAAATTACCGCTAAACTAAGCGTTATACAAAAAAATGTTTGAAACAGAAGTTGTAGGTTTTTAAATTCTCTACAACTTTTATTATATAAGTTTTTGCGCTAAAATTTATATTAAAGCCGTAATCTTAAAAAAACAACGTTTTTACGTGAAAACAGCCTCACCGAGAATTTTAGCAAACATGGCGCCTACACTATCTTGTAGAGAATAAAAAATTGAGTAAAATAGGCGATTTTAAAAAAAATCGTACGACCAGTTTTTGAGAAAATCGCAAAAAACTGAAAAATTATACGAATAAACTACTACTTCCGGTTGACCGATTTTGATGAAAATGTTCGTGTCGCGTCCGGTAGTGGTATGTAACTTAAGTTTCAAGTTTCAAGTTCGTACGATATTCCGTTCTTGAGATATTCTGTTCACACACAGACACACAGACACACACACACACAGACACACACAGACCAATCGCTAAAAACATGTTTTTTGGGTTCAGGGGGTCTGAAAACGTATAGATCCGGTGAAAACTCGATTTCGAAAAATCGACATGAAAACAATACTTTCCTTCCTATATATTCATATAGGCAAGAGAAAGTAAAAATCTGATGTATAACATTTTATTTATATTTTATAATATTATAATATATTATTTTACAATAACATTTATTGTATATTTTTAAGTGGAACAGAGGTTGATTTTCATTTTGCATCATTCACACTCAATTAAAGTTAGGTTATGTTTTCCATTTTAAATTATGCGGGCTACTTATGATTAAACATAAGTTATATTGTTTATTGTTTATAAAATGGATAAATAAAAGGTATAAAAAAATGACATAAATGAATTTATTTAAAATAACAATTTCTCTTCACTTTTCCAATTCCAACTGTTATTGACTTTATAAAAAAATTGGTTATAAAAAAATTATATTACGAAAATTTATTCTAACTTATTCGAATACTACAAATAAAAATAACAAAGAGACATCTCCCAACGCTTCAAGCTACCGGACTGAAGAATCTACTGTAGAATAAATTTACTTCATCCAATATAACAGACCAAGTGATTGTATTTTACGTTACGTGACAAGATTTTATGTAGATTTATTTTTACATTACGTGATGCAGTAACAAAGTGAAAACGGTTTTGTCCAATCTAAGCAGAATACTCTTATTGAGCAATCAGAATGATTTCTTAGGAAAAGCAGTTCCAATTGAATTTTAAAAATTAAATTTTTAACTTTACATGCAATTTAAAACTTTTAAATTGTTTTGAAACTTTAAAATTATAGATATAGAACACTTTATAAATTTATAGAATATTTCTGTAGTCGTATAGAACATTTTAAAATTGTTATGTCCAAGATTGTTATTTTGTTATTTTTTTGTATAGGGCCAATTCTAGATCAGGTAAGGAGACTGTAGACGTTTTTTGAAGCTATTCTTGCAGCCCTCATTCTTAGTATTGTTCATTTTACGCTTTTCTTCTTTCTTCTATCCTCCTGGTGTTCTATTTTTGCTCTTCACGGAAGCCCTTAAAGCCCGTTATTAGTTCTCTAAAATTGGTTCGTTTTATAAAGTTTTTCGCTTTATTCCAGTTTTCTCAATGTACTTTCTGATTTATTTGAACCATTTATGGGACACTTTAGGTCTATTGTTTAGTGTCTTAAAAATATTATTTTATCAACCGGTTGTCATCCATTCCTAACAGGTGTACGTAAAATTTTAATCTTTTTTTCTAATAGTTTCCATTAATCGTACTTATTCCTTTTTTTTGTTTAACGTCCGACTGTTCTTAAATTACTGCTAATGCAGACGGTGAAGGACGAAATGATTTTTCTAACGTATAAAAATATCCCGTGCCTGAATGAGACTCAAACCTAAGACCGCATGATGAGAGGCGAACACGTTACCAATTACGGCAATACGGCCGGCTTCGTTCTTATTCCTTGTACAACTTTTCTCGACCTCGTAACCTATATTGTCCGACTACTATTTTTGAGCCCATTATTACGAAGGATCTTTCTCTCAAATGTTGTACTTCGACAGTATTTTTTCATCATTTCTTATCACCCATCATCCTTCTCACCGTCTGCATTAATAGCAATTGCAAAACAGTCAGATGTAAACAATAAAATTTCTAACCAACTGTTGATGGGAAATTTACTTGTTTGTGTACATTTTGTTTTTAGTTTTGCCTGTGTCACCGTCACCCCTTCTAATTAATCATTTACTGTGTTGCCGTCTTCAATACTTCTTCCGGCCTTTGTCGGCGCGGTAAGCCCTTTGACGGCACACCGACAAACCTTTCGTTTCCCCACCGACAAAGGCCTTTGTCATCAAGGCCAAGCCAGTAGCCGCCCTCTACCACAGTGCTCTCGGCAACTATATAAAGAGCGCTGCACTGAGTCGAGCGATTCAATTCCGATCAAGACTCCGAGGGATGCACTTCGATCCAGACAACGATAAGACGTCCACCACGGCACACGGCTGCCAGACTCCAGCGAGGACTAATCGACGACCCCGCAAGAGAGAAGATGATGCTTCCGCTCGCCGACCCGTCACCGTAAGCCGTTGACCAGACCGTCATCTCCCACTGACGCGAGCGATGCCCACAGCGGTCCCTCGACCGAGCCTTACACCCACCGGACCCGACGAAGCAGTCATCGACGCACTACTGCGAGGGAAGAAGATAATGTCTCCGCTGAACGACGACACGCCGTGTCGCCCAGCTCCTCGACCGCCACGACGACTACGACCGACGCCTCTCCAAGACGACCACCACTTAAACAGCCCTTTTCAGGGCCACCAAACAAATAAGGTTTGCCACTTAATGTCGCCATCCCGTGACACCTGTTACCGTAAAATTAGATTTTTATTATTTAGGTAGATTTTTCTCGGAAACAATTAAGTCTGTTGTACTAACATTTTTAACAGCTATTCATTTTGTACGTGCACATGTCTCGAAATTTTTATGACTATCAGATGCTCCAAAAATTAGTAATATCCAAAAACGTCGGAAAAATTTGTAAAATTTTGTTATTTGTCATTTTTTTATGTTTTTAGTTCAACAGATTAAACTGAAATAATGGCAGTAGATAGAAAAATCCAACAATTATAAGATTGTAAAGTTTAATTTCCCTATCTTTAATCAATTATATGAAAAATGTACCTAAAAAAAGAAAATTTAACATTTGCAGGATGCAAAGTAGTCTTCTCTTAATTGGAAATCCGTTTACCTCTAAACACAGAGCTCTTCTAAACAGATTTAAACGTTTTTACGTGGTTGTAAAAAAATACGTTCTGGATTCTGCGAAAAACTAAAAACAAAGATTAATAAAAACCGTAACGAGATTTAGTGAAGTTTTTAACAAAATAATAGAATGAGAGGTTTGATAGTGCTATTTCTGGTGGCGAAATTGGCTTCAACAACTCAGTTTGTTTCGAAGTGTCGTTGTAGTAGCGCTAGTGTGTTGTAATGAAATCTACATTAAGTAGGCCTTCATACAAAACACATTTTTAAAATAAAGGTCGAATTTGAAAAACTCGATAAAAAGAAAATATATTCAGAAGCTACAAAAAATATTTGGAATAAAAAAAATGTTAAACATAAAATCTAATTTCAGCAAACTAACAAAAAAATCTGTTGTGAAACACTTACATGACTTTTCTAGTTAATGTTAATAATGAACAATATAAACTATAATTTAATCATGAGTAAACAATGTAAAATGAAAACATAACATGATTTTAATCAGGAGTGAATGATTCTAAATAAAAATTAACCTCTGTTCGACTTAAAAATACGGAAAATCATCAGTTGACGCTAAACTAAGCTCTATAGAAAGAAATACTTTAATTAAAAGTTGAAGATTTTTAATTTTCTCTAATTTTAGTTATGTAACGCATGCTTTTGTAGTAAAATGTATACTAAGGCCGCACACTTAAAAAAATCCCACGTTTTTACAGCTTTTAATGAGCCTAATACAGAAAATCACTACATTATGCTAAATTAAGCTCTGTAAAATAATGTTTTAAATTAAAGTTGTACAATTTCTAATATTCAAGAACTTTAATTATTATCTACGCTTTTTCCTTAAAATGCACATTAAGGCCACAATCTTATAATGTTAATTTTTAACCACGAGTGCAAAGCAACGTAAGGCACAAAAAAGAAAAAAAATATAGGCGTATTTTAATTTTATAATAATATTACAAACTGAAAACTCAGAACCAGAAATTTAGAACTAAGTTATCCATTTTGAAGTTTAATATGATGCCAGTATCAGTGAAACGCCTCTCCATGGAAATTTGGAAATTTAATTAATTAAGCGATGAAATGTATTCGGCAGACCAATTAGAAGTTGCTCGGATATTGGCTTGACTGCCACCCGCCCTCCCACCAACACCCTAATATATCGTGTCAAATCTATTTATCACGTAGCAGCTCTCTCAATGCTCACTCAAGCACAATCATTCACTCTTATTATTTACGTGTTCAATATTCATTTTTATTGGCATTTTAAATTCGTAGTGGTTTCAACAGCAAAATTTCTTGTTTATAAATTTGTTTTTTTTCTCTCTCTTTAATTCTTTATTTACAACTAAAATTTTACAACAAGCAAATGTGATGATTATGATAATAATGTAAATGACATGATAGGTATGAGAGGGGTAGGGCCCCCATTGGTGCCTCCCCAAGAATGAAATTTGTATATCAAATTATCAGGTCTCTACTCCAGCGTCTTTTAAGACGTCTAGGGGGATTATCAGGTAAATAAACGGAGGAAAGTGAACGCACCAGGGGGTTCTCGTGTTCGTGTGACTTGTCGTGAAAGCGTTTGCATAGGTATTCAATGGAATTTTATACAAGTGGTGTTTTCAAATCTGTATGTAAGGTTTTGTTGCTAACGTAAAGAGGTGCATTTGCTATAAGGCGTAATGTTTTTGACTGGAATGCTTGAATTCGTTGCAAGTTAGAGGGTTTGGTTGAACCGTAAATTTTGGACCCGTAGGTCCACATAGGTTTCAAAAGAGAACAATATATGCATAATTTTTGTGCCATTGGTAATTTTGATCGTTAGTGAGGTTAGGGAATATAGAAGTTTAAGTCGGGAATTCAGTAATAAACGCTTCCGTTTGAAATGTGTGCTCCAAATTAGTCGTTTATCAAAAGTCAGACCGAGATACTTGACCGTATCTCTTTTTGTGAGAGGTTCATTGTCTATGTATACATACTGGTGGGCAATCACCATGACGGAGTGTGAAGTTACGTGAAGGGATTTTGTCGTATTAAGTTTTATTTTCCATGTTTTACACCATTCGTGTAATAAATTTGTTATTTATTTATTTAAGGTCGCATCTACTACAAGGTCATTAGCGACCACGTTACTTATAAATACATTTATTACAGAATTTTCAAAGAAGATACAAACAAACAAAAAAAGGTCATCAATAAAAACATAATGAAAAATTGGTTAGGTTAAATTAACATTTAGACAACATAAAAATAAAAAATAGAATGACACAATGAAAATGTGATTTTACAATATATATCAAATATGAAATTTTGTGAAAGTTTAAAAAATTTATTGTGTTTTAAACCATATGTATGGTTAATTGAACCCCAACCATCAAAGTACACCGGCAACTACTGTCTAGTATTCAAATCCGTATAAAAGTAACTACCTTTACTAGGATTTGAACCAGGAACCTTCATCTCCGAAAATCAGCTGGTGAATGCTTTGTCTACCAATTTTTTAAAAATATTTTTTACCCCTAATGTGTGTGCGTTGTAATGTGTTCAATTGAGAACAATAAGCAACCCCATGACCCAATGAAATGAGGATGATATGTATGACGTGTAAATGAGGTGTAGTCTTGTACAGACCCAGGTCGACCACTCCTGAGAGAGTATGGTTAATTGAACCCCAACCATCAAAGAACATAGAATATTAGATATTTAATTTTAAAACAAACAGTTTCATTTAAAAAAAAAAATGGTCAAGTGAGTTATAAATCCAAAAAAATACAATTACGTAGATTTTAACCCTACTCATGGATCCACGTCACAATAATATAGTATGATAATAATTATACATATATATAAATACCTGAATATATTTATTACATAAAAATGATGTTGTATCGATCTTCAAACACCAGGCAGGTTGAGTTCTTCAATTGGTCTTGGCTTAGGCCCATACGTTGTCCCTCCTGACTTATTGTAACGCTGAGTTCTTTATTTTGGTCAAAGTATTAAAAATTATATTAACAATAGCCCATAGATTCGAATAATGAAATCCCACTTGAACAATTCTACCACACCTTACTGAATATTGCACAATAATTTAATAAATTTGAAAGTTCGAGTACATCTAACTTCTTTCAAAGATCAAGCCCTAATTCTTCCTCTGCCTCTTTCACTGTAGTTTTATATTTTTCAAATATTCGTCTTATTTTTAAACAGCCAATCAGGAAATTGCATTGGGTTTCCCTCTCAATACTCTCTATCTTTTTCATGAGGTGTTTGGATTTTTCTAGAACAAGTTAACTATTGTTTTTCCTTTATTTAACATTCTTTCTCATTCTTTTATTTTTTAAAAACTATTTCACCATATTATTTGCTCACCTTTCCCTGTTTACTCGAATTTTCTTTCTTCTTATTTCACAATATTACTCTTTCTTATCCTACCACATACTTATGCAATATCTATTGACACAAACCCGATAGCAATAAAAAAAACATCAATATATACACAAATCAGTATATATTTTTTGAGCTCATTACAGCCAAAATGAAATTATTTACAACCTTCAATTTGAAATAAATTATTTCAAATATTTAGATGATGAAAGAGTTAATTTTAGGTATATTATGGTAAAAGAGGGGGTAAACTGGAAAGAGATATGATAGGAGAGGGGCGAGGAAAGGCTGTTTCATTTGGCTGTGATGCAATGCTAGAGAACCCTACAATAAAGTAGCTGCTTTCAGAGTCAGTGGCGATGTGCGCCAGGCGGCTGTCACTGGGGAAATTGGGTTTTACCTCAAAGAGAAAACTACATCTCATCCAATTGTCTCATCCGTTCCAATTAAAACAGACATTCCTCTAGCAGTGGTGAATTTAGTTTCCGGACTTCACCAAAACCAAACTGAATCTGATGGTCTGGTTGTCAGTTGATCACTTTAATATACTTTGTCCGTTTGCTTGTCATTTATTTTGTAGTAATTACAGCAGTTGATCTACTATTAGCTTACTCTATAAACAAATTTATCATCCACTTGTTCTTAGAAACTACTTGTTATATTCATTCATAAAAGATTACAAAGTTGGATAAAATATATCTAACATTATGAAAGTATTTTGTAATTATAATTCATAATAAATAATGCGGTGGCAAAAACTTTTCAATTATTTCAGTGAATGAATTTTGTGATTAAGTAAAACAAGAGAATATATCAATATTTTTTAAAACTTCCAAAAATATTATTTATGTTCCATTAAAGTACCCAGTGGATTATGATATCAAAATAATTTTTTTATTTAAGTACACGGTTAAAATTCTTTGGTGATTTTATTTTTGATGAAAACAAACACCTGGATTCAAGAGGCTTTGGGAAAGACTATGAGCCCTAATTTATATTTTTTATGATGATTCTATTAACTAATTTTTCCTAGAGAAAACAAATTAGAAAATTAATGAAAAAGGTATTGAAAAGGCACACGTTAAAACCAACAGCCTTGGTCTTGGGTCTACGACTTTTGGATTGATCTTCAGTAGCGACTAAATGCAAAGCTATGCAAACAACGGTCGAGTGCAAGAAATAAACCTTTTATCTCAATAAACTCTTTATTATTCTATTATTATCACGTAAAATAATATACTGTGACACTTATTGCTAAGGTCCGTTTCGGGATCTAGGTAATTAAATAATTAATACACTAAACTTTACAATACAAAGATTTATTACACTAAAAGATTACAAAATAAATAATTAAACTAATTATAATTAAGGAATACAATAAATGATTTAATAATTCATTTAAAATAAATAACAAACAATAAATAACTTAATAACTTACTTAGCCTACTTACAATCACTTTTATAGATTACACTAACATACAAAACACAAACTGAATTCACCAAAAACTACACATTAACTTTACAATACACTCACAAAAAGACTTTATAACAATCGTTGCTCGGATGCGTAACCTGTAGACGCACCACGATAATCGCTCGGCAAAGATCACACGAATACTACTGACTGGACCCCGCTCGAGGCCTCTTTATATACCTTTTTACAAAGATAGTTCCAGAGAAAAGTAGAGAAATCATGCAAACAATAAAGTACAAAAAACACATAACCTTTTGTTAATGAATACTAGAAAAATCCGTAGTAAACAGGTCAAGAATAGGTCTTTTGTAAATAGAAAACCTAAACAATCTGCCCCCCTCATAATAGCTGTACACAATACCTGAACTTTTATAGTAGACACACCTTTATGGTCATCATTGTAAAACTGTCATTCACTGTTGCTATTGTGTATTGTTATTTTTATTATTCCTTAACTATTTTTATGAATGGAATTCTGGAACCTTCGCGAACAATCCAGTCGATTAAATAAATGACGTCAAAAGTGCTTTGAGATTGTGATTGAGATTGTGATTGGTTTTTTGCAACTCATCATGTATTTTTGAAGATACGAGCCGCCACTTGAGATTAATCAACTTTTCCGTTACAGAGAGGTTTTTGCTATTTACAGGAGGCTGCAAACAAGAGGGTTTGCTATATAAAATTATTATGCATTCTTTTAACAGTGATAAGATGATGCGGTATAGCAATTTGTTAGAGTAAACTTGAAAGATGTTTCAACATTAAAGTAGACAATTTTATACACACTGAAACAATAATGAAAGATACACGAGGAATGGTAATAATAATTCAGGATGAATTCAATTTAATATTTATTTCCGATGTTTACTTAACAAGGAATGGCGGTTGAAACATGAACCAACACCCTTTCATGAAATAGTAAAGATGGAAAAATACATAAACAGTTGCCTAGTTATACATTTCTCCCTGTTCCATTTCAATTACCACCGCAAATACAGATTTTCCCATTAATACATCCCCTATCTCAACAACCCCTACAGACTCTAAAATCAATTTCAATGTAAAGAGCTGTAGACGAGGGAATCACTAAGCTTAAAAATAATATACTGTTGCAATTCTGTACTATTTTTATTCACTAATTTCCCAGAACACTGGTAGGCTTTAGGGTTGTCTACTCCAACCCTAAAATAGATTTAATTTTTTTTTAAATTGTACATAATTTATAATTTTCTACTTACTACAGTAAAGGAAATGACTGAAATCGTAAAAGATTTCTTTCAATTTTACCAATTTTATACCCATAAAAATATTTTGTAACACAAATATAGTGTTAAATATTTACAAGACTTTATCTTGCCAGTGTAAATAATGAAACACAGTACTATGTTTGCCGCTTAGTGTGATCATGGTTAATGTTATCATTCGGTCATTATTATCAATTCATTTAAATACAGACACGGCCTTCGGGCCAGCCCAGTCAGTCAGCTGGTAGAAAGTCGCTATTATTTGTTAAGTAACTCCGGTTGGGCAAGCGACTTTGAATGGTGACCAGTTGACAGCCATCCATGAATAAACTCGACTGGGAGTCCCTGTTCAAACTCATGTTCAAAATGTTCAATCTACGTCAAAAAAAAAATACAGCAAAAAGCAGCCATCAAATTGGGTAGTTGTCAACAAAGGACAAATCCCGATAACAAATAAAAGTTAAAAAAAAAAAAAAAAAATCTGGTGTGAAACACTCACACAACTTTCTCTTGCCAATGCAAATAATTAACAATAAACCTAACATTAGTATTAAAACATTAGAAATGAACAAAAACTAACCTCAAAAACATAACCTTATTTTAATCATGAGTGAATGACGCAAAATGACAATCGAACTCAGTTTGGCTTAAAAATACGGAAAATCACGCTTTCACGCTAAACTAGGCTCTGTAGAGAAAAATGCTCTAAACAAAAGTTGTAGATCTTTTAATTTTCTATAAATTTAATTATATACACTTTTGTCGTAAAATGCATACTAAGACCGAAATGTTAAAAAAATCGATTTTTCTCACGTTTTCGTGAGAAAAAAAACAGAAAATCGCAAATTACCGCTAAACTAAGCGTTATACAAAAAAATGTTTGAAACAGAAGTTGTAGGTTTTTAAATTCTCTACAACTTTTATTATATAGGTTTTTGCGCTAAAATTTATATTAAAGCCGTAATCTTAAAAAAACAACGTTTTTACGTGATAACAGCCTCACCGAGAATTTCAGCAAACATGGCGCCTACTCTATCTTGTAGAGAATAAAAAATTGAGTAAAATAGGCGATTTTAAAAAAAATCGTAGGACCAGTTTTTGAGAAAATCGCAAAAAACTGAAAAATTATACGAATAAACTACTACTTCCGGTTGACCGATTTTGATGAAAATGTTCGTGTCGCGTCCGGTAGTGGTATGTAACTTAAGTTTCAAGTTTCAAGTTCGTACGACGTTCCGTTCTTGAGATATTCTGTTCACACACAGACACACAGACACACACACAGACACACACACACACACACACACACACACACACACACACACACACACACACACACACACACACACACACACAGACACACACACAGACCAATCGCTAAAAACATGTTTTTTGGGTTCAGGGGGTCTGAAAACGTATAGATCCGGTGAAAACTCGATTTCGAAAAATCGACATGAAAACAATACTTTCCTTTCTATATATTCATATAGGCAAGAGAAAGTAAAAATACCAAAAAATACGCACTCACGGAATAGATCAAACGAAATTTTTTAAAATTTGTCGTCAATTCTGATTAATCAGTTGGACAATATGGTGTCTCATGAGTTATCATGTTTGTGCATACAGTTGAGCCGTTCTTAGTTTGCTCCTACTGTCAACAAACAAAAGCCACCTACTACAGGGTGCACGCTAGAGTCTACGACTTTACGGATGTCGTATTCCTATTAAGTTAACTATTTTTTAAATTATAAGTACTTAAAGTACTTAAAACATCAGCCATGATATAATGTAGGTCTAACAATTTCATTTATAAAAAAACTTTTAAATGTATTTTGTATTTAAATACTTTTAAAAGTATTTGTTGTTACTTTTTAATCAGCGTGTTCTCATTTTTACGTAATGCGCATGCTCAGTGACGTCATTATTTGTTTACATTAGGAGCAAACTAAGAGAGGCTGGACTATACAGTATGTATAACCACGCCCGTGGAAAAACCTGGCTGAATGACCGTTACAAACAAGGGGAAAGAAGGGAGTAGAGGTATTTTATGACCGCAGTTTTGTGCGTTCCTAAAAACATTTTCTCTGCCCCGCTATTAACACATTTCGCCTTCCATTGTTGCTGTCACTGTCTTGTCAGTGCTATCGTAATATGCTTTTCACGGTTGATGAGCTCTGCTGTTCCGCACTTTTAGACCAATTAGAACGTTTGCCAGCGTTGTCAGATTGTACCTGACAAACTTGTACGCGCGCATGCGTATAAGAGCCGCAATAGTTCACTCTCATCTTGCATCTCGTACTGAACACATCGATTATAGAGCGCGTTAACATGCAATACTTTATAGTTTAATCAGCTGATTGTATGTTTATAGGTTATAATTGATAATAAAAGACTAATAAAAATCTGGTGTGAAACACTCACACAACTTTCTCTTGCCAATGTAAATAATTAATAATAAACCTAACATTATTAATAAAATATTAGAAATAAACAAAAACTTACCTCAAAAACATAACCTTATTTTAATCATGAGTGAATGACGCAAAATGACAATCGAACTCAGTTTGGCTTAAAAATACGGAAAATCACGCTTTCACGCTAAACTAGGCTCTAAAGAGAAAAATGCTCTAAACAAAAGTTGTAGATCTTTTAATTTTCTATAAATTTAATTACATACATTTTTGTCGTAAAATGCATACTAAGACCGACATGTTAAAAAAATCGATTTTTCTCACGTTTTCGTGAGAAAAAAAACAGAAAATCGTAAATTACCGCTAAACTAAGAGTTATACAAAAAAAATGTATGAAATAAAAGTTGTATAATTTTACATTCTCTACAACTTTTATTATATAACGTTTTGCGCTAAAATGTTTATTAAAGCCGCAATCTTAAAAAGAAAATGTTTTTACGTAAAAACAGCCTCACGCAGAAGTTCAGCAAACATGGCGCCTACCCTATATTGTAGAGTATAAAAAATGTAGTAAACCAGGCGATTTTAAAAGAAATCGTAGGACTAGTTTTTGAGGAAATCGCAAAAAAGTGAAAAATTATACGAATAAACTACTACTTCCGGTTGACCGATTTTGATGAAAATGTTCGTGTCGGGTTCGGTAGTGATATGTAACTTAAGTTTCAAGTTTCAAGTTCGTACGATGTTCCGTTCTTGAGATATTCTGTTCACACACACACAGACACACAGACACACACACACACACACACACACACACACACACACCCACACAGGCACACACACAGACCAATCGCTAAAAACATGTTTTTTGGGTTCAGGGGGTCTGAAAACGTATAGATCCGGTGAAAACTCGATTTCGAAAAATCGACATGAAAACAATACTTTCCTTCCTATATATTCATATAGGCAAGAGAAAGTAAAAATGGCTGACAAAATATTTAACAGAATTTAGCTACAAGAGCAAGTATTGGCAACGTTGCTGGCAAGTGATTGGCTAGCTATAAAGTGGGTAGGAGACAATGCATACGTTTTCTTTTTAATCCCTAATATGTGTACGTTGCAATCTGTTCGATTCTGAACAATAAGCAACCCCATGACCCAATGAAATGAGGATGATGTGTATGACGTGTAAATGAGGTGTAGTCTTGTGCAGACTCAGGTCGACCATTCCTGAGAGAGTATGGTTAATTGAACTCCAATCATCAAAGTACACTGGTAACTACTGTCTAGTATTCAAATCCGTATAAAAGTAACTACCTTTACTATGATTTGAACCAGGAACCTTCGTCTCCAAAAATCAGCTGTTAAACAGCTGATTTTGGCGACGACTTTACCTCTACAGTCCAGCCTCTCTAAGTTTGCTCCTAATGTAAACAAATAATGACGTCACTGAGCATGCGCATTATATAAAAATATGTACACGCTGATTAAAAAGTAACTACAAAATACTTTCAAAAGTATTTAAATACAAAATACTTTTAAAAGTATTTTTAAAAATGAAATTGTTAGGCCTACATCATATCATGACGGATGTTTTTAGTACTTTAAGTACTTATAATTTAAAAAATAGTTAACTTAATAGTAATAAGACATCCATAAAGTCACGGACTCTAGCGTGCACCCTGTAGTAGCTGGTTTTGGTTTGTTGACAGTAGGGGCAAACTTAGAGCGGCTGAACTATAGACCAACCCGGTGGGTTGCATACGTTTAGAGCTCATCAGCCTTGAAAAATAGTGAAAAATAGGGTACATCCAGTAGCAAAAAATGTTTTTGTTTATGATAGTATACTACAGCTATGACGTTGCACATTTTACTGTTACAGTTACTATGACATTTTTACAGTTTTTAACGAGCAAATACAGAAAATCATTATATGACGCTAAACTAATTAAGCCTTGCAGAAAAAATGTTTGAAATAAAAGTTTTAGGTTTTATAAAATATATTCTTCAACTTTAATTATAAACGTTTTTGCCCTAAAATTTGTTGTAAGGCTACAATTTTATAAAATCCATTTTTTTAATGAGAGTACAGCCTCCGCAAGAGTTTAAGCAGATATGGCGCTTACTGCATCTGAAAAAGTGAAATACCACAAATGAACTACTACTTCCGGTTAACCAATTTTGATGAAACTGTTCTTCTTGTTCACGTGAAGAATTAGGTAGCTCAGCCTCTTCCTGAAACCATCTTGTGTTTGAAATTCCAAAACTCTTTCCACCGATGGGCTTTACTCGTGAGCTAAACGGGGCAAGCGGTCTCCTCTTATCCGTTCCAAATAGTTGCACCAGTGTAGGCCACGCCACCAATTTCCGTATATATAATAACGGGTGTTTCAAAAAGGACGCACTTCGAAGTTTGAAAACGCTAATTTATTACATTAAGTAATTACAAATTATACGGTATGAAATTATTTTTAATAATAATAATAATAATTTTTTATTTCTCTACATAATTTCATTTACTAATATTAGTATTAATAACAATTTAATTTATAATAATCTTAAAATATAATACAATAAAATTTTTCAAAATAATAAAATATTATACAGCACTTAGCCTACCATATTTCTAAAAACTAAATATTACACCAATTTTTTTAACTTCTCAATTTTTAACAAAAGACTTACTTCATGTGATTTTGAATTAAAATTAATTTGCAACGTCGTCTCGTTACTTGGAAGTTCGTTTCGTAATTTGAATTTGTCGCGGCATTGTGACGTCACCTGGTGTAGTGCGCTCTTTTGGGGAGTTTCGCTACCTGCCTGATTCTGATTTATTCATTCTGTTGTAAAATGTTGTTCGGAACGTTTTGCTTCTATAGGTTATGTACTGGAATGTACTGTACTAATATTTGTTGGTGATATTTTCTTGATTTTTGTTAAATCAAATTATTTATTATGAGTACTCTTTTTACCCTATCCGTAGGTAAGTTCTTTGGTTTATTTTTTTTCTTTAGAATTAAGCAGATAGCCTGGAAAGTCTCACAAATATTCTTATGAATACGATGTTATTTTCTAACATCTAACTTTGGAAATTATGTTGTACAATTTTTATTTTTATTTTTGAAATGACTTGTTTTCAACTACTTATATTATTTACTATTCTCTGTTTTCTAAATATGATTATATACACCTTTCTGTGGGACTTAAGTTCCGTTTATTTTAATAAGTAGTGCAGTTTTCCTTCTGGAAATTTCTTCAGACAATTCTGTGCCTGTTTGGTACATGTGTTGTAATTATTATGCACACCTCTGTATGCTTTATCTTTTTACTTGTTTCTCTTATTTTTTTAAATAATTCAGCTAGTGTTTTTCAAAATTTAAATGTTTCTTTAATTCTGTTTGTCAAGTTTTTTTTCTTAATGGGGGGCTTTAAAATTTTGTTCTCTTGTGAGTGCAAGATTTTAATTTTGTTTGGTTTTGTAAATTTTCAGGGTTCTACTTACGGTTTCTACCTTTGGTTTCTAACTTTGGTTTCTATTAATGGTTTCTAATAATGATTTCAACTTCTGTTTTCAACATTTGATTTCAACTTATGATTTCAAATTATAATTAAAGAAATGTAAAAGAGCATGCGTTTGTATTGATGGCTTATTATTATTCAAAAAAACTGGATCTGGTAATGTACACTTTTAATATTTTTATATCATTATTGGATATCTTCATCGAGTAGTTTTGGATATGACTGGGTAAATCTACCTCACCGATATAAGAAGGGGTATCGCCTAATCAACTACTTCTACCATTTTTGGAGACTTACCTTTTTTTAAATTAACTAGTTATGTAAAAAATATAAAGTGTTGAATTTTTATTAAATATTTTTAATAAAAATTTATTAAAATATTAATAAAATTATTAAATTAAATTATTAAATTTATTTAATAAAATTTATTAAATTTTTTTAATAAATATAAAAGGAAAATAATAATTATGTGATATGATAATCTGGTTATTTGATATTGTATGCCGTTCTATAAGATGTATCAATATTTTTTTTTTGGGTTGTCGACAACACAATTTTGTTAGTTTTCGCAGGGTGCACCCACCTTTTGTGATTAGTATTTTTTGTAATTTTGTTAACATGGAACGACTCCATATCTTGTAACAAATCTATAAACTTAAAAAATATTTTTATTGATAAAATTGATGATTTTCACATAAAAGAAATCTTTGTATTGTGTCTATTTAAATTAACTATTAAAAATTTTTGATATTATTTGGATATAAATTTTTGGTAAAATTTTGAGCCATCCATAACTTTTTTTTGCATGCATTTTTTTATTTTTATTTTTTTTTTGCTCTTTTCTTGTTGATTTAATTTAATATTAAAATTTCTTTTGGTGCAACTATTACTTTGGTTAATTTATGTTTTCCCTTAGCAACCACAATTCTACGCTTCCTGTTTTTTTTTTTACTTATTGTTGTGTTTTTTTATTTATGTTCACTTCAATTAGTATCGTTTTCACGAGGTGTTACAAATTTCACCCAGAAATATTAAAATAAATTTTTATATTTTCTTTTTATAAGAAAAAAAGTGTAGTTTTATGAATAATTTTAATAAATTTATTTATTTACAATATATTTATTTAAATTTAAAATAACAAAATAACTTAGTTTAAATTGAAATAATATTACTGAGACATCCTTTAGCCAGCTTCTTTAATATAAACAAACAAAATTTTTTAAAGTTTGAAATTTTTAAAATATTATTTTATAAAGTATCATGTAGGATCAGATGACCTTTACGCAGTGAGACATAACTGACGTAACTGATATGTTGAGACATAACTACTGGAATTTAAGAAACAATTAATTTTCCAAAAAAATTTCCTTGAAATTACTTTCAGTACTATTATCGGAAAAGAAGACTCTGACTGAGATAATAGAACAACTGAGTAACAGGGTGAATGTCATAATGTCCTACAAACATTCTTTCACTTGTAAAAATGTTTGAGTTAATAACTGAAAGGATGAGGCGTAGACAGATAAGAGTGAAAACACAAAGAAACAGGTATCTGGTTAGTCTAAGTATCTGGTTATTACCTTTATTTAACATTCAGATTACCTTTAAAACTTCATAATAAACGTTTAAAATGACTTCCTCCGATTGTAATGCAAGTTCGGACACGTTTCATAACATTTGCAGCCACTTTTCGTAGTGTTTGCTCATTAATGTTTGAAATCTCACTTTCAATATTAGCCTTCAATTCTTCAATTGTATCAGGATTGTTTTTAAAAACCTTACTCTTTAAATTCCCCCAAAGAAAAAAATCCGCAGGAGTAAGATCTGGGGATCTTGGTGGCCACAATCCTTTTGATATCACACGATGGCCAAAAAATTCTCGTAACATATTCAGCGTTTCAGTAGAAGTACGGCACGTTACGTTATCCTGCTGAAACCAACAATCTCGATCGTGTAATTCTAACAACGCTATAAATTGTTCAATTAAGTTGCGGTACACCACATCATCTACAGATGAGTCAAAAAATAAAGGCCCAACAATACGACGCCGGGAGATCGCACACCAAACACCAATTTTACGTGCGTGTAGTGGACGTTCATGAAATGTGTGAGGATTATGAGCGCTCCATATTCGGCTATTTTGGCTGTTGATGTAACCATCCAAGTGGAACCATGCTTTGTCACTGAAATGAACACGATCCAATATTTCAACACTGTTGTCATTAACAAGAGAACTTATCCAACGACAATACTGTATAGGTTTCCCATGGTCAACTTCTTTCAGTTCATGAACGACACCGAAGCGGTAAGGATACAGATTTAATTTTTTTGTAGCTCTTAAAGCGGAAGATAGTGATAATCCAGCCTGTGAAGATAACTTTCTAAGTGATTTGCCGGGTGAGGTAGTGAAACGTTGTTTCACATCGTCCAAAACTCGTTCTGTTAACACTGATGGTCGACCTGTGCTTTTCCGATCCTGTACACTGCCAGTCTCACGAAATTTATTAATCAGACGCGATATTGTGGTGTTATTAGGTACTTCAGAATTGGGAAATTTTAACTGGAACTCGTCTTTCACTCGTTTGTAAGATTTATATGCGCAATAACTTTCAATAATAAAAACACGTTCATCCTTTGAAAAAGCCATGTTTGAACTTATACAGACACTACAGACACAAATTAATACTGGGATAGCAATAGTACACGTCAGTAATACACAGTGGGTCAACAAAGAGTACGGTAGTGCCAACTTTTATTTGGGGGAAAAAATATTCCCTATGCAGAAAATATTAACCCTTAAACTTCAAAGTGCGTTCTTTTTGAAACACCCGTTATTATAATATACTATAATATTGTGACACTTTTCGCTAAGGTTCGTTTCGGCATCTAGGTAATTAAATAATTAATACACTAAAGTTTACAATTACAAATATTTATTACACTAAAAGATTTACAAAATAAATAATTAAACTAATTATCATGAAGTAATGCAATAAATTACTTAATAATGTACTTAAAATAAATAATAATCAATAAATAACTTAATAATTTACTTAGCACTACTTACAATCAATTTTATAGAATACACATAGAATATGAAACCTGAATAAACAAAAAGTGAATTTAATACAGATACACAATAACTTTTCACAATACATACACAAACAAAGACAGTATAACAATCGTTGACGAACACAATGCTCGGAACGCTCTTGCATACGCCCGGTAGCCATTCCTCAAAGATCAAACGAATACTAACTAACTGACCGCGCTCGGGGGTCTCTTTATATAAAGAGGAGTTGAAAGATACTTGTCGAAAACACCGAACTTCGATACAAATAATAAAGTACAAAAAAAACCTTTATAAATGAGTGCTTACAGCTTACTGACTACAAACATTGATTTACATATTAGGAAAAATTTCTTAAAACATTATGTTTGGAGTGTAGCATTATACGGAAGTGAAACGTGGGTGATAGGGGCTGCAGAAAAGAAGAGGATAGAAGCTTTTGAAATGTAGTGTTATAGGAAAATGTTAAAGATTAGGTGGGTGGACAAAATAAGTAATTTAGAGGTTCTTAGGCGAGTAGATGAAAAAAGAAGTATATGGAAGCATCTTACCAAATAAAGGGATAGGCTAGTGGGGCATATCCTAAGACATCCAGGTATTGGGCTATTAATAATGGAAAGTAATATTGAGGGAGTAAATTGTAGAGGGAGGCAAAGATTAGAATATATATAAAACAAATTACAAAAGATGTAGGGTGTTACAGGTATGTAGATATGAAATGACTTGCGCAAGATAGAACAGCTTGGAGAACTGCATCAAACCATTCAAGAGACTGATGACAAAAAAAAATTATTTCATATAAGGTTTATGAAGAAAATATTGTCTCGGAATAAACCACATCTTACAAAATATATAGAATCTGCACGGTAGTGAAATGTACGAGAAGTGTCTCACAGTTGAGGTTGGCAGCACTGCAAATATTTCACTTCCCTTCCTCACAGCCCATATATACGCAAAAGGCAATCTCGTGACTTCAGATCTATACATTTGTTAATGTTCGGGTTGCGTTCTTTTTGAAACACCCGTTATTTCATGCCTAATTAGAAACTATCGTGGGGTTGGTTATATTAAAGGCTGCATAAAATGATCTTAGCCGTGAGGAATACAAATTAATGTATATAATAAACTTTAATTAATGGACAACAATTTATGGAGATAATTTAAAATACAGGTCAAACAGTAGTCCACTGCTTTTTAGTTTAAATGAAAAGTTACCAGTCATTTACACTATCATGTACCGTCATTACTGTAATAGTTAACGTCACATATCATCACTTTATTCGTAAAGTAAAAAGCGTGTCTATATTTTGTTTTCATTATTTCTCACTTCTCGATTATGATATCTACTCTATTTATGTAACTACATTATGGTACAGTGATTTAGAGCGCTAGAATACTCTGAACTACAAAGCGAAATTCCTGTATTCGATTCCTGGTCATAATGTTGACAATTTTATCGTATTACTTATTAGATACCCACCGGGTTGGTCTAGAGGTAGAGTCGTCACCAAAATCAGCTGTTTAACAGCTGATTTTCGGAGACGGAGGTTCCTGGTTCGTATCCTAGTAAAGGTAGTTACTTTTATACGGATTTAAATGCTAGGCAGTGGTTACCAGTGTACTTTGATGATTGGGGTTCAATTAACCATACTCTCTCAGGAATGGTCGACCTGAGTCTGTACAAGACTACACCTCATTTACACGTCATACATATCATCCTCATCATTGGGTCTTGGGATTGTTTATTGTACTAAATTGAACAGATTGCAACGTACACATATTAGGTACTAAAAAAAAAACTTATTAGATTTAACCTATTCAAACTTATTGGAAGTTTGTATTAGTGTCAAACTGCTTTTATAAGCAGTTGCCCCTCTAATTTTTTTAAAAAGCCTCTTTTTCCTGTGATGCTATTACAGTTACTAAACCGAGAAGAAGTATAGGTAAAATTACACTGCAACATTCTAATAAGGAATTTTTCAAAAGAACGTTGGACTATAGCCTATCGCTCCAAAAATATACGAAGCGTGGCTATTAAATTACGAGACTGACGTTGTAAAAACTTTTTTTTTAAATATTTTGTACATAATCATTTATTGTCACCTTCAATATAAACCCTTCTCTATCCCTAAAACGCTCCATGCGAATTTTCCATTGTTGGAAACAATGCTAGAAGTCATATTCTATCAGCTCCTGCAGGACACGTGCTGCTTTCTCTTTTACAGCTACCACAGACTCAAATCTTGCCCTTTTTAATGCAGATTTCACCTTAGGGAACAGGTAGAAGATAATAACATTTGATGAAACGTGGTTTTTTACTTATGATCCGGAAACGAAGCGCCAATTCATGCACTGAAAGAGCCAATCTTCACCGAGAGCCAAAAAAACTCAAAAAGAGAAAATCAAAATTTAAAGCAATGATGATTGATTTTTTTTTATATCCATAGGATTGTGTACCTTCACTGGGTTCCTGAAGGTCAAACAATTTGATCAATATTACTACTTTGAGGTACTTTCTAAACTACGTCAAAGAATAAGGAAAAAACGCCCCGAATGTGGAAGGACAAATCATAAGTTCTCCACCAAGACAATGCACCAGCTCATTCCGCATTATCTGTCAAGAGGTTCCTAGCCAAGTGCAGCATCACAGTGTTAGAACATCCACCTTTTTCACCAGATCTTGCACCAAGTGACTTCTACCTGTTCCCTAGGGTGAAATCTGCATTAAAAGGGAGAAGATTTGAGTCTGTGGAAGCTGTAAAAGAGAAAGCGGCACGTGTCCTGAAGGAGCTGACAGAAGATGACTTCCAGCATTGTTTCCAACAATGGAAAATTCGGATGGAGCGTTGTAGGGAGAGAGAAGGAGTGTATATTAAAGGTGACAATAAGTGATTATGTATAAAATTAAAATAAATTTTTTTACATAGTCAGACTTGTTATTTAATAGCCACATCTCGTATAATCTAATTCCTGAGAATATTATTAGTTAATAGGACATTTATGAGGGTAGGAAAAGGTTCTTTATTCTTTGAAGATTCTTTGAAAAATTATTAGAAATTCCAAATGCAGAAATATCAAAAGAAATATCAAATGCAAAAAGTCGTGTTACAAATGGTGCACACTTTGAACATCTGTAAATATTTTTAATAAAAACTTCATGAATTCTTCTACATAATTATGTAAATAATTACCTGAACTTTCCAAAAATAAATTTTTAATAAGCTACCTAAATTGTTTATTTCATTTATAATCACTCTGTATTTAATTTTTTTAATAGGTATTTTTCCTATTGTATCGTTTAAAATACTGTAAGATTACCAATATACGATATCCACAAAATGTGACAAATTATACGTGTGGAAGGGGGAAATTATCAGAAAAAACCCCAATTTCTTACACGCGTCTTTGAAAACTCGAAATTGTTTTTTTCGTGTATGTGAATGATAGAGGGTAGCGAAAGTCATTTTGCATTATATGTTAGAAAAGGAGGACGTGAAGGAGGGGCATACGCCAAAATTAATACAACATTACACTTGACTGCGACACAAGCTCTGTTGTTTACTCTTGAAGTTGGTGTGAGAGGGGTTGCCATGGCGACCGGAGTTTATCATTTGCTGTTTGAAGTGGAGCAGGGGGCGGACTAGCCGATGTTACCGGTAATTACAAGCGATCTCCACTTTGATACAACTGCCGCCGTCGCCTCTAATTAATTGTTCACCACGGCCACTAAACATTTTAATGAGAATTTTAAAACATTAATTGGAGTACGGGGTAACACATGTATCGTCCTACTTTCATTTAAACGTTAGTTTCATTACCGATTGCTTTATAAAAATCTTTCAATTTTTTAAATCTTCTCGATAAAACATTATTAAATAAAAATTTAACTTTTAAATCATGTCTGATGGCCAAAAGCAGTAATACTTCTTTCTAAATCCTTCGAAGGTTTTTCAATAAACAGCTCAATACACAAGTTCTACTCTTATCATAAAAATCTAAGAAAAATCTCTAATGGGAAGACTGTACTTTATATCCCGCCAATGTTAAATTTGCTTTTTTTAGGTACATTTTTCACAGGATTTGTAAAAGATGTCAGGAAAATAGTTGTCAGGTTTCTCTTGCTATTGACATTTTTTCGATTTAATCGGTTGAACCATAATGTAAAAAACATAATAACGAATAAAATAAAAAATTTTCTTCGTTTTTGCCATAAATTTAGTTAGGAAGTCATAAAAACGCCAGTGTATGTGCACGTAAGAGATGAATAACTAGTCAAAGTTTCAGCCACGTAGGTTTAATGGTTTTCGAGGCGAATGTACCTAATATTAAAAATTTAATTTACGGGAACACGGAAAAATCAAAAAGGGACAATTCAAAAACAAAATGTACACAAACAAGTAAATTTCCCATTAATATTTTTTTAGAAAGCTGAAACAACAGCTGAGAATATTAGAAACAGTAATACTGATAAATTAAAAAACTAAAATTCCCTTTGCTCTAAAACGATCAGTATAAAATTACAAAAAAATATTCATTCCGGTGACATGATCATTTTTCTGGGTAAACCTGCTAAAATTTTTGTTTTTCATTAAAATAACAATTTTTTCGATGTAATTTTATGTTATTGTTGTAGATTTAGGTCTAAACTATTGAAAAACATAAAAAACTGAAAATCGAAATTTTCAGCTAAAACCATCATACAGTCTTCCTTAAAAATACACTAACGATTTTAAATTTTATTAAAATTTCTAAAAGAATAGCAGGGATTCAGTAATTGGGGTTGAACGCATCTGACGGGGTAAAATTGTAACAATGACAAAATTATTAATGTGCGACCCTTGGGATTCCCAATGCCGTCACTTTTATATAACTGCTTACTTGGCCTCCGTTACATGGTTTAAAGAACTCTGACATTCAAACGGCTCTGCGGCGAAATTAAATTTCTGAAGAGCCTATCAAAGTGCGAAAAGTATTTTTAATGAGTACAGGTTAAAAAAACTTTTACTTCTATACAAATTGATAAAAATGAACAACATTTCTTCTGTGTGTGGAAACAAACAGTTAATTCAGTTGAAAGGTAAGGTATAAACATTTATGCATTTCATGTCTATAAAAATTTATTAATTTAAATTTGAAAATTTCAAACATATTTCCATTTTAATAAAATTGTGTGTATATAAAGTCGAAAAAAAATATTGCAATAAGGCTCCTTAACTCTACGGCCGGCAATTGTCATTTTTGGGACGATGTTATAGCTTCTTAAACCGGTCGCGTCGCAAAAACGGATTTGCTTCATATCATTGGAATTTTGTCGTTTTAGTTTTAAATTCATCTGTAGATAGCGTTGTTATTTTGTAAAATAGTTTAGTAATAAATAACGTAAATTATTACGTATAATACAAGAGTTTTAGTTGCACATTCTGCCTGCGTTTCTGTATCCAAACCACGATATCCTAGAGCTGAATTTGGTTACTTCATGGTTAACATGATGTGTTTTTGTATATATTTTCTTCAGTTTTGAACATGGAAGCTTTTTTTTTGTTTTATTTTTAAATAAACATTATAAGTAACGATTCGTATATAATGAATTTTTAAAGTAGAGCATAAGAAACTTTTAAACAGTAGTGTCATATAAAATTTAAAACAAATATTTGTCAAAAAATTATTTTCAAATAGCTCCAGCATCCCGTATCAGTCAGATTAAAATTTCAATAATGTATTCTATTTTTTCAAGTTTTCTTGTTATTTTGATACGTTATGTGATAAGGTTTGTGATATAATAAATTTTTAATGATTTCTTTACGGTTCGCTGACTCATATGCTAGAAATTCTCTGCCGTTCTAGAAAAATGTTATTGGCGGTTATATGGTTAAGCCACTGGTTGTATGGATCTGGTGCACTGCTTTATTATAATTGTATATCATATTTATACTTTTAGTAGACCACGGAAAATACCTCGTATAGAATAATAGTGCCCATTACAGACAGGTGGAGTCTCAAATTATTACACTCAATCTGTTTTTTTTTTTTTTTTTTTTTTTTTTTTTTACGCCCTGGAGACTCCAGGAGGAGTATAGGACATGTCGTCAGATGTAACACCTGAAATACATATAAGAAACACACTATGTATCACTACTATCAAGAAATAAATTCTTGTACGCTATAAAAAGTTTCACCGATCAAGTAATTTTTTAAATTTTTTTTAAAGGAATTCAAATCCTCACAACACTTTAGTTGCAGGGCTAAAATAAATAGTTCTGTTTCTTATCACATGGTCAGCCAATTAAACGACTGAATCATTTAAGAACAGAAGAGGTAGAGGTGTAAAAGACACTTATCAGAGTGACCTCGTCTGAAAGTAATGAATTAGTACTACTGAAGTATTTCAGTAATGAATTTCTGTATAATGTATACAGCCAGACCCTGTGGTGAATGAAGTGAAGGTGTCATTTGCAGAATGGAAAATATGTGCTTTTCAGAGAGCCCGGCAGGCTGATAAGTGTACTTTTTCATTCAGTGAGGAAGGCAATGGTAAACCACCTCACTCCTCGTTTTACTTAGTAAAACCTCTACAGGTTCAAATCAGCCTTTCGGATGATGACCTAAACAACAACAGCAGAATAATAGAATGTTCTTTAAACGATGTAGCGGGGCCAAGTAAGCAGACATACGATGTGGCAAACTAGCAATCTCAAGGGTCGATCACTAGTAAGTAATCCTTTCATTGTTATAATTTCGCCCCTGCCAGATGCGTTCAACCCAATAATTGAAACTGAATAAAGATTGAAGATAATGGGCAAAAGATCACCCAAATAAATGAATTAATAAACAAGTCCAAAACATATCGGATGAAATAAGAAAGTGAAGAATGAGCCTCTAAGGACACCTAACGGAAAAACAAAATAAAGACTTGCTACACAAAAATATTTGGAAATTTGAAAGAATACAAAAATAAACTAAGATGGTTCATAGAAACAGAAAATACCAAATGACACAACACACATATAGAAAATTATTATTTTTTTCACTGACCTGTTACAGCTGCTAAATCACTTGGTTTTTACTTTGTTTTATACAGTATAACCGTACTTTGTAGTATGTTTTACATTGTTTTGTATAGTATAGGGTGATTCAAAAAGAGCGCCGGTTTTGATATATCAAATTAAGAGATTTATTTTATTGAAAAACTGAAAATAAATACATCAACAAGTTCATCTTACCTTCCGATTTCATGTATGAAAAATGATGTCATGCATGTGTCCTCCTCTACTGCGCTGGCACGCATCAACTCTGTCCATGAAATTGGATATTACTGCACGACAAGTTTCGACTTCCATTTGTCCGATAACCCGTCGAATTTCCTCCTTCAAGTCATTGATGTTTCGGGGTTTATTGGCATACACCAATGACTTCAGATGACCCCAAAGATGAAAGTCACAAGGCGTCAAGTCACACGACCTTGGTGGCCATTGATGGTCGGAATTACGAGAAATGATGCGATCCTGGAACCGTTCACGGAGCAACATCATTGTTTCTCGTGCAGCAGCTGAATTTTATACGGGTGATATTGGAGATCGTACCGAAGAATTCTCCGTACAGAAGAACATCGTAAACCCAATTGTTGAGAACGGCGACGTATTGATTTTGCTGGGCTAACAGCCACACTGTCACGAACCAACGCAACGTTCTGCTCAGTTCGTCCAGAACGACGACGTCCAGAACTTTTAAGGTCGACTGTTGAACCCGTATCAAAAAACTTTTTCATGAGCCTGCGAACTGTTGATTCATTCGGTGCTTCATTACGTC
The DNA here is from genome assembly GCA_035578175.1 of Catonia carolina. Classification (NCBI taxonomy): domain Eukaryota; kingdom Metazoa; phylum Arthropoda; class Insecta; order Hemiptera; family Achilidae; genus Catonia; species Catonia carolina. Next base: position 25,213,677 of record JAQMRL010000001.1, read on the forward strand.
CTAGAGTACCGCGAAGTCGCCTGACAGTAGCCGCATAACTCTCTCCACTCTGGTAAAATGTTTTGGCGATTAACACTCGTTATGCAATAGTAAACTTCTCCATGGTTAGACACAGACTGCGAGAGTACTACACTGCGAACAAGAGAAACTACAACTGAATCGTCAATCGGAATGTTCTCCGAAATAGAAATGAGGTCTAACAATGTTGCCAACCGATAAACAAAAATTTACCAGCCGTTCAGAAACCGGCGCTCTTTTTGAATCACCCGTTACTTTGTTACTTTGTTTAGTACAGTACGGTGTTTTACTTTGTACTGACAGGTTTCGGTGGATCCACCATCATCAGAGTTCACAAAATTGAAATTAAATTTTAAAAATATATATTTTTGGCACCAGTCTTTCGACTGTTTTGATGCAGTTCTTTAAAATGTTTTGTCTTCCGTAAGTCGTTTTTATATCTACAAACATGCAACACCCAGCATCTTTCGTAATTTTCTTAAAATATTTTAACCTTGCTGCCCTTACAATTCACTCCCTCAATATTACCTTTCACTATTAATAGAACAATAACTGGATGTGTTAAGATATGTCTCACTAATCTATCCTTTCTGGTAAATTGTTCTTCTGAAAATTATTGTTGTTCTGGTAAATTTTTCTTCTCAAAATTTTTGTTCTTGTAAATAAAATTATTCTCCTAGTAATTGTTTCTATTATACAAACTTCTTCTTTCATACAATCACTTTAGAACCTTAAAATTACTTATTTTGTCCACCCACCTAATCTTTAACATTTTCCTATAACACCACATTTCAAAAACTTGTATTGTCTTCCTTTCTACAACACCTATCACCCACGTTTTACTCCCGTATAATGCTACACTACAGACATAGTGTTTTAAGATTTTTTTTTCAGTAATTTAGTAATTTTTTCAGTAATCCGCAGGTGGCATTCAAAGGTCCTTCTAGCTTGAGCAGTCCTGCTTTTGGTATCATTTGTGCTTCTACCATCCTTTGTTATTTTACTCCCTAAATAGAAGAATTCCCTAACTTCTTGTAATGTTTCCGTTGCATACTAAACGAAAAAATTAGATTTAAAAAATTTATTTTTAAATTTTGCATCTCCTCTAAACCACTCTTGCTACTGCACAACATTCTTACCTCATCTATTCCATTTAAGATGTCCTCTAGTTTTTTCTTTGTCTTGGTCTAATTCTACGACACCATCGGCCTATCTCAACATTCCTATTCTTTCTCCTTGAATTTTTATTTCTGCGTCAAATATTATTCCTTCACTTTATTTATAGTCTCTTTTACACATAAGTTAAAAAGTAATGGTGAAAATGAACATCCTGGTCGTACACCTTTTCTTACAGCAGCTTCTTTTTTGTACCTCTCAATAATTGTCAAAACACCTGTTAAAAATTCTTACACAGAACGTAGATAACTTTCCTTTCTTTTTATTTCATTTTTAGCCTTTTCAAAGTTATACGAATTTTACTCCAGATCAGATTGTCAGTGATTAAGGGGAGATTGCACGATGGTTTTACTCAAAATTTCGAGCTATGGTTTTTTATGTTTTTCAATAGTTTAGGCCTAGATCTACCAGAAAAACATAAACTTACGTTAAAAAACATTTTTTATGAAAAAAATTAAGTTTTTATCAGGTTTAGACAGAAAAATTATCATTTTTCGAAGAACGAATATTTTTCATAAATTTATACAGCTCGTTTTAGTGCAAAGAAAATTTTAGTTTTTAAAATATTTACATAATGGTTTTCAATATTCTCAACGGTTGGTTCAGCTTTCTAAACAACAAACTGTTGATTGGGAATTTACTTGTTTGTGTACATATTGTTTTTGATTTGTGCCTTTTTGTTTCTTATTTTTTCCCGTAAATTTAGATTTCTAACACTAAGGTACATTTTTCTCAGAAACCAATAAACCTACAAGGCTGAAATTTTTATCAATTAATTATCTTGTATAGCCACATATACCGACATTTTTATGGTTTCCTCAGGTGCTCCAAAAAATTAGTAATACGCAAAACACATGAAAAACAATTTGTAAAAAGTTTATGTTATTCGTAACTTAAAAAAAAGTGGTATGGTCCAAAGATTAAATTGAAAAAATGTCAGTAGCTCAAGAAGAAACCCGACACCAATAGTGAGTTAGATTTTATTTCCCTATCTTTTACCAATTCTATAAAAAATATACCTAAAAATAGCAAATTTAACATTGGCGGGATACAAAGTACAGTTGTCCCTTAAGAAAAGTTTGTTTATATTTATTAAACTTAGATCCAGCAGGAACTAGGATTAGATGTTAAAAATCTATAACGATGATATTACACTCAATCTGTTAGTTGCAGGGCTAAAATAAATAGAACTGTTTCTTATCCAATGGTCAACCAATTAAATGACTGAATCATTTAAGAACAGAAGAGGTAGAGGTGTAAAAGACACTTCTCAGATTTATCTCCTCTGAAAGTATTGGATTTCATTATACAGCCAGACCCTGTGGTGAATGAAAAGAAAGTGTCATCTGCAGAATGAAAAATATGTGCTTTTCAGAGAACCTGGCATGCTGATAAGTGTACTTTTCCACTCAGTGAGGAAGGCAATGTGGTAAACCACCTCACTCCTCGATTAACTTAGTAAAACCTCTACAGGTTTAAACCAGCCTTTTGGCTGATGACCTAAACAACGACAACGATGATATAAAAGAAAACTAACATGACTGAATCAGTGAAACACAAAAGTGGAGTAGGATTTCCCAAGATTTTAGGGGACACAGTCGCAAAGGCGATACGACGATATTATTAGAAGCCCCACAATTCAAAAAGTACACTCGTACCTCACTATACGAATTCAATCTATTCTGAAGTGAAAATTGTATAGCGGGGTGCGCACCCGCTTACGTCATCATGAATTACATTTCGGTGTATACCAATCTTGGTTATACTATTTTTCACGGCTGATGAGCTCTCTTTACGTATGCATTGCCCCCCCCCCTACCCACTTTATAGCTAGCCAATCACTTGCCACCAACTACGCCAATACTTGCTCATGTAGCTCTGTTAAATATTTCGTCAGCCATTTTTTTGGTCTTTCAATAACAATTATAACCTATTTAAACATGCAATCAGCTGATTATATTATAAAGTATTGCATCTTAATGCACTTCTTTTTTTTCTTTTTTTTTAACTCCTAAATTTCTGTACGTTGCAATCTGTTCAATTTAGAACAATAAGCAACCCCATGACCCAATGAGATGAGGATGATGTGTATGACGTGTAAATGAGGTGTAGTCTTGTACAGACCCAGGCCGAACATTCCTGAAAGAGTATGGTTAATTAAACCCCAACCATCAAAGTACACCGGTAACCACTGTCTAGTATTCAAATTCGTATTAAAGTAACTACCTTTACTAGGATTTGAACAAGGAACCTTCGTCTCCGAAAATCAGCTGTTAAACAGCTGTTTTTGGTGACGACTTTACCTCTAGACCAACCCGGTGGGTCAATGCACTCTATAATAGATTTGTTTAGAATAAGATGAAAGACGAGAGTGAACTATTGCGGCTTTTATACGCATGCGCGCGTAATGTTTGTCAAGTACAATCTGACAACGTTGGCAAACGTTCTGATTGGTCTAACCGTGTGGAACACCAGAGCTGCTCATCAACCGTGAAAAGCATATTAGGCTACACCTTTTGCACCAGTTACCTTAAAGCTTTCTTTGTTCTTGGTTATTGTAGCAATAGTAGACGTGTTCAATCCATACGTTGAAGCCAAATCCACCTGTCTTACTCCACGTTCAAATTTAGCAACAATTTCTTTTTTAATCTAAACTGTCAGTGATTTCCGTTTCTTTGCTGACCCGAACATACCTTTTGAAGACATTCTCAATATTAAAATTCTAAATATAAAGTACAGTAGCAAACAAACAAACACGAAACTCTAAACTGAAATTAAACTTGAAATATAAAAAACTAGTTCTTCGAAACTCTGATAATAACATGATTGTTTACGGGTGTAATCAGGATTGAAACTGAAAACAAGACGGTTGAAAGTGAATTGATTTCTAAGAAATATTGTGAACGAAGTGGAAATAAAAGAGATAAGATTCAGTCGATAATGTAAGGACAGTGGCTGGATGTTAGAATTTAACTGATGGAATCAAGCGGAGTGTTAGAGATAAAGAAACTATTTTTGTAAATTAGCGAACTTAGTCTACAGTTAAATAGGCTTTAATGATAAACCATGTGTGTATGTACATGGATTATATTAATGTCATTCTTAACTAATAAAAATTATTTTCACGGTTCCCCACGTTTAGACCAATCAGAACGTTTTCCAACGTTGTCAGATTGTTCCTGACAAACATTACGCGCGCATGCGTATAAGAGCCGCAATAGTTCACTCTCGTCTTGGATCTCGTACTGGACGCATCGATTATAGAGCCCGTTAACATGCAATTCTTTATAATATATCCAGCTGATTTTATGTTTTTAGATTGCAATTATTATTGAAAGAACAAAAAACAAATGGCCGACGAAATATTTAACAGAGCTACAAGTGCAAGTATTGGCAACGTTGCTGGCAAGTGATTGGCTAGCTATAAAGTGGGTAGAGGGCAATGCAAACGTTCAGAGCTCATCACCCTTGAAACATAGTATAAGAGCAATATTAACCCACCGGGTTGGTTTAGAGGTAAAGTCGTCGCCAAAATCAGCTGTTTAACAGCTGATTTTCGGAGACGAAGGTTCCTGGTTCAAATCCTAGTAAAGGTAGCTACTTTTATACGAATTTGAATGCTAGACAGTGGTTACCGGTGTACTTTGATGGTTGGTGTTCAATTAACCATACTCTCTCAGGAATGGTCGACCTGAGTCTGTACAAGACTACACCTCATTTACACGTCATACACATCATCCTCATCTCATTGGGTCATGGGGTTGCTTATTGTTCTGAATTGAACAGATTGCAACGTACACACATTAGGGATTAGAAAAAAAAAGAAAAAACAAAGAGCATTATTAAGGACATCCTAGCACAGAAATTGTAAATTTTATTTGCTTTCCTAGGAAAACAAAATACATATTGATATAACCATGTTCGTATTGTAATGCAAAGTTTGTAATGCGAGGTGAAAAAAATGTTACAATCAAGTTCGTACAGCAAACAGTTTGTATCGAGAGTAGTTCATATAGCGGGGTTCGACTGTATATAAGATTGTTAACACTTTCAGCCCCAGACAAGTATTTTTCAGTTTTGGTAGTGGTCCAAGCCACTTGCAGGTTAACACTGTCACACCAACAAAACTATGCACAATCAGCTGGTGAGAACACAAAACATTGGTGGGCACAATGTGCTGCAACCTGGTGAATATTTTTCCAACCCAAGGTCTGAAATCTATTGCTAGAACCCAGAAGGAATTGTTCATACGTTTAAATACACAGAAAATGCGAAGCAGATACACGTACACAGCATGCAAAACGTAACTATCACCCTTGTACCAAATTGATACACACGGGCTGATGATGAAACTTAACTGTGAATCATATTAGCTCACGCGAGCCCAGAGAAAACTCTTTCGTGAGGCAAATTGATACACATAGGGCTGAAAGTGTTAAAGTTTTAAAAATCGATTTTGTTTAATTTTAGAAAGGCATACGTGTTCATGTACGAATATTGTGACTGTTTTGTAATATTTATCTGGTATAAGATTAATTAGAATGATTTTAATTAAATTTAGAGTAGTGTGGTACGCAATGTTGATAAAATGATAATAGTAATAATAAATAGAAGTGGTGAGTTTAATGAATATCGAGTGAAACAGCCGGTAACGATGCAATGACTAGAGCTGTGACTGTAGTCGATGTAACAACAACTAGAGTATAGGCGCCGTGCATACAATCAGGTTCAATTGTCACTCAGTACAGTCGCTTCCCTTAGTAATTAGGTGATTCGAATTATAGAGCCGAACGAACAATTGTCAGCTTCTCATTATCGTTGTAGTCTACAAACTGAAACCCCTCTCTCTATTTGCCATTACCCATTAGCCATTAGACTAACCTTGTTAACTTGCTCGTTTCAACCGTTTTGCTAAACTGCACCAGTTAGACTATTTATTATTTCAGTATTACAGTATAGTTTACTGAAACTCTCCTATATATATATATACTACATGTTATGTAATGTAATTAATTTGTTCCAAAATTATTGGCCCGATAATGTGTACAAATGTTAATTTTGTTTACATAGCAAAATTAACTTAACTCATACCAATATGCATGTTAAATATTACACTTGTAGGTCTGTTGGAACTTAAATGATAAAACATCCCAGATTAAATCATAAAAAATTGCTGTTGTTAAGGTCAAAAGCCGAAAGGCTGGTTTGAACCTCTAGAGGTCTTACTAAGTAAAAACGAGGAGTAAGGTGGTTTACCATTGCCTTCTACACTGAGTTGAAAGAGTATGCTTATCAGCATGCCAAGCCCTCCGAAAAGCAACTTTTTTCCACTCTGCAAATGACACCTTTACTTCATTCAACACAGGGTCTGGGTGTATAATGAAATTTATTACTCTCAGAGGAGATAGCTCTGTTTATTGTCTTTCACACCTATACCTCTTCTGTTGTTAAATGATTCAGTCTTCAGTTCAATTGGCTGACTAAGTGATAAGAAACCACAATTTTTTTTAGCCCTGGAACCACCAGATGGAGTGCAATTAATTTAACACTCCACCTACTCTTTATGGACAAAAAAAATTGCCTAGAGAACCTTAGTATGATTAAATTTTCTCTCATATCCGATATGCCATAAAAATTTGGGATATTCATCACAAGAGTTTTTAAAATTCAGAAAAAAATCTATTAGGTGATAGTGGGAGTCGAACATTTAACCTCATGAAGGTAATTATTTAAGTAAGCATCTTTAATTGCTTTACAGTTCCTTCTTTGTACATCTTTGAAGAGACACGTATACCAAAATACATTTTTACAGAATTTAAATGCCCAACAACACTACTCAAGAAACAGAATATTGATTACTACGTATGCTAATCACAATATTAAATTATTTTAACGAAAACCTAATTATGCAAGTAGAAAGTACATTAATAAATTACTACAAGATTTAAAACGTTGTTTAATTCAAATTTCTTTAAAAATCCTAAAAAATACTTGATGAAACATTTTTCAGTGTAGCCTACATGAATTCTTTGTAAATAGTTTTTGGTTGAAAAATATAACTTCATCCTAAGTGCAAACATCCAGAATGGATGAGCACTACAAAGAGAAGAAAAAAATACTTGGTCTGTGTGGTTTAAGTCATCAGCCGAAAGGCTTGTTTGAACCTCTAGAGGTTTAACTAAGTAAAACGAGGTATGAGGTACTTTACAATTGCCTCTCTCACTGAGTAAAAGAGTATGCTGATCAGCATGGCAAGTCCTCTAAAAAGTATCTACTTTTCACCCTGGAAACAATACTTGCACTTTATTCGTCACCTGGTCTGGCTGTATAATGGAATTCATTACTCTCAGAGGAGATAACATTGACTAGTGTCTTTTACACTTCTGTTCTATCTTCTGTTCTTAAATGGTTGAATCATATAATTGGTTGATCATATGATAAAAAATCTGGTGTGAAACACTCACACAACTTTCTCTTGCCAATGCAAATAATTAACAATAAACCTAACATTAGTATTAAAACATTAGAAATGAACAAAAACTAACCTCAAAAACATAACCTTATTTTAATCATGAGTGAATGACGCAAAATGACAATCGAACTCGGTTTGGCTTAAAAATACGGAAAATCACGCTTTCACGCTAAACTAGGCTCTGTAGAGAAAAATGCTATAAACAAAAGTTGTAGATCTTTTAATTTTCTATAAATGTAATTATATACACTTTTGTCGTAAAATGCATACTAAGACCGAAATGTTAAAAAAATCGATTTTTCTCACGTTTTCGTGAGAAAAAAAACAGAAAACCGCAAATTACCGCTAAACTAAGCGTTATACAAAAAAATGTTTGAAATAAAAAATGTAGGTTTTTAAATTCTCTACAACTTTTATCATATAAGTTTTTGCGCTAAAATTTATATTAAAGCCGTAATCTTAAAAAAACAACGTTTTTATGTGAAAACAGCCTCACCCAGAATTTCAGCAAACATGGCGCCTACCCTATCTTGTAGAAAATAAAAAATTGAGTAAAATAGGCGATTTTAAAAAAAATCGTAGGACCAGTTTTTGAGAAAATCGCAAAAAACTGAAAAATTATACGAATAAACTACTACTTCCGGTTGACCGATTTTGATGAAAATGTTTGTGTGTGGTCCGGTAGTGGTATGTAACTTAAGTTTCAAGTTTCAAGTTCGTACGATGTTTCGTTCTTGAGATATTCTGTTCACACACAGACACACAGACACACACACACACACAAACAGACACACACACAGACCAATCGCTAAAAACATGTTTTTTGGGTTCAGGGGGTCTGAAAACGTATAGATCCGGTGAAAACTCGATTTCGAAAAATCGACATGAAAACAATACTTTCCTTCCTATATATTCATATAGGCAAGAGAAAGTAAAAACGGAGGTATTTTTGTAGCCCTGTAACTAAAAAATCGAATGCAAATAATTTTACTCTCCACCTCTCTGTTAAGGGCAGACACAGTTATGATAGAAGTTTGTCTATCATTTATTAACAACCAGATTCCGAAAGTACCTTGATTCAACGTTAAATTATAAAATAAAAATTATTGCAGATTTTTGTGTTAAAAGTGAATAAATTAGATGGAAATGTAGGCTGTATGGGGGAAAAGTAGGCTTACACATGGTGTAAGTGCATGTAATAAAAGTCGAGTGGGTTGAATGTTGATTTTGACTGTGACGACCAACCAGCATCGTTCACAGATGTACACAAAATGTAAATGGCAAACGGCATGCACAGTTATAGACAGGTAGTTAATTTTTAACAGCTGTTTTACCTCTGTCAGCCGTCCATCGAGTCCGTTGTAAAACGTAATGGTATCGTCAATATTAGAGTGCCGGACGCTGGTTGTATCTGGTTCAGGTTCGCTTTTCATAATACTACTAATAATATGATAAAACAACGACCCTCATTTTACCCCCTACCATCTCTCCAACCCCCACACACATATACTTAAAGCAAACGTAATTATAAACAAAACAGTACAGACATAATAATGACACAAGGAATTTACAATTCATCCACCGTTTGGATAAATTTTATTGTTCAAATTTCAGCCTAAACAACCAGCGTCAACTGAATCGTTCATAGTTTGTGTTTCAGTCTATAAAGACCCTACGTATGTACACATATACGTTCACATGTTTATTCCAGTATATATACCTCTTTACATTAATAATTATATGTCCAATACTTAAATGAACTGTCAAATACAAAATGTTCTTCTCTAAATTTCGCCTATTTACGATTAGGTAAATTTATAATGTCAAAAGATTTCTATTGGAAACTAATGATGTTCCCAACAATATGTTTTATTTTTTAAATATTTTTAGATAAAATAATTATTGGAAAATTACTATATATGGTTAATTTGTAGCTTTATTTTTCTCTATTTCAAGGCTAAAATTGTTTCAGTTTCAAACTTTCATAGAATTGTCATTGAGATTTATTAGAAGTTGGTCGGAGATGACAGAACTGTCCGAGAGTTTCTTGTTTCTCTCCTCTACCTCAAGCCGATAAATTTTTTACCTCGGTCTACATATAGAAAGACGGCTTACACAGAATGAATATGTAACCATTAAACGTAACGCATTATCAATTTTAAAAATTTGCATAATGATTTTTTTTTCTGTTTCTGAAAATCTTACATAATGTAGCTACATTTTGTTTCATCTGTTTTCATTCGCCATCTTTTCTGCTTATCTTGTATCTTATCCAGGTGTTGTTACAACATAAGATAATGCTGCATCTTCATGGACTGTTTTTGTCTCATTAAATAATTTCTACCACACAACACAACAGTAAAATATAGGGTGATTCAAAAAGAGCGCCGGTTTTTAAACGGCTGGTAAATTTTTGTTTATCGGTTGGCAACATTGTTAGACCTCATTTCTATTTCGGAGAACATTCCGATTGACGATTCAGTTGTAGTTTCTCTTGTTCGCAGTGTAGTACTCTCGCAGTCTGTGTCTAACCATGGAGAAGTTTACTATTGCACAACGAGTGTTAATCGTCAAAACATTTTACCAGGGTGGAGAGAGTTATGCGGCTACTGTCAGGCGACTTCGCGGTACTCTAGGACGTAATGAAGCACCGAATGAATCACCAGTTCGCAGGCTCATGAAAAAGTTTTTTGAGACGGGTTCAACAGTCGACCTTAAAAGTTCTGGACGTCGTCGTTCTGGCCGAACTGAGCAGAACGTTGCGTTGGTTCATGACAGTGTGGCTGTTAGCCCAGCAAAATCAATACGTCGCCGTTCTCAACAATTGGGTTTACGATGTTCTTCTGTACGGAGAATTCTTCGGTACGATCTCCAATATCACCCGTATAAAATTCAGTTTCTGCACGAGAAACAATGTTGTTGCTCCGTGAACGGTTCCAGGATCGCATCATTTCTCGTAATTCCGACCATCAATGGCCACCAAGGTCGTGTGACTTGACGCCTTGTGACTTTCATATTTGGGGTCATCTGAAGTCATTGGTGTATGCCAATAAACCCCGAAACATCAATGACTTGAAGGAGGAAATTCGACGGGTTATCGGGCAAATGGAAGTCAAAACTTGTCGTGCAGTAATATCCAATTTCATGGACAGAGTTGATGCGTGCCAGCGCAGTAGAGGAGGACACATGCATGACATCATTTTTCATACATGAAATCGGAAGGTAAGATGAACTTGTTGATGTATTTATTTTCAGTTTTTCAATAAAATAAATCTCTTAATTTGATATATCAAAACCGGCGCTCTTTTTGAATCACCCTATACTTGGGACTACATTTAGATCGTCGCCTTACATGGAAACATCACATAACAACTAAAAAGAAACAACTCGAGCTGACAGTACATAAACTACACTGGTTAATTGGTAAATACTCACCTTTGTCAAACGAATCAAAAATTATTTTGTATATATCCCTTTTAAAACCCATGTGGACATATGGGCTTCAATTGTGGGGTACATCCAGCACTTCAAACATAAACATATTTGAACGTTTTCAGTCAAAATTCTTGTAGCGGACACTTCAAATTCCGTGGTACATCAAAAACACTTATATCTATGCCGATCTTAATATTGACTCAGTGAAACAAACTATATCAAAATTCAGCCGTAAATATGAAGAAAGACTCAATCATCATCCAAACGCCTTGGCTCTGAATCTCATAAATAACATTGATACCGGGTTTTCAAGACTGAAAAGACATAAATATTGTTTTTGATTTTGGTTATAGGTTCTAAAGAACATTGTTACATTTATTATCATTTTTTATAATTGATTTATTACTATGTTCAATTTCATTGGCATTATAATGAAATTGTAATCATGTTAACTAACATTTATCAAAATTGCTGATTGTTCTATTCATGTGAACAGATTGTAATGTTGCAGACTTGTTAAAAAAAACCAATTTCAATACGTTAAAAGGAATTTTTAAATCGAGTCGGTTGTTTCTGAGATTGCCGCTCAGAAATACAGAATAGTGTACAAAAGTATAAATTTAATATAATTTCCGCATGATTTGGTAGAACTTTTTGTTTTTATTTTTGGTATATAGTATGTTTCCGTATATATGTGGGACAATAGCTCGGTCACTAGGTAAAAGAGTTTGGAAAGAAACCCAGTTGAAGTTTTACAAGACTCTAGCTGTGCCAGTATTACTGTACGGTAATCAGCCCTGGGTACTTGAGAGGAGGGATGAACATCAGATCTAGGCAGCGGAAATGCAATTCTTGAGAAGAGTTCAGAGATGTAAATTAATGGATCACATTAAGAATGAGGAAACAAGATTTAAATGTCTCCTCTCGCTTAGAAACAGTAAGCAAATACAGAGAGGAATTTTTCGTGTTATTGATTTTTAGTGAAAACAGGATATCTACTTGAACGTCAACGTTTTAAATTCGTATTATGCCAACCCCGTAACACATTTTGATTTGGTGTTGTATGAAATTTTTTTTAAATAGTCAGAACTTTTTATTATTAAATTAGTATTATATTTTTAATGTAAAGTTTATGTGGTGCCACTATTGATTTATTGTTATACAATGTAATTATTTGGTAGAACTGCTTATCTGTTGATTTGATAAATTTATCTGTTAGATTAAAGGTTTATTTGATATATCAGTTAACAGCATAAAATCTTTTTATTTTAATTTTCCTAAGGTGGTCTTAAGTAGTTTTTAGTAGTGGTTAGTATTGTGTGAAATCCATCTCCAGGAAATTTTTCCTGCAATGGAAGTTCTGTACCGATTAAACTGAGTTCAGTGTTTTTTGGTCACGCAATTAAATAACTAATATATTATAAATATACAGCAGTAGTAAGTGGCGTAGCAACCTTTCTATAATGTATACGTTGATATGTGTATTGATATATAGGCCTATATTGGTCTCAAGTACCCTGTGCGTTTTCTGATACTGAAATTAAATAATTTTTTCACTTATCCCTCGGATAAGTTTTCATTGAAGAAACCCCGCCCCGTTCGACCAGATGGTAATCACCACGATGTCGAAAATAACGTCTTTTATCAGTTTTAGTTTCAGAGAAATTGGAGGAACATTTAATACGAATGAATAAAGATAATTGGGCAAAAACAGCATTGCTGATAGACGGAGAGATGTAGGTAGGCCGCGAAAAATATGAGCAGAGAAGTCAGAACGGTCGGAAGACCCAATGTAAGCGAGTATTGTTCTTGGTTTTTTGGGGTGGGTGTTGAGTGTCCATGACAAAAAGAAGATTTAAAAAAAATGTTTTATAAGGACTTCCAATTGTTAGTTTTCATAACACATCAACTGTTTCAACTCTAAATGAAATAAAGAAGAAATTAAAAAATTAAAGAATAATTAAATAGCCTAAGTAACATTTAGGTGAATAGAAGAGACTAGATGCAAAGAAATACTGTGGAATTTCATACCTTATAAAAATTCTTTGGTATTTATTAAGAAGTTTTCCCATAAACTCAATCAAGTTAAGATAAACTCTCTACCTAGACAAGAATTACTTTGTAGATAATGTAGTTTTTTTTTGTTAATAATAAACTGATTTTAATGTTTTTATTTTATTTTATTCATGTATAAGATTTATTTTAGTTACAATAAACGAATATAATATTAGTTAAAGGAAATATGCTATGAAAATACATTTTATTTTATTATTAAACAAAAATAACAACATTATCATTACGATTTATTAGGAATGATTTTGAAAAGGAATAAAATAAGAACGCTTAAACGTATCACAACTTTTATTATTAATATTAATAATAGTAATAACATTTTAACACACAAAATATATACCATTTATAAAATTAACAACATGATAGCACATAAAATTGGTGTTCTGAGTCGAACTGAATCAGATATATGCACCCAAAGTAGAGTTAAACTCTTCTAAATATGCAAGCAATTGAAAAAACGTCGGTCTTTTTTCTGGATCTGCTTGCCAGCACCAAGTCATCACATCAAATCTGTAAAAAAAATATAACAGTTTCATATTTTAAAGTAACTGAATCAGTCATTTTAGAAAGATCATAAGTCAAAAAAACTAACTTTTGGAAAAAATAAAAAACTTGTGGTTTATTAGGTTTTAATTAAAGCAATATTAAAAATCTGAAATGTTCAGAGGGCTGTCCCCTTTAATACGAAATTTCTACTTTTTTCTTGTTAAAGACAAGACACTTGTATAAAAGAATTAAAAATTTAGGCTTAAGGTGTTACTGAAATAAATGTGAGTAAATGCTAAGTTTCGGTGTTTTCTGTAAAATACTCGTACGTTTTAGACCAGATAAATATTGTGTTTTATTATTTCAGTATTCCTATTCTATACATGTTTTGACTGTTTCGAACACTTGGAAAACTTGTCTTTACGTTCTTTTAATATATAAAAATACTTGTCTCGCATACGGAGCAAGTATTCCAACCCGACATAGCTAGAGTCATTGTAATTTTTTACTTTCTCTTGCCTATATGAATATATAGGAAGGAAAGTAAGTAGCTAGAGTCATTGTAATTTTTTATTTTCTCTTGCCTATATGAATATATAGGAAGGAAAGTATTGTTTTCATGTCGATTTTTCGAAATCGAGTTTTCACCGGATCTATACGTTTTCAGACCCCCTGAACCCAAAAAACATGTTTTTAGCGATTGGTCTGTGTGTGTGTCTGTGTGTGTGTGTGAACAGAATATCTCAAGAACGGAACAACGTACGAACTTCAAACTTGAAACTTTAGTTACATACCACTACCGAACCCGACACGAACATTTTCATCAAAATCGGTCAACCGGAAGTAGTAGTTTATTCGTGTAATTTTTCACTTTTTTGCGATTTTCTCAAAAACTGGTTCTACGATTTTTTTAAAAATCGCCTTGTTTACTCAATTTTTTATTCTCTACAAGATAGGGTATGCGCCATGTTTGCTGAAATTCTGCGTGAGGCTGTTTTTACGTAAAAACATTTTCTTTTTAAGATTGCGGCTTTAATATGCATTTTATCGCAAAACGTTATAAAATAAAAGTTGTAGAAAATTTTAAAACCTACAACTTTTATTTCAAACATTTTTTTGTATAACGCTTAGTTTAGCGGTAATTTGCGATTTTCAGTTTTTTCTCACGAAAACGTGAGAAAAAACAATTTTTTTAACATTTCGGCCTTAGTATGCATTTTACGACAAAAGAGTATATAATTAAATTTATAGAAAATTAAAAGATCTACAACTTTTATTTACAGCATTTTTCTCTAAAGAGCCTAGTTTAGAGAGAAAGAGTGATTTTCCGTATTTCTAAGCCAAACTGAGGTTGATTTTCATTTTGCGTCTTTCACTCATGATTAAAATTAGGTTATGTTTATTTCTAATGTTTTATTTCTAATGTTAGGTTTATTTTTAGTTATTTGCATTGGCAAGAGAAAGTTGTGTGAGTGTTTCACACCAGATTTTTTATGTTATTCTGTTGCAAATTCGTAATACTCTATGTATTAATTGAGTCGCAGCTCCGTGTAGTTGTGGAATGCAGTGCGTTGTTATAGTAGTGGGAGAATGAATGAGTTAGTAGTGTTTCACAGCTGATGCATTTGTAGTGGTAGCGTGTACTAACTAGACTAAAAACATATTCTTATCATCCGGCGAATTAATTTAACAAATACCTACCGGGTTATTAACTTGGTCGGATTCATAATATTTAACTTACCATTTTATATCAAAACATGTAAATAAATAATTGTAATCAATACAAACAAATATGTTAAATAGGGAAAGTTTGAAAACTATTGTTTTGTATCAGAGTAATACAACAATCTTTCTCCCAGCATGCGTCACTCATTCATAATACCCCACCCGTACCTTAACTACACGGAGCTGGCACTGAAGCAGTACCAGAGTGTAGTTTAAATTACAAGCAGAGCATTGATACCAAAAACTCAATGAGAAATGTATTTTAAAACGATGCACAAAGAAAATTTAAAAAAGTGGGAAAACATGCCGCAGTCACCCCTATGGCCTAAAAGATTAAACTTAAAAAATATCAGTAGCTACAAAAAGCCCGATAACTGAAAGTGTGTAAAATTTTTAATTTATCTAATTTTTTCTAAATTTATAAAAAGTGTACCTAAAAATATTGAATTTGACATTGGCGGGATAAAAAGTAAAGTCTCTCCTTAAAAAAAATACAGTGGGCCAAATAAATGAATAAATAATAAAACTTAAATCCCTTAATACGCTTTGTTCTTGATACGACAAACTAAAAAAAATATATAGAATTTTAACAAATGTTAAACACGGATCAATTTTAATAAAATAATTGGTAGTACTATCAAACCGAAATGTTTTTACTAATAAATAAAAGAAAGGATTAGTAGAAAACAAATGGAGATTGGTTGTTGGTGGTTAAACATGTTAGCATTAGTATTATTACATTTATGGAGGACATCGACGTACAATTGATTGGTTTGGTACACTTTAACCCTGTTAAATGTTGTACTACATTTTACTAACAAATATATTCGTAAAATAAAAAATACAACTTCTAAAAAATTCATGTTACATTTTTTTACTTTATTGTAAAAGAATCATTAAAATTGTTTTTTTATAAAAAATTAACGTAAAGTTTTTTTTTGTGAGAATCGATTGGTATTTTAATTTTTTGGGTTTTAGTTTTTGTATTTTTTAGAATTATATGTTTCTATTAAAATCAGCTTAAAAATTTATTCGTATGATTACTTTTCAGATTAAATGTAACGTTTAAAAGGTTTTAATGTAACTTTGTAGTTGCAGTTTTAAAGTATAACAATTTATTTTTGTTAAATAATATTGAAAGGTTAAAATTTTAAATACAAAACGCTTTGGTTTTTATACAGGGTGATTCATGAAGTTCTCCCCCCACTTCTACAGCACATTGTACTAGTAAAAATAATGAAAAAATGTTATATAAACATAGGTCCGAAAACGCTTCGTTAGCGAGTTACAGCTAGCGAAAGTTTCGCCTGGATTTCAGTTCACCAGGTGAAATGAGGTCTTCCTGGAATTGTGGTAAGGTAGATTAAGGGGCAAATTCAATCATTTCTTATGGTTTTTGATCTGATAAATTGAATAAAACAGGTCCCAGATCTGTAAGTTAAATAGTTTTTAAGAAAACCAGTGTCAAATGCAAAAAATGGAGTGAAAAACTTATTTTTTCATCTTTGGGCAAGGATAACTGTGTTATTTCACCAAGAAACAGTTAAAATTTTTCAATAAAACATGTAGAAAATTTTATTCTGAACAAATCGGTGTAAATTAAGTACACAGAAAGCGAATAGATGTTTGATTAAATGAGTTTTTATTCATAAGAGTACAAAGTAAAATTAACCGGAAAAACTAAAATGAAAAAATGTGTTTTTTTCACTCCATTTTTTTGCATTTGACACTGGTTTTCTCAAAAACTATTCGCTTTCTGTGTACTTTATTTACACCGGTTTGTTCAGAATAAAATTTTCTACATTTTTTATTGAAAATTTTTAACTGTTTCTTGGTGAAATAACAAAGTTATTCTTGCCCAAAGATGAAAAAATGTGATTTTCACTCCATTTTTTGCATTTGACACTGGTTTTCTCAAAAACTATTTAACTTACAGTTCTGGGACCTGTTTTATTCAATTTATCAGATCAAAAACCATAAGAAATGATTGAATTCGCCCCTTAATCTACCTTACCACAATTCCAGGAAGACCTCATTTCACCTGGTGAACTGAAATCCAGGCGAAACTTTCGCTAGCTGTAACTCGCTAACGAAGCGTTTTCGGACCTATGTTTATATAACATTTTTTCATTATTTTTACTAGTACAATGTGCTGTAGAAGTGGGGGGAGAACTTCATGAATCACCCTGTATAGCTAACTAATAAATAATTCTTGGTTGTCTTTTATATTCTTTTCACGTGATTCCTTTACAATTCGTCTCCTAGGAATTTCTGTGTAAATACAACTCCAGATATTTTTGTTATCATTACCCTTTTTTCAAAAAAGGATAATTTTTTTATATACGGACCAAATTAAAATCCTGTAGTTAAGCCGTGAAATTCAAAATCATTTTTAAAAGGATGTATTTACAATAATGCCCACATAACAGGAAGGTGTAGTGTTAAATTATTTGCACTCGATCTGTCAGTTCCAGGGCTACAAAAAAAGTTCTGTTTCTTATCATATTGTTAGGCTGAAGCATTTAACAACAGAAGAGGTAAAGGTGTAAAAGACACTAGTCAGAGTTCTCTCCTCTGGGTAATGAATTTTATCACTCTACAGCCAACCCTGTAGTGAATAAAATGAAGGTGTCATTTGAAGGGTGAAAAGTAGATTCTTTTCAGAGAGTCTGGCATGCTGGTAAGCATACTTTTTTACTGAGGTAGGAAAGTAATGGTAAACTACCTCACCCCCCGTTTTACTTAGTAACGCCTCTCGAAATTCAAACCAGTCTTTCGGCTGATATCCTAAACAACAATTACAATGATTCTATAACCATACTAAGTAAATTTTGTAAAATCTTGAAAAATATTGAGCGTTTAGTTACTAAGTAGTGAAAAACCAGTATTGATGTAACGTAGGCCTGCTTTTTACTTATAAAGGGGGAAATTAGTTGTAGAGGATTGGTGTGATCACACGGTCAGGTGTGTGTGTTTAAGCTATCGGTAATTTTTTTAAATAAAGTTTTATTTGGGAATTCTTAAAAATTTAGTTTAGTTTTATGGGTATATATTAAAAAAAATTAAATGTGAAATCGGAAATGTTTTTTCCTCGTACAGGGTTAATTTTAGACCACGTGAGGTGACTTTAGACTTTCTGGAAGCTCCTTTCGCACCCCACATTCCCACCATTCGTTCACTGTAGGCTTTTCTGCTTTCTTCTATCCCCTAAGTGTTTTGTTTTTTTCTCTTCATGGAAGCCCTTTACTGTTTGTATGATTAAATCTGCATGTAACATTTTATTTTAGATGTACCCTACGCGTACTGTGGTGATTATACAGGGTGGAGCGCGGTAAATTGCTTTTTTGAGTTGCCGGTTGTGGTAGCGCTGTTGGTCGAAGAAAGTGGAGAGTGAGGGTTGCTTATAGTGGCTGACGGGAAGTTTGTCTTCAGCTGCTTTTCAGTTGCCATCATGCAGTGGACACGTAAGGAGCGCTCATTTTGCATTGAAGCGTATTTTTCAAATAACCACTCGATCATTGCAGTGCAACGTGCTTTTCATTTGCGATTCGCTGTTCCCCCACGTGGACGTGTTCCTGGATGGCAATCAGTTGTAAATTGGGTAAATGCATTCAGAACAGCAGAGAATGTGTCATCTGTACTAAGAGAACCTGAGAGAAGTGTTACAACACCACAAAACATCGAACGAGTTAGAGCAGCAGTATTGCAATCTCCGAAACGCTCTGCTCGGAAGCAAACACTTGCTCTTGGCATTTTCAGACGTTCCCTCCACCGGATTCTTCATAGTGAACTAAATTTTCACCCATGTAAAATGTGTGTGGTGCAGCAATTGTTAGCATGGGATTATTTAACACAACGAACATCTTATGAAGACATGCTTGCAACCATACCCCGTGACGCAATGGTGTTCTTTTCTGATGAGGCACATTTTCACCTCAGTGGGTATGTAACCAAACAAAACATGTGGTACTGAAGCGAAACAAACCCCAGACAAGTTCACCAGAGACCTCTGCATTCGGACCACGTCACTGTGTGGTGTGCCTTATCACGAGTAGGCATCATTGGCCCTTACTTTTTTTAGGTAACTGTGAATTCCGAACGTTACTTAACTATGCTGCAGGATTTTTTCCAGCCGGCTCTCGAGGCAATGCAATTACAGGATACATGGTTTCAACAAGATGGAGCCACTACACACACAGCGAGAGTTACCATGAATTTTTTGAGGCAAACGTTTCCTGAACAGCTTATCTCTCTGACGGGTGATCTGAACTGGTCGGCACACTCACCAGACTTAGCCCCATGCGATTTTTTCCTTTGGGGTTACCTGAAATCTAAGGTGTATGGCAACCGTCCCAACACCCTGGAAGACCTAAGGAACAATATTGACGCTGAGATTGCCAGAATACCAGTCTACATGCTTGAAAGAGTGCATGAGAACTTCAGAAAATGTATGCAGCAGTGTGTGGATAGCGAAGGTCAACATTTGCCAGATACAATATTTAAAACCAAGTAATTTGTATATTCCATTACTGTTCAAAGTAAGTAAAATATAAAATAAAGTTTCTAAAAGTTCATTATTTTTTTTATTTCACTCCCAAATTAGCAAATTACCACGCTCCACCCGTAATAAGCACCCTGAAAATTTTAGATTGTTTTTAGCAATAATAATAAAATAAATAAATAATAAATATTAATAATTACATTAAAAAACCAGATTGGAAAATAATTATACTCTGTTGAAAAATAATTAATAATATTAAAATACATATAATATAAAATAGTGATAATGAATACAAAATGGAATACAAACAATTCATCTGGACAGTTGGGTGGCTGTGACAGTCTGTATCCATCCCTTAGATAAGCAGATACTTCAAAAGGATCAACTTCAACAAAAGGTTGTTGACCAAGAGTGACCAACTCCCACATGAGTACTCCAAAAGACCACTGCAGACAAACAAAATAGAATATTGGTAACACAGAATATATTAATACATTATTACTTAGCATATAGGCACTGCACTACCCAGTATACGTAAAGTCCAGTCTCTCTTAGTTTGCTCCTAATGTAAACAAATAATGATGTCACTGAGCATGCGCATTATATAAAAATCTGGTGTGAAACACTCACACAACTTTCTCTTGCCAATGCAAATAATTAACAATAAACCTAACATTAGTATTAAAACATTAGAAATGAACAAAAACTAACCTCAAAAACATAACCTTATTTTAATCATGAGTGAATGACGCAAAATGACAATCAACCTCAGTTTGGCTTAAAAATACGGAAAATCACGCTTTCACGCTAAACTAGGCTCTGTAGAGAAAAATGCTCTAAACAAAAGTTGTAGATCTTTTAATTTTCTATAAATTTATTTATATACACTTTTGTCGTAAAATGTATACTAAGACTGAAATGTTAAAAAAATCGATTTTTCTCACGTTTTCGTGAGAAAAAAAACAGAAAATCGCAAATTACCGCTAAACTAAGCGTTATACAAAAAAATGTTTGAAACAGAAGTTGTAAGTTTTTAAATTCTCTACAACTTTTATTATATAAGTTTTTGCGCTAAAATTTATATTAAAGCCGTAATCTTAAAAAAACAACGTTTTTACGTGAAAACAGCCTCACCGAGAATTTCAGCAAACATGGCGCCTACCCTATCTTGTAGAGAATAAAAAATTGAGTAAAATAGGCGATTTTAAAAAAAATCGTAGGACCAGTTTTTGAGAAAATCGCAAAAAACTGAAAAATTATACGAATAAACTACTACTTCCGGTTGACCGATTTTGATGAAAATGTTCGTGTCGCGTCCGGTAGTGGTATGTAACTTAAGTTTCAAGTTTCAAGTTCGTACGATGTTCCGTTCTTGAGATATTCTGTTCACACACACACACACGCACACACAGACACACACACACACCTAGACACACACACAGACCAATCGCTAAAAACATGTTTTTTGGGTTCAGGGGGTCTGAAAACGTATAGATCCGGTGAAAACTCGATTTCGAAAAATCGACATGAAAACAATGCTTTCCTTCCTATATATTCATATAGGCAAGAGAAAGTAAAAATGAGTACAAGCTGATTAAAAAGTAACAACAAAATACTTTCAAAAGTATTTAAAAATACAAAAACTTTTAAAAGTAGTTTTATAAATGAAATTGTTAGGCCTACATCATAAATCATGACTTATGTTTTAAGTAATTTAAGTACTTATAATTCAAAACTTAGTTAATTTACTAGGAATACGACATCTATAAAGTCGCGGATCCTAGCGTGCACCCTGTAGTAGCTGGCTTTGGTTTGTTGACAGTAGGAGCAAACTAAGAACGGCTGAACTGTACGTAGTACCTACAACAAACATACAAACAAATGAATTCATTAATTTTAGTATCCTCTCTATGCATAATTGAACGGTATTCCATTACAACCTCTCTGTACAGAGGCTATTTGAATTGGTTCGTAATAATTGTCAATTGCCATTTATACTTATGTAATACAAGGCTGCTAATGAAATGGCTTCGGTCACTACAGGCTACTCTATACATGGTATCATCAATATAGCCTCCAGCCAGTCTCATTATGCAAATAACAAAGTTATTTGATGCATCGTTTTAAAGTGCTACTTTAAACGTTTTAAATGTATAACAGAAAAACTTAAATGTATAAATAGTTATTTCATTTAAAATACATTGTAAATTATAAAATTTAACATTCACAATATTATTGTGACACTTATCGCTAAGGTCCGTTTCGGGATCTAGGTAATTAAATAATTATTAAACTAAGGTTTACAGTTTCAAATATTTATTACACTAAAAGATTACAAAATAAATGTTGTTGTTTAGGTCAACAGCCGAAAGGCTGGTTTGAACCTCTAGAGGTTTTACTAAGTAAAACGAGGAGTGAGGTGGTTTACCATTGCCTTCCTCACTGAGTGGGAAAGTACGCTTATCAGCATGCCGGGCCCTCTGAAAAGCACATATTTTCCACTCTGTAAACGACACCTTCACTTCATTCACCACAGGGTCTGGCTGTACAATGAAATTCATTACTTTCAGAGGAGATAACTCTGATTAGTGTCTTTTACACCTCTACCTCTTCTGTTCTTAAATGATTCAGTCATTTAATTGGCTGACCATGTGATAAGAAACAGAACTATTTATTTTAGCCCTGCAACGAACAAATTGAGTGTAAATAATTTGACACTCCACCTGTCTGTTATGGGCAGAACAAAATAAATAATAAACTAATTAAAATGACCTATTACAATAAATAACTTAATAATTTACTTAAAATAAATAATAAACAATAAATAACTTAATAACTTACTTAGCACTACTTACAATCACTTTTATAAGACTACACAAATATACAAAACACAGAAATTGAATTCACATTAACTTTAACTTAAACAACAACAAAAACTGCACATTAACTTTACACAATACACAAACGCACGCAAAGACGGTATAACAATTGTTAATCACTACAATGCTCGGATACGTAATCTGTAAATACGCACCCCGATAATCGCTTGACAAAGATCACACGAATACTAACTGGACCGCGCTCGGGGGTCTCTTTATATAATCATTTAAAAAGATCATTCCAGAAAAAGTACAGAAACCATGCAAACAATAAGGTACAAAAAAAATAACCCTTTACAAGTGAGTGCTAGAAAAACCCGTTGTAAACAAGTCAACAATAGGTCTTTTTGTAAATAGAATAAAAGTCGTTACGGGTTCCTTTCATAACAGTTTTACAACAAACAATACCCGACCTTTTATCCTACACAATAGCGCGCAGTCCTATTGTCATTTGTTGCTATTGTGTGTTATTGTTACTTTTGTTCTATTATTACTTTCTTACTATTTTTATCTACTCTGTACCATTTCATGAATGAAATTCTGGAACGTTCACAAACCATCTTTTCGATTTTGTCACATTATGTTAGAGATGCTTAAAAGAAAACCATATTAATTTGTTTGTAACAATGAATAACATCGATTATATTTATGGAGTATACGAGATTTGATAAAAAAATAATTTTAAATTTACTAACTTGGCCTTCGGGCCAGCCCAGTCAGTCAGCTGGTAGAAAGTCGCTAATATTTTTTAAGTAACACCGGTTGGGCAAGCGACTTTGAATGGTGACCAGTTGATAGCCATTCATGAACAAACTCTACTGGGGGTCTCTGTACAAACTCATGTCTAATCCACGTCACAAAAAAGCAAATAGTATAGATCAAATTGGGTAGTTGTCAACAACGTACAGTTCCCCAAAACAAATAAAAGCTAAAAAAATAGCTAAAAATTTATAGGCCTATATATTTATTCTTGTGAGAATTTACAGCCCCAGCCGTATCTCGCTTCTTAAGCAGAACCTCTCTTGATCTTGCTATTTAAAATAATTCTGTTTGTTAATTAATATACCCAGACCCTAAAAAGGCCCTACCTTAAATGTTACTAAATGTACTTTATACATGCTTAAGTCATAAAAGAGGGTAAGTGGAGGAAATAAACGGCTATTTTATTTTTTTTTAACGTCTGAATGTTCTGCAATTACTGCTAATGCAGACGGTGAAGAAAGGATGAAATGATTTTTGTAACGTATGGAAATATGCCGTGCCTGAATGGGATTCGAACCCAAGACCGCATGATGAGAGGCGAGCACGTTGCAAATTACGCCAATGTGGCCGACAATAAACGGCTAGAAGGCGGATCTATTAATGTATTATAGAGTGGGACGTAATGGAGAGGTGACAGTAAGTAGATCTGTCGTTGATTTTCATACAAGAATGATATAACAAAACGTCACGGAGTGATAAAAAGTAAATCAGAAGAAGGAATTGATAGCGGAACGAGATCGTTTATTCACGTCATTTGAAGATGACAATCAAATCAATACAACTGTCAGTTACGAATCATTTGCTGCAGTTGACGTCAAACCACATTCTAAATAAAAATGTGTGATTTAATGAAATGTTTTACTAAATATAGCTTACCGGAATCAAAGACTAAAAAATAATGGTTCTTTTTCCGTCACTTGGAAAGACTTTTATTTTTTCCGGTTTTTATATAAGTACCCTATATTATTTTGAAGTGTTGTGATAAGATAAATGCCCTCTTGAAGCCAAAAAATTAGTTTGTTGAAGGATATAAATTTTTATTTGTGCGCACGCGTTTTATTTATACCGGAGTAAAAACTATTGGACCGATTGGGTTGAAATTAAAAACTATCATCTCTTCAACCAAACCCAGACATTTTTTCACAAAATTAGCTATGTAGTCACAAAATCTATGGTGTTTCGTGGAAGTCCTACAGACTTTTTGCTTTCCGTATCCTACAACCTTTACTTGTCTTCTGTCAACTAAAGTTTAAAATCTTCATGAAGAGTTTTATTCCTTTCATAAAAGAGAGTGCCAAAAGTAAGTTCTAAGTATTTTGACTGAAAGGCCTGGATCGACTTTGTTACTATTTATCGCTGCTCCAAAAACTTTTTTTTTAATCCCTAATGTGTGTACGTTGCAATCTGTTCAACTTAGAACAATAAGCAACCCCATGACCCAATGAGATGAGGATGATGTGTATGACGTGTAAATGAGGTGTAGTCTTGTGCAGACTCATTCCATTCCTCAGATTCAATTCCATTACTCAGACCATTCCTGGAAGAGTATGGTTAATTGAACCCCAACAATCAAAGTACACCGGTAACCACTGTCTAGCATTCAAATCCGTATAAAAGTAACTACCTTTACTAGGATTTGAACCAGGAACCTTCGTCTCCGAAAATCAGCTCCAAAAACTTAGCCACCATAAGTTCAGATTTTTGCAAAAGGTTTTGTAAAGTAGTAAATTTACTAGCAAAAGTACCCATTTTTCGAACGGTTTGCTTGATGCTGTGTAAAATCTATTGGTGTATCGAGTTGAACCCTGTAAGGTGTGACATTCTTTAATCATTTATTGTTATCTATCTCCTTTCAACGTCAACATTATTATTAATGGAAAAAACAGTTGGACGTAAAATAAGAGCAAGATCTTGGTGTTTTTAAACTAAAATAGGCAGCGCGTTATTAGTTTCAGAAGCTTTATTATAAGAAGGGGTATGGAATGATTCACTGCGGGTTTGGTCATCTATACACAAAGCATTACGGAGATTTCCCACATGCTAAGCGCTACACCAAGTCGACCGCCAGCAGATCGCATTTAACACCAACTTTAACTGAAATTAATAAACGAGATGAGGCTATTAACAGGTTGACTGCTATTCGAGTGATGAGTGATCTTGCCAAAAATGCTACAATTTTTTTTCATTTTATGCGGTATAATGCACGTATAAAAATCAGTTATTGTAATAAAAAAAATATTTCATTCTTTTATTTTTAATCCAAAAAAAAGTTGAGAAAAGTATCTGTCATAAATAGCAAAATGCATAAATTAGGAAAATAATGTTTGTTATTCTTATGCCTAATTTTGAACAACAAATTGTGTCCTACCGTGTGAAAATACGGATTTATTTATTATAAGTAGTATAAACATTTCAGTTATGAAAGACTTTTTTTAAGTACAAAACAATGCGTTTTGACATGTAGTTTCCAGACCTTATTCGAGAATAGAACCTGGGACCTTCCGTTAGTAATCAAGCAGGCTAATCACTACGTCTGAAAGCAGGCAGTTTATTTTTTTTTAAAAGTACAAAAAAAATGCTGAATACAAAATTAAATAACACCCGAGCAAAAAATCAAAGAACATGGCTGATGTCATCAGAATAAGTCAAGAACGATAAAAATGAGACACTGATATGTGTCTCGAAACGTATCTGGCAATACGAACTGAGACATAAAAATATCTCTCATAGCAGTCAACCTGTTAAATAATGAGGCTGACGTTGTAAAAAATTTTAGTTTTATTTTATACATAATCACTTAAAGTCACTTTCAATATAGCACTCCTCTATCCCTACAACGCTCCGTGCGAATTTTCCATTGTTGAAAACAGTGCTGGAAGTCATCTTCTGTCAGCTCCTTCAGGACAAGTGCCGCTTTCTCTTTTACAGCTTCCACAGACTCAAATCTTGTATCTTTTAATGCAGATTTCACCTTAGGGTAGGGAACAGGTAGAAGTCACATGGTACAAGATCTGGTGAATAAGGTAGATATTCTAACACTGAGATGCTGTACTTGGCTAGGAATCACTTGACAGATAACGCGAAATGACCTGGGCCATTGTCTTGGTGGAGAAACCATGATTTTGTCCTTCCACATTTCGGGGCGTTATTTCCTTACTCTTTGACGTAGTTTAGAAAGTACCTCAAGGTAGTAATATTGATTAATTGTTTGACCTTCAGGAACACAGTGAAGGTACACAATCCCATGGATATAAAAAAAAAACAATCATCATTGCTTTAAATTTTGACTTGCTCATTCGAGCTTTTTTGGCTCTCGGTGAAGTTTGGCTCTTCCAGTGCATGGATTGGCGCTTCATTTCCGGCTCATAAGTAAAAAACCACGTTTCATCACATGTTGATATTATTAACCTGTTCCCTAAGGTCAAATCTGCATTAAAATGGACAAGATTTGATTCTGTGGAAGCTGTAAAAGAGAAAGCGGCAAGTGTCCTGAAGAAGCTGACAGAAGATGACTTCCAGCACTGTTTCCAACGATGGAAAATTCGCATGGAGAGTTGTAGGGATAGAGGAGTGCTATATTGAAAGTGACAATAAGTGATTATGTATAAAATTAAAATAAAATTTTTTACAACGTCAGTCTCGTTATTTAATAGCCACACCTTGTACACATATCTCGAGTTCTAAAAAGCTTAAAATAATGTACGTAGGTTTAAAACACTCAAGACATCGTACACTTTTAAATAAACTCTCATTTATCTAATTTGGTTTATTTGTACTGAAGTTATGTTCAGACGTCCGTTATTTCTATGTACCACCGTAACTTTATAACAGCTAGACTAAGTTAAATTAATAATGAACATACATTTTGTTCGATTATGCGTAACGTTCCGAGGTTTTTTCGCCCACGTAAGTTATCGCAGTTTTATTAGTTCTCGAGATATTTGAGTTCAAGTAAAATGTGATGTTACAATGAACATTCACAATTTTTTTTTTTAAATTTTTTTTGAATAAATGTAGTTAATGTTTTTTTTTATAAAAAATTTTTGAATACAATAAGTTATGGGTTTCCAGCTGGAAAAATATAAAATAAATCTAAATAGATACAATTGTAAAAACTTGCCTTAAGGGCACCAACAGACAAAATATTTTTTTTATTTTTTTGTAAAACGTGAATTTACTTATTTGCAGACATATTTTAGGTAAAAATCTTGTAACAGGAATCATAATTGCAAAAATACATCATAAAATGGAATATTCATCGTATAATTTAAATCATTATAAAACTGCAAAATACATCATATAACTGGAATATTTATATCACTGCAATCATAATATTACTGCAAAATACATCGTATGACTGGAATAATCATCGTATAACTTAAATCCTATATAACTGCATCCCCTTAAAAGGGGATAAAAAAACGAAGAACATAATTAAATATTTAAATTAAGAATAAGGCATAAGCCAAAATTATGACAGTAACAACAACATGAAATTTAATAAATGTATTTTACATTAATAATATTTTAATTTATTTAACCAAAAATAAAATCATCTTGATCAGAATAAGGGATATAGCATACTGTAACAAGACAATGAACGGACGGACGAAAGATTAGGCCATAGAAAATTAGGCCAGAGATAAAGACAAAAGCAACAGCGGCCAAAAGATAAGCGATCTAACGGTCGCGCAGGAAAGGCAGATACTAAAGCAGAAAGATAACAGTACAGTGAACAGAATATGGTAATTATTTTAATATACGATAATATATTAAAATCTAATATCATAGATATATCAAAACGATTTTTTTATTTCTACTTTTGAGACCTCATAGGATCACTCTAGTTCTAGTTTAGGTCTGTTCCAGTGTTGGGTTACTTTGCAAAGCGCTCTCCTAAGCGTGGCTTTCTTTCGATTGGCCTACATTTTGTTAAAACGTTCCGATTTCTGTTTCCGGTCTTCGTCGGTAAACACCCTGTTCTACACTCTTCTGGTTGGCCGGCCGCATTGGCGCAGTTGGTAACGTGCTCGCCTCTCATCATGCGGTCTTGGGTTCGAATCCCATTCAGGCATGGCATTTTTTCATACGTTACAAAATATCATTTCACCCTTCACCGTCTGCATTAGCAGTAATTGCAAAACAGTCGGACGTTAAACCAAAAAAAAAAAAAAAAAAAAAAAAAAAAAAATCTTCTGGTTTTTGGTTCGAATGTTACCATATTAGTCTTGACTAGTTGGTTGTACTTAGCTGGTTTAGTTAGCAGGTCTTGTTGAGTGATTCCAAGTTCCTCCACATCCCGCTGTACCTCCTTCAGCCACCTAGGTCTCGATACCTTATTCCAAAAACGGTTGATCAGCCGGTTCCAAGTTTGGACTTTTCGGCTCTGAGTATGTGTACTAGGAATGATATTCTTTTCTTTATAAAGTTATTTGTTAGTGGGGGGATTAGTTTGTAGATATCTTTGTTTGGGATTAACCGCCACTCACTTTCCACCATGTGCCTTTTTTTCATGCACTTCCTAAGTATTTTTCTGTCTATTTTCTAAATTTTATCAGGGTATCCTAAGCGATTTTATAATTAAATTTTACGAGTAAAAAAAGTGTTAAGTAAAAATATATATGACTAATATTATTTATATAAATTACTTTTATATTTTAATAAAAACATTTTTAGTTTTAATTAATGTTTTTATAAAATTAATTGCAAGATTAAACTTCATTTTAGTGTTAAGTGAAATTTTAGTTTGATTAAAACTGTAAATAAAATGAATGTACATATTATATTACAAAGCGATCGTTCAGGGATATGAAATGAATTACTTCTTAAGTAAAACTTCAAAAAGTTAACAAATTAATTATTTATGTAAAATACTAATTTCGTTTTAATAACTAATGAAAAAAGAATACTCATTAAAACTTAATAATGGTAAAGTTTTGCAATTCAATAGTTAAGTAAAAAGAATACAGTAGAGCTTTAATTTCTGAACTTATAATTAAATATTGGAATAAACGATGCACTAAAATAAACTGTGTACACAAAGTTAATTGCATATCTTTGATAAAATTAATTTTGATCCTGAGTTTAAATGCAGAAGTTAGTTCTTTACAAAGTTTATTTTATTAAAACAGGTGTAATTATTGTAATTAATATTTCCGAACACTTCTCTAGAGTTAATCAACCGATTATGAAACATTTTATTTTTTTCTCTAATGTACTCGTATTTATAACGTACAAGGAAAATGAACGATTAATGGAAACGATTAGAAAAATAAGACTACAATTTTACAGACACCTATACAGAATAGATGACAACCGGTTGACAAAAGAAAATTTTAAAGACACTAAACGATAGACCTCAGGTGTCGTAAAAATTGTTTAAAGAACTCAGAAGGACATTGAGAAAAACGGAATATGCTGAGAAAACTTAATTACGCGAACCAAATTCAGACAACTAATACGGACTTTAAGGGCTTCCATGACTGCACCGGCCGGATTGGTGTAGTTGGCATCGTGCTTGCCTCTCATCATGCGAATCCCATTCATTGGGTTCGAATTCCATTCAGGCATGGCATATTTTCATACGTTACAAAAATCATTTCATTCTTCACCGTCTGTATTAGCAGTAATTGCAGAAGAGTTGGACGTTAAACAAAAAAAGGGCTTCCATGAAGAGCAAAAACAGAACACGGTGGCCAGAAGAAAGGAGAAAACCTGACGTGAGCAAATGCTGAGAATATGGGCTGCAAAGAGCTTCCAGAAACGTCTTAAATCAACTCACGTGGTCTAAAAATGGCCCATACGAGGAAAAAATAAAGTGATTACTGATGATACATTGTGACATTTTTGATAGTCATATTTAAATTTGATCTTTCTGTTTTTTAACCACCACCCAGTAAAAAATTAGGTTTTAAGCATCCGGGTGTTATTCGTTTCGAAGAAAACGCTATTGACTAATTGAGCTGAATTGATTAAAAGTTAAATTTTTTTCAATCAATCCAACAAGGGTTTCTGAAATAAATTATTTACGCTCAAAATTAAGTAAAAAAAGAAAAAATTCTCCAGTAACTTTCCATGTTATGATATAATTAATTGGAAATAAACATTTATGTGCCGACCGCATTGGTACAGTTGGTAACGTGCTCGCCTCTCATCATTCGGTCTTGGGTTCGAATCCCACTCAGGCACGGCATATTTTCATACGACACAAAAAATCATTTCGTCCTCCTTTGTACAATAGTTACACCCCAACGTCATCGTTAATGACCCCGTTGGAGTAGTTGATGCCACCACGCGACAATAAAGAAATTTAAAAAAAATACATATATATATATATATATATATATATATATATATATTACCAGACTATATTGTGCCGCTGATCCATGAGTAAAATTAAAATCTATGTAACTTAATTGTATTTAGTTGGATTTATAACTCACTTTACCAATATTTTCTTTAAATTAAACTCTTTCTTTTAAAATTTAATATCTTAGTATTTTATGATTGTGTCTGTTATTTCAACCAGTTTTTTCACTAAGGAGTTCAGAATACTATCCCTTTGGATCATTAAAATAAAAATATATCTTATTTTATTTCGATTTCTTGTAAATTTGCAAGCATTAAATAAAAAAAAAATACTACATTATAATAATAATTATTTTAATAGAATTTTTTTTAAATAATTAAAATAAAGGTAATAAACACACAAATATCAGGTTCAAAGAAACGGTTAGAAAAATACAGAACCCCAGAGTATTTTCAGATGCTGAACGGGCTGCTAGATCCCAGATCCCAGATCCCAGATCCCAGAGAATGAAGAACTACTAGGAGAGAATTAGGAGGAAATTGAGAACTGATATTATTTGACTAAAGTGGTCCAATGCGCCTTACAAGAAAAAAAGATAATAAAGATATTTTAACTGGGAACATAAAAATGAGAACACAGTGAATAATGATTGAACGATAAATGTGGAGAAGTTATCATTAAGGCTGTGCCAAAGTAAAATTTTACATACAAAAATAAATAACCCTTAATTTATCAAGCCAAAAATGTATGTTCCTCTCACTCAGTCTTTCTCTCTACAAATAAAGTGAAAAATATGGATTAACATAATAGGCAATATAAATAAAGGAATTTAACTCACGACATCCGAAGCTGTTGTAAATTGTCTGAGAGTCAAACTTTCCAGTGCCAGCCATTTGATCGGCCTATTTTCATTATCTCCTAAACAATGGTAATCGCCGGGGAATAAGTCCCGAGCCAAACCGCTGTCTGCAACTCGCACTCTCAATTTATCATCCACTCTAAAACAAAAGAAAATACAATTAATTATTCTAAAAACTTTTAACAAACATTTCTATTTACTAAACTACAAAAAAAACTATTTTACTACATCGTTACAAAATTGTTTTAATAACAAAAAGTTCAAATTATTTTTTATCTTAACCTACTTAAAATTAAGTCAGTATGAGGCTAAAACAAAAAATTCTGGTGTGAAACACTCACAGTACTTTCCCTTGCCAATGCAAGTAATGAACAATATAACCTAACATTAGAAATAAAACATTAGAAACAAACAAAAAACTAACCTCAATAAACATAACGTAATTTTTAATCATGAGTGAGAGGCGCAAAATGAAAATTAACCTCAGTTTAGCTTAAAAATACGGAAATCACTCTTTCACGCTAAACTAAGTTTTATAGAGAAAACTGCTTTGAACAAAAGTTGTAGATCATTTAATTTCCTATAAATTTGATTATATATACTTTTGTCGTATAATGCATACTAAGGCCGAAATCTTTAAAAATCGATTTTTCACACGTTTTCGTGAGAAAAAAAGAAAATCGCTAATAACCGTTAAACTAAGCGTTATAGTACAAAACATATTTAAAATAAAAGTTGTAGGATGTTTAATTCTCAACAACTTTTATTTTTAAATTTTTGCGCTAAAATGCATACTAAAACCGCATTCTTAAAAAAAAACAATTTTTTTACGTGAAAATAGCCTCACCAAGAATTTTAGCAAAATGGCGCCTTCCCTATCTTGTAGAACATAAAATCTTTAGTAAACCAGGCAATTTTAAAAAAAATCGTAGGACCAGTTTTTGAGAAAATTGCAAAAAAGTGAAAAATTACGCGAATAAACTACTACTTCCGTTTGACCGATTTTGATGAAAATGTTTGTGTCGGGTCCGGTAGTGGTATGTAACTTAAGTTTCAAGTTCGTACGATGTTCCGTTCTTGAGATATTTTGTACACACACACACACACACACACACACACACACACACACAGGCCAATCGCTAAAAACATGTTTTGTAGGTTCCGGTGGTCTGAAAACGTGTTGATCCGGTGAAAACTCGATTTCTAAAAATCGACATGAAAACAATACTTTCCTTCCTATATATTCATATAGGCAAGTAAAAGTAAAAATAAGGCTTACACTCCTTATTTATTGACTCGCCAGGGTCCCGGGTTCGATTCCCAGTAAGTTCTGGCATTTTTTTATCACTCACTTTCATATACCATCATTCTCCACCGTCTCCAAGAGCAGAAATTGCAAACAGTCAGACGTAATAAACAAAAAAAATTAGGCCTTTTTAATGTTTGAATTATCTTTTATTTTAAAAATTTAGAAATTTTGTCAATAAGATTTAAAATATTTCTTGTTAAATTTAAACGTTAGGTACAATATAAATTTTTAACTTTAGAATGAAATAACGTGAATGTATTGTAGTTTTTGAAGTTAGGTACAAGACGCTATCAGAATCGGCTAATGCAATTTCGTTTTCAGTGAGATTGTTTATTTTTCTCGGTTTTCCCTTGCTCGCTTCATTTTTATTCTAATACCCATTTACATACTACGAACCGATAGGTTTTAAATTCTGAGACCAGATTTTGTGCGGAAGACGCTGATTTGCGGTTGGCCTATTTCGCTTTTAAAAGAAAAATTCCTTTTTTTATGCCTCCTTTACCTATTTGCATATTTATGTTTCTTCTCGTTGTTTTTACCCTTCTCGATCATCCTCTTTTATGTGTTTTCTTTAAAGAATTTATTTATTCTTTAAAACTTTTTATTTTTGAAAAGTTCTAACGGAAAAGAGGATAATGAATTGATATTAGAATACAATTCCTGAACTGAAATTTATAAATTATAAAATATTTATTTAAAAATCTGGTGATTTACAAATATTTTTAAATTTAAAAACAATCACACGAGTTTCTCTTGCCGATGTAAATAATAAACCATTATAGTCTATGTTTAATCACGAGTAAACAATGTAAAATTAAAAACATAATCTAGTACTTTTAGTCTTGAGTGAATGATGCTAAATGAAAATCTAGTCTAGTAATCTGTCTAGTTCTAGTTATTAATCTAGTATAATTCTAATCTGCAGAATTTAAAGAGACGAAAAATTGCTAATTGGCGCTAAACTACTAAGCTCTGTAGAGGCAGCATTCGTAGCGTAGTAGTTGTTAACGCCGTTGCGAGCGTGGTGCGGTGCGTTTGTCCCCGTGCGGAGACAAAAAACGAAAACAAACGAAGGATCCTGCGGGACCCTCCTCCAGAGCAGTGGACTGTATGCGATGCGCTTGATGTTGCGCGTCTTGTGCCCTATTTATTTGGTTGACATACCCGGAACGCGATGTGAAGAAAAGTACAAAATTAAGCAGCCTCTTACCTCCTTATCCAGGGTGAATCGAACTCGTGATGAGTGGGGGGGAAAAGGGATAGACAGGAATAAGGGATAGGTATACCCCCTATACTGCTGTCTTCTTCCAAAGAGCGATTTCTTCGTATGAATTTCCGGTTGTAGGCCATTTTCCGGGTGCGTGTATAAGCGTGCGGTTCATAAAGCGTGGCGGCGCACTACAATAAAAGCTGCGGACCGACTGTCTCCGGCGCGTACTGGCGAGCGAGTGTGTCGTCAGCTGTTACGACACAAACGACAGCCGCGCCCTCAACCCTTCAAGTATAAATTCAAATTGTGGCGCAACCAGTAGTTAGTGTACACGCTTACCAGGTGGAGGTCCCGGGTTCGATTCCTGGCTAGAGACTGAAATTATTACGTGCCAAAATCCATAGTTCCAGTTACCTTAACCCACCGCAGTCGCTAACGACCAAGCCGTTGATGCAACTTTAAATAAAAACTTAAAAAAAAAAACTGTGGAAAAACGTTCTCAAAATTGTTTTCTCAGGTCAAAAACCATAAGAAAACCACTATTTTTAGCTCAATTAATGCCTTAAAAATTTCATTACAAAATTATTTCATGAGATGAGCCGAAATCTGAGTGAAATCTTTCGCTAGACATTAACACAACGAAGCATTTCCGGAACTGTGTTTATATATAAACATTTTTTTTCAAATTTTTTTTTATGAAGATTCATTTCGTGAATCACCCTGCATATTTAAAAAAATATTCGTTGATGATCCTTTTATAACCCTTGGCTTAAGGGTAGTGATATGAGGTGATATACAGCAGAAAAAAATTGCCACATCTGACCGGGAATCGAACTCGGAATCCTGGAATAGAAGCCAGTTGTACTGACCACTACACCACGGGTCGGGCTAAATATGTGGATACTATTATTTTTTTTATTTATACCATCTCAAAGAACAACAGTTTCACGAACAACCTAAATGCCAATAAGTAATACTAATTTTTACTTTCTCTTTCTCTGTATGAATATATAGGAAAGGAATGTATTGTTTTCATGTCGATTTTTCAAAATCTAGTTTTGAACGAAAATACACGTTTTCAGGCTTCTGAATCCAAAAAAAAACATGTTTTTAACGATTGGTCTGGGTGTGTGTCAGAGTGTATGTTATTGTTTGAAAAAAATTTCTCAAAAACGGAATATTGTACGAAAATGAAATTTGGAACTTAAGTTAGGTATACAAGGGAACCCAATACAAAAATGTTTATCAAAATCGGTTGATAGGGTAAGCGCCATGTCTACTGAGATTCGTGGGGCTATGCTCTCCTAGTAAAACATGTTTTTTTTACGATTACGGCCTTAATATACATTTTAGCGCATAAATATATTAATTAAAGTTGTATCTATACTTTGTACATATACATATACTTTGTATCCCACCAATGTTAAATTTGCTACTTTTTGGCACATTTTTCGAAGGATTGGTAAAAATAAGGGAAATGAAACTTTACGCACTATAGGTATCGGGTTTCTTCTCGAGCTATTGACATTTTTCAATTCAATCTTTGAAGCAGACTTACCAACAACTGAAGGGGTAGTTCAAGCTACATTTGCTGACGATAAGGCATTGCTTGCTACAAGTGGAGATCCTATAGTTGCTTCAAACAAACTTCAGGAATGTTTAGACCAAATCCAACCATGGCTTCAAAAATGGAGAGTGAAGATCAATACTGCAAAATCGCAGCATGTTACATTTACAATGCGGAGGAATAATTGTCCACCAGTAAAACTTGGAGGTGTTGATTTACCACAAAGTGAAGTTGTAAAGTACCTGGGTATGCATCTTGACAGGCGGTTAACTTGGAAAACCCATGTGAGAATGAAGAGGAACGAATTAAATCTGAAATACAAAAGGATGTACTGGCTGATTGGTGGGAACTCTTCACTCTCTCTTGAGAATAAGTTGCTACTTTACAAAATGTTACTAAAACCAGTCTGGTTGTACGGCGTTCAACTTTGGGGAACTACCAGCAGAAGTAACATAGAGATAATTCAAAGGTTCCAAAATAAGGTTCTTCGGGCTATAACAAGGGCACCATGGTTCGCAAGGAATGCAGAAATACAACATTATTGCAACCTTCCTGATGTAATGGACGAGGTCAGGCGTTTTAATAGAAAATATCAGGCAAGACTTGAAAGCTACGAAAACGAATTAGCCATAAATCTTCTAAATAATGCAGAAGAAGTTAGGCGCCTGAAACGTTACCATGTTTTGGACTTGTCTGAAAGAGTTTAAATGTATATAACATTTTAGTGAAAAGTATTCTATTTTGTAAAATGTAAATATCTTTGTACATAGTAATTTTCTCTTTGAACACATGAATAATTGATGTAATGAGAGGTACTCAGGGTAATGAGGCCTCAACTTGTGATTTGAACATTCAAAAGATTTGCTTATAGTTTATTTTTAAAAAACTGATTGCAAATAATGTTATTTTGAAAAAAAAAAAAATCTTTGGACCATACCAATTTTTTTTAAATTACGAATAACATAAAATTTTTACAAATTGTTTTCCACGTGTTTTGCGTATTATCAAATTTTGGAGAACCTGAGGAAGTAATAAAAATGTCCGTATATGTGGCTATACAAGATAATTATAGATAATTATCTGGTATTATCTGGTATATCTGATAATTATCTGGTTCAGCCTGGTAGGGTTATTGGTTTCTGAGAAAAATTTACCTAGTGTTAAAAATATAAATTTACGGGAAAACGTAAGAAACAAAAAGGCACAAATGAAAAACAAAATTTACACAAACAAGTAGTAAATTTCCCATCAATAGTTGTTTAACCCACCGGGTTGGTCTAGAGGTAAATTCGTCGCCAAAATCAGCTGTTTAACAGCTGATTTTCGGAGACGAAGGTTCCTGGTTCAAATCCTAGTAAAGGTAGTTACTTTTATACGGATTTGAATGCTAGACAGTGGTTACCGGTGTACTTTGATGGTTGGGGTTCAATTAACCATACTCTCTCAGGAATGGTCGGCCTGAGTCTGTACAAGACTACACCTCATTTACACGTCACACATATCATCCTCATCTCATTGGGTCATGGGGTTGCTTATTGTTCTGAATTGAACAGATTGCAACGTACACATATTAGGAATTATATTAAAATAGTTGTTTAGAAAGCTGAACCAACAGCTGAGAAAACAAAAAACAGTGATGCAGGTATTTTAAAAACTAAAATTCTCTTTGCACTTAAACGAGCAGTATAAAATTCTGAAAAATATTTGTTCTTGGTAACATAATAATTTTTCTATATAAACTTGATATAAACTAAATTTTTTCGTTAAAAATATATTTATTTTTGATGACAAACCAAAAATTTAATTTTGAATTTAAACCATTGTGCCATCTCCCCTTAAATCATTTATTTAACGATAGGAGTTTGAAACCGAAGAACATTGCGAATTTATTTCTACGGGTCCGCTAGTAGGTTATATTTTTCATTATTCACACGAGGAAAAAAAGTCTTGTGAGTGTTTTACACCAGATTTTTTATTAAGGGCTCTTTTAAAAGTGTTTTCTTTTATTAGTTGTGTTTTGTGTTAAAAGAAATCACTGGTATTTACTTACAGATCTTACACAAATTTGTCACACGTCTTTTTATGTATCGTACAAAAATATAAGGAAAAAATTTAAAATCTTTAAAAAATATTTCTTTGACTTAAGGCTTAATATACAGGGTGATTCATGAAGTTCTCCCCCCACTTCTAC
Organism: Catonia carolina; assembly: GCA_035578175.1. Classification (NCBI taxonomy): domain Eukaryota; kingdom Metazoa; phylum Arthropoda; class Insecta; order Hemiptera; family Achilidae; genus Catonia; species Catonia carolina. Next base: position 25,251,649 of record JAQMRL010000001.1, read on the forward strand.
AGCACATTGTACTAGTAAAAATAATGAAAAAATGTTATATAAACATAGGTCCGAAAACGCTTCGTTAGCGAGTTACAGCTAGCGAAAGTTTCGCCTGGATTTCAGTTCACCAGGTGAAATGAGGTCTTCCTGGAATTGTGGTAAGGTAGATTAAGGGGCAAATTCAATCATTTCTTATGGTTTTTGATCTGATAAATTGAATAAAACAGGTCCCAGAACTGTAAGTTAAATAGTTTTTGAGAAAACCAGTGTCAAATGCAAAAAATGGAGTGAAAATCACATATTTTCATCTTTGGGCAAGAATAACTTTGTTATTTCACCAAGAAACAGTTAAAAATTTTCAATAAAAAATGTAGAAAATTTTATTCTGAACAAACCGGTGTAAATAAAGTACACAGAAAGCGAATAGTTTTTGAGAAAACCAGTGTCAAATGCAAAAAAATGGAGTGAAAAAAACACATTTTTTCATTTTAGTTTTTCCGGTTAATTTTACTTTGTACTCTTATGAATAAAAACTCATTTAATCAAACATCTATTCGCTTTCTGTGTACTTAATTTACACCGGTTTGTTCAGAATAAAATTTTCTACATGTTTTATTGAAAAATTTTAACTGTTTCTTGGTGAAATAACACAGTTATCCTTGCCCAAAGATGAAAAAATAAGTTTTTCACTCCATTTTTTGCATTTGACACTGGTTTTCTTAAAAACTATTTAACTTACAGATCTGGGACCTGTTTTATTCAATTTATCAGATCAAAAACCATAAGAAATGATTGAATTCGCCTCTTAATCTACCTTACCACAATTCCAGGAAGACCTCATTTCACCTGGTGAACTGAAATCCAGGCGAAACTTTCGCTAGCTGTAACTCGCTAACGAAGCGTTTTCGGACCTATGTTTATATAACATTTTTTCATTATTTTTACTAGTACAATGTGCTGTAGAAGTGGGGGGAGAACTTCATGAATCACCCTGTATACTTTAAATAAATGTATATATTCATGTTAAGGAAACTTCAGTAATTCTGTTTAAATATATTACTACACCAATTTCCTATTTTAAAATTTTATGATACTATTTCATACATTTTATCAAGGAAAAACTAATATTCAGTGAAAATTAATTTTCTAAAAGAGAAACGAAGGGAACAGCACCATGTATTTTACGACTGGAAACATAAGAGTTTTCTTACATTATATTTTCAGGAAAACAAGCTATTAAAGCGAAAAATGTCACCGGGCAATATTACCAAGTACGTACTACGTTTTTTACAATTATCGTAAGATTTTTACATGTATATTTTTGTATTCTTATTAAATCTACAATAGAATTTATAAGTTTATTCAATGTAATTTATTCGTTCTAGTTTTAAGCAAACGGGTTTTAATAAAAACGACCGTACGTTTTTATAAAGTATTTTTACAATCTCATATCAGTAATGTTTTTTTTTTAACTTATACTATTTTAGAACCAACGTCATTGTAAATTAACACGATCAGCATTAATGTTAAGTGTGAATAACTATATTTTTGTCGCTCAATCGCAAACTTTCAATAAGCTTTGTATGAAATACCTATTCCCTTATTGCTTTTATCTTCTTCATTGGTTTTGCAGCAGGTTACGTGGTGATAATGTTTTTGTCACTTGATACGTGTGATTTTTTTAATTCAGAATGAAAAATCTGGTGTTAAAATTCACACAACTTTTTCTTGTCAATGTAATAATTAAAACTATAACATTTTTGTTTAATTGTTTTTCTAATTTCTAATGTGTGTACGTAGCAATCGGTTCAATTAAGAACATTAAACAAACTCATGACCCAATGAAATGAGGATGATATGTATTACGTGTAAATGAGGTTCGTAAATGTAAAGAGAAGGGCTCTAGATAATCGACTGAAACAACTAACTGTACCGACTAGTTTCAAAAAGTTCAAAACTGACACTCTCCTCAAAATTTCTTTTGTATAAAACTCTCCTGAAACCCATGTGGACGTAAGGGAGCCAGATTTATGGCTCAGAAAAACCATCCGTTTTAGCTCGAATCCAACGATTTCAGTCCAAGACTCTCCGACGCATAATAAACGTTCCTTCCTACGTATCGAACGCGACTCTTCACAAGGACTTACATATATCTTATGTCAACGATTCTTTCTACAGACTTTATCTCAGATTTAAGGATAAACTGTTCAACCACCGAAACCCCCTACGTGATCCCTACGTGATACGTGATCTAGACAATGAAAATCTCCCAGGTAATCCCCCAAGGCGTCTACGCAGACGATAGAGCAGAGACATTATAAGGTATTATATTACATTATAAGGATATTATATTGGCTACGTACGTACATAATTTTCAAAATTTAAACAAATAAATATAAACAAACAATCTTTTATAACGCTGGAGTCCTGTCGCTGGGTGGTGTCCTCCTTGAAGTACCTTAATACGTAGTTAAAGTTTTATCAATTTCACTAGTTGTCATATTGTGCAGTCGTGAAATTTCAATGAAATAAAGTTAAACAAAAGAGGTGTCTTGTACACACTCACAGAGTATGGTTTATTGAACCCCAACGTTCAAAGTACAACGGGAACCTCTGTTTAGTATTCAAATCCGCATAAAAGTAACTTTACTAGGATTACAACCCCCCGGGTTGGTCTAGAGGTAAAGTCGTCGCCAAAATCAGCTGTTTAACAGCTGACTTTCGGAGACAAAGGTTCCTGGTTCAAATCCTAGTAAAGGTAGTTACTTTTATACTGATTTGAATGCTAGACAGTGGTTACCGGTGTACTTTGATGGTTGGGGTTCAATTAACCATACTTGCCCAACCGGTGTTACTTGACAAATAATAGCGACTTTCTAAAATTAGACTGGCCAAAATTAGGATTAAAAATAATTACTAAAAAATTTACCGTATATGATAACCAAACGCTAATTTAACGGTAAACGAACGCTAATCGAACGTAAACAAACGCTAATCGAACGCTAACAAGAACAGTAAATAGTCAGCACAATAAAACTCTACCCAGAAATCGTCTCAGATAATTTTTCTTGTGTATTTCCACAGTTCCAATGCCGGTGTTTTTTGTAGTATTTGTAGTATTTATTTTTCTCCCGTATCTCTTCGTTTTCTACTATAATCTGTGAGTTGAAATTAACTCTAAGCTTATACACGCTATTGAGGCTGATAATTATCAGAGAAAAAGTTTTTACGGATCTAAAATAAACTTGTTGGAAAATCTCTCGGCGGAATTCTCTGCAGTATTTCTTGAAGAAATTATCTAAGCTTTTCATATCGTTGATTTTAAACAAGAGAAAATAGTCAGAATTTTGTCTCTCGACTTTACTAGAGAAATTTGGCTGTTGTTCCAGAGAAAATACACTAACGCCGATGTGCCTGCCTCTGGTGTACAAACTTAAGATTTGTTTGTTGTTTCTTATTTCCTGCACACAGTCGTCAAAAGTTATCAGTTTTTTTCTCTTTGCTTAAATTTAGGTAAATTTCTTCTAAACATTTTTCTACACCCGGTTCAAAAAATTTTCCTTTAGACCTATTTCTACTTTTAAAAAAATCTAGTAACTTTTGGTCTACAGTACACACAGTCGAAATTGTCAACAGCACCGATGTCAGATAATTTACCAGAAATGTTGTTTTACCACTTCCTCTACACCTGATTAATTTACAAGTAAACGGATACATGAAATCTAGACTCTTTATGATCCAAAAGTTTCTCATTTTTAAACGACTTAATTTTTTCTAAAAACAGAAGATTTTCTGAGAATTTTCCACAAGAACTTATACTTTCTGTAGATTTCTCAGAAGATCCACCATCTTTTTCTTTTAAAATATTATATACAGACTCCAAAATACTTCTTTAATCTGGCTTTAATTCCTGTTCCCTTTTTATCCGCACTTTTGCTAAGCAATCTTCGCGAGTTTTCTTCTTAGATAAAAAACTGTTATTCCATCTAAGGCACAAATTTTTCAGACATCATTTCTCGTATATTATTGTATTTTTTTATTTTGGTGTGCGGGATCTTTTGGTCTTTTTGGTGAGGTCTGTTATTTCGAATTAAGAAAACACAAATGTCTTAGTTGACTAATAACAATTCTTGTTAACGTTATATCAAGGATTTATCGTTCCATTAACGTTAGTTTAACGTTCCATTAATGGTTATTAACATTAGAGCAAAGTATTTAATGGTTCATTAACATTAAACGTTAACATTAAATTAACGTTCCTTTAACGTTCCATTAACTACTGTTAATGTTAGATCAAAGTTTTTTAACGTTCCGTTAACGTTTGTTAACGTTAGATAACGTGTGTTAGATCAGATAAGTACAATGTTTGCCACACCTAGCAATCTTCGACTTGTAAATATTTTTTTACAAAAAGCCAACAGATAAGATCCCTGTTTTTAATTTAAATTTCAACTCCCTTAATGTTTAACAGAAAAAAAATCATCTACTTTGATATTAAAAATAATGACAGTATACTCCTAAATAGGCATAAGAAACAATGACATAATGATAGTAAAAGAGTGCTACTAAATAGAAATAGAAAATACAAGAATATGAATATTTAAATTTCATCGGATATTATGCAAAGCAAATCATTCTAATATATTATCTAGAATATTATCTCTTATAATCAGAGAGATTACAGTAAGCCTATATTACAGTAGATTACAGTATCAGTATCAGTATTACAGAGATTACAGTAGGTATTACGTAAAAAGAGCTAGTGTTTTAATTTCGTGGATTGAATTGATAAGATTAGTCTAGTTATTTAAAGCTTGCTTTTATTTGCCTTTTAGTATAATATCAAAATTATTGAAATATATTTGTCTTTAACATAGATAAAAGATGTTATTTAATTTTATCTTAACAATAGATTATGTTTTCTCATTATTCAGTAAAAAAACGTTTGATTCAGTTACAGTCTTCAAAATGTTCCCATTGGTGTTCATGTTCTTACACTACAGTGTGTTTAGTGAGGTGAGATTTCTATTTTTTTTTTCATATTATGTTAATTTACTGATTTTTATTTAGGGGGAAAAAATCAGTTAGGGGAAAAAATTAATTATTTTAAGGAATAAAAAAGTGCAGATCTGTAGTCTCAGATAGGTATGACATTCTGTAGTTCATTCGGTAATAACGTTTCTCACAAGTTATAGTTAGTAATCAGTTTTAACCCACCGGGTTGGTCTAGAGGTAAAGTCGTCGCCAAAATCAGCTGTTTAACAGCTGATTTTTGGAGACGAAGGTTCCTGGTTCAAATCCTAGTAGAGATAGTTACTTTTATACGGATTTGAATACTAGACAGTGGTTACCGGTGTTCTTTGATGGTTGGGGTTCAATTAACCATACTCACTCAGGAATGGTCGACTTGAGTGTGTACAGGACTACACCTCATTTTACACTTCATACACATCATCCTCATCTCATTGGGTCATGGGGTTGCTACGCACACACATTAGTGATTACAAAAAAAATTAATCAGTTTCATCGCATTCATTACATTGTCAACACTGTTGGCTAATTAAAACACACATTAATATTTAACGATTACAAAATAAGCCTACCATACTGTCAGTATCTTAAGGCGCATTTACACGTGCAATGATTTGCTGGCGCCAGTGAGAACTAGCGCGCCAGTAAAACGATGCATGCGTTTGTAAACCATTATTGGCGCGCAAGTTTCAACATGCATGCACAGAAAGAAACTTGCATGGAATTTTCTGCAGCCTTCTGAAATTTTGTTCGCCAGTAAGTGACTGTCGCACCACTAAATAAATATTTACATGTATAAACCTTCACCTTGCCAGTAAGCTATTGGTATACAGAAGGTTGGTCAATTGCGAATTGATTTTTTACTATCATCAATTATCTGTTTTTATATATTTTCATATAGATAGCTTTTTGTTTTGCTGTATCTCTAAACGCTAACTAAAATGAGCTAATTTTTTTAAAATAAGAAGTGAAGTAGTGATGAAAACAATAATATTTTGGGAAAATATGAACAACTTCCTTATTTGTTGGACGTACATTGTCCGTCTTATAAAAACAGACCTCCAAATTATCAATACCAATGTAACAAATCACTGTTCTGGAAGTTTTCACGAACTTGACACTACACAACAGCAAAATAAAATGGAACTGGCGCGACAAAAAGCGTTTAATGTGTAAACAAACCTCAACTGGCATGCAAATTAAACTTGCATCAATACTGGCGCCAGCAAATCATTGTACGTGTAAATGCGCCTTTAATTTATGCATTTATTTGTTTTAGGGATCATCAAAATATTTTCCTACCACATCAGAATTTATTATAGTGGCTCAATCATCTGCGTTTGTTGATAAATCGATGTTAATAAAATCGATCATGACTGGTCCCGATTCATTACTTGTAACTGTTCCCACAAGATTTGGGAAATCAACTAATATTGATATGTTACAAACATTTCTATCAATCGAATCTTTCAATAATAGTGAAATTTTAAATACCTTTAAAACACTTAAAATTTACGAAAACGATGAAAATTTTTTTAAAAGTAATTTTGGCAAATATCCCATATTATATCTAAATTTTTTTGCTGAATATGACATTATAAATTATGATAACGCGATGAAACAATTTCGATTATCAATAAGGAGAAGTTACAAGGAACATGAATATCTAATAAACAGTCCGTATTTAACAGAGAAAGAGAAAGCATATTTCAGTGACTGGTGTTATAATCACCAAAATATGAGTGAAGACGATGTGATGGAATCTCTTGGACAGCTCTCTGTATACTTACGAAATCATCATAGAAAACGAGTAGTAGTGCTCGTCGACGAGTACGATAATGTGATTACTGACGCATTATTTACATGTCAAAATGATGAGGACATTAAAAGGATTGTACGCACAGCTTCTAAGTTATTAGGTTCACTGGCAAAGTATAATACAAATGTCAATAGGACTATAATTACCGGTATTTCCTATATATCAAGTGGAGGGCTTTCGGAAATTAACAATCTCAAAATATGTAAGTTTTTAGATGATCACTCACTCGTCAATTTTTATGGTTTCACAGAGAAAGAAACTGATCATCTATTACTTAAGAAAGAATTTCAATCATATACTGGGAATAAAAGTTTAGCTAAGGATTGGTACAATGGGTATGTCTGTAAAAGGGGAAGACAAATTTTTAATACATATTCATTTGTAACATTTTTAGAAACCGGTAAATTCATTCCTCATTGGGATACAAGTAGATATTCTACATGTATTTTAAAAATGCTAGACGATCCAGAAATGCAAGTAACTTTCACTAAGTTGCTAGCTGGTGAAAGCATAAATATAAAAGTTTATGATAGAATCACGATAACTAAAGTTTTGGAAATAAAACAATTACATGGAATAAATACAGTCTTACGGAAACCAAACATAGATCTATTATTATCTCATTTAATCGAATTGGGATATTTAACTTATGATGCATCCGAAAAGACGGCTGACTACAGTAATTTTAATGTAAAATTACCAAACAAGGAAGTTTACCACACTATTTTTACAGAATTCAAAAGGTTTTTCGTTGAGAAATGCAATCTTCCTACGTCTTCAAAATGGTATGCCTACCCTCAGTTTATTCAATCAATTTTAAAAGTCGGAGAAAAGTGTTTAAGTACGTTTGCAACAGAAGGTATAAAGGCAATCACAAAAAAAAATATTTAAACATAAATCCTAACTTGTAACATTCCACTACAAAACAAATATTCAAAGGCAACTTTAAAAATTTAATTCAGGTATGTGTCAACAGATTATTATATTATATTTATTATATTATATAAAGTTAATTCTATATTTTTAATATAATTAAATAGATTCTACAACATTACGAATGTATTTCTACAGCCCTTAAATAAATAATAAACATTTTAAGTAAAAATAAGGACTTGTAAAATATCAAATATTGGTCTATTAAATATCAAAAATTACAAATTTCATCTTTCAACGAAATGTCTACAAGAGAAAACTACCCTGGATTTAAAATTTAGGTTTAAAATCGAATTAGACAGACTAAAGACAACAAAAAACAAAGTAATGGAAAGGCTAGTTTTTATTTCGCAGTAAAAACATACAAAGTAATTTTTAAGTCAATTTGTTTAAAAAATGTCATGGTTTAATTTTTGCACTCGCAGTTAAGCACTAGTGCTTAACTTTTATAACATTTTAACATTTACATTTATCGAGATCATCCAGCTGGAGATACTCAGTCAATTCTTTCCGGGATAAATCCCAAAATTCTTTATCTACTTCGAAAACTAATGGAAGGCGTTCTTTTTCACTGCAACCGCATCCGTGTTTTCTTCTTCGGTAAAATTTCCGCTCTTTTTTACTCATTTTTTAATATAATTTTTCTTTGCGATTTTTTGTTAAATCTGGGTTAATAATATTACACTTTGGAAGGTTTCAATTAGTAATGTGAAATAAGCCTAATTTTTTGTAGCTTTCTATTTCTTCATCGGAAATTACAATGTTCATCCTAACTGTCTGTTTATATTTACGCAATATTTTAATAAATCAGAGTTCGATTCATATTTTTCGCGTTTAATTGGAAGTAAAAACTCTTCAGATGGCTTATTTTAAAATAAGAAGGCTAAGAAAAAGTGGTTCTCATTTCCATACAACAGATAGTAGATGAAACATCATATTGAGATCTCTGTTTGTTTCCTGGGAGATGAATTTCATAAATGGTAAAGATATTTTTTACCTATTTGATCATAAAAAATTTCTAATAATTTATTAGTAGTTTATTAAAGCTGTTGGCGTTTACTACAAAACTGATAGTTTTCTTTCGGTCAATTTCTTCGTGTGGTAAATCGACGAGGTATCCCGTAATTTTTCACGTGTGTTTGTTTGCCCACAAACAGTAGTATAATCTGTTCTGGTAAACCAGACAGCAACTATATGTATCTCACATTATCGTAAATTTTCTTCCATTGCGCAGAAAAAGGCACAGAGTACATCGGAGCGTTTTCGAAATATTTATAAGTGGAATCCAATACAGAACGACAATCGTTTATCGGATCTTTATATTCGTAATCTTCATCGAAGTAATCGAGAATTTCTCTGTGGATCGTAGATTCCAGTCGAGTAATTCCGTGTTCTAGCGCCCTTGGATCCATTAACGTGTTTCCCAGTCGTTTATCCCGGGAGAAGTCCTTGTTTACTCCGGGAGAAGTCATCTGGCACAAGAACTTGTTGTAGATTTTTGAGTGAACATTTCCGTGTCTCCAAATCAAACAGTCTATACCCTCTGAACTGTCGTCGTTTTTTATCACGTTTTCACCTTTTTTTCGAATTTCTCTAAAACAAAGTCAAAATATTTCACTAAATACCCGATCATTTGTTTCTTGTTGAAAATTCCCGTAATATCCTGTATAATATTTAGATTCGCCAGATAGTAATCGGAAACCTCCAGATCTTTTAGAATTTTTGGTAGATCGTGTAGGAGATCAAAAATTTTACAGTCTGCCAGTTCTACTTTGTTTGGAAGAACCACAAATTTTTTCTTGTATTTTTTTCGAATTTTTTCTCTATTTTTCTCTGTAATCGTGTAATAGTATCTTTTCTCTAAATTTTCTATAGGCAGTACTGTCGGATGTTTTGCCTTCACTCCATGTCTAGCTAATTTGTACTTCACGAAAATAATTCTTAAAAATGTATTAAAAACACTAATCACTTCTTTTTCACAAGTTTTCTGTTGCTTGTGTCGTCTAAAGAATCTTCCCGAAGATTAGTAAGGTAGTTTTCTGTGTAAGTTTTCTTTTTTGTTCATGTTTTCCTCGGAGAATCTTGCCAATACAGTATTGGGAAAAATTTCACTTCGATTAATACCGAATAAATCTTTCATTTTCACTTTTTGCAAATTTTCAGTCGGTTGTAGTTTTTGTTTTCGTAGGTGGGTGTAATTTTTCTCGAGAAAATTCTTAGCATTTTTAAACCTCTGGATACGATCCTTGTAATAAACTTCGGTTATTTCGTGTTGGTTTTTAAACCGATGTTTTTCTAGAGAATTTTTTGTTTCTCGAAATATCTTTGCTTTACTTTCCGAGTGTAATAAAAAGTCCGAGACATTATTTCTCTTGTATATTCTTTCCAGAGAATCGCGTGCATTATTAAACCTGGTGATTTTCTGTTCATTAAAAATTTCCTCTCAAAAATATTCGGAAGGACTCTTCCACTGTGAATTTACCTTCCGATCGTACAATTCCAGTAAGTTTTTAGCCAAAAAGATCTTCGCGTCTAGAAACCTCTGGGCCTTACATACCGTGTAAAGAATTACTTCTGCGGTTTCTGGTAGTATTTTTCTATAGTTTTTCTCGAGGAAAACCCTAGTTTGGATAAAATTATTATTTTTAAGTTTCATGGTGTATAGTTTATTTATAAAAAAAAAATAATAATTCTACCATGGTAGATTTTTCATCGCGAGTGCGCTATAAGGAAATAAGAGTTTTTTATATTTTTCTAATCGCGCTATAGGGAAATAACAACCACTTCGTTAATCGATTATTTTTATTTCTCTTAGATTTTTTGCGCGACGAATTTTGTTTACTTTTGTTGGATTTTCTGCGCGATGAAAAATTAGAAACCAAAAGTGACGGAAAAATGTTCTCACGTGATGTTTTCACATTTTTTTTTATTCCTAATTTGTGTACGTTGCAATCTGTTCAATCCAGAACAATAAGCAACCCCAGGACCCAATGAGATGAGGATGATACGTATGAATTGTAAATGAGGTGTAGTCTTGTACAGACCCAGGCCGACCATTCCTGAGAGAGTATGGTTAATTGAACCCCAACAAAGTACACTGGTAACCACTGTCTAGTATTCAAATCCGTATAAAAGTAACTACCTTTACTAGGATTTGAACCAGGAACCTTCGTCTCCGAAAATCAGCTGTTAATCACCTGATTCTGGCGACGACTTTACCTCTAGACCAACCCGGTGGGTTAGTTTTCACATTTTACAATATACTCTTCGATGATAGTCTGGATAAAACAAATATAACTTTACTTAACGATAATATTATTCAGATAACTTATAATAAGAAAGATCACTTTATCGAAAATCCTGGTACAGTGAATGTGTTTGTTGCTGCTTTCACTACGGCAAACGCTGCTAGGTTAAGATTGTATGATATGTTGGATAGACTTGGTGATAAAATTGTGTATTATGACACTGATTTTGTAATTTATATTGATGATCGTAATAATACTGTACAAACAGGTTGTACGAGGGTCGTTTGAAAAGTTCGTGCGAAGTCAGATATATGGCACTACTGGCGCATATCGAGCATATGTTTAGTTAGTAGCATCTGTTGGAAAAACTCATGTGTAGTTTCAGCCAGATCGGTCTATTTCTTTGTGTTTGACATTCGTTTTAATCGAGTGAGTTTTAAGTCGAGTGATTTTCAAAAAATGGATGAAAAAGAATTTCGTGTGAAATGTTGCAAGGACGGTTTGCAGCTGTTCCAGAAAAATTCGCAGGAATTTAAGCATCGTTTCGTCACTGTGGATGAAACATGGATACATCACTTCACTCCTGAGACCAAAGAACAATCTAAACAATGGGTTATGAAGGGGGAATCTGCGCCAAAAAAGGCGAAGACAGTTCCTTCGGCCGGAGAGATTATGGCGACTGTCTTTTGGGATTCACAAGGAGTAATCTTCATCGATTATCTGGAAAAGGGTAAAACTATTACAGGTGCATATTATTCATTGTTACTGGACCGTTTGAAAACTGAGCTGCAAAAAAAAAACGCCCACGATTGCCCTTCAAAAAAGTCCTTTTCCATCACGACAACACACCAGCTCACGCCTCAGCAGTTGTGGTCGCAAAATTAATGGAAATAGGGTTCCAACTCGTTTCACGTCCTTCCTATTCTCCAGACTTGGCTCCCTCGGACTACTATTTGTTTCCCAATTTGAAGAAATGGCTAGTGGGAAAAATATTTTATTTAAACGAGGAGGTGATTGCAGGAACGAATGGCTATTTTTCAGACTTGGACAAATCCTATTATTCGGAAGGGATCAACAAACTAGAGCAGCGTTGGACGAAGTGTATAAGCCTAAAAGGAGACTATGTCAAAAAAATAAAAAAGGTTTACCCCAAACAATTAAGTAGTTTTTATTTTTGCCCGGACTTTTCAAACGACCCTCGTATGTTGGGTGAATGGACAGATGAATTGGGAAGTGATGATTATATATCAGAATTTATCTCAACCGGACCAAAGAGTTGCGCTTACAAGACAATTAAAGGTAAAAGTGTTATGAAGACTAAAGGATTTACTTTGAACTATAAAGATACACAAGTACTTGATATGAATGTTATGAGGAGAATGGTTGAAGGAAATTTTGTACCAGCAAAAGACGAGTATAATCAGATAGTCAGAGACACTAAGACAAAGAAATTAGTTCATAAATCGGTAGTTAAGAAATTTAAGTTTGATTATGATAAGAGAATGATATTGAGAGAAGAAGATGGAATAATTGATACACTGCCTTGGGGATATTAGATGTTAAAAGATAACTATTTTTTAAAGGGCTTTGGTCTTTAAAAATGTTTTAAGTGATTTTTGATTTAAGGGACACTTTTTAGTTTACTGATGTTTTTCTCTTTGAATTGGTTTCATCCGGGATTTAGCTGGATCCTAAAGTTGGCTTAATTGTGCTTTCTCGTTATATTAATAAAAAGTGGTCTTTATTTTGAAATAAGAGCATGTTTTTGAAAAAGTGATCCTTATTTTGAAATAAGGGGTGATTTTGAAAAAGTGGTCCTTATTTTGAAATAAGAGCCAAAGTGTCCTGAACGTACCGCTATACTACTCCCTTCACCACGCAACTACACGGGGCTGGGTCTCAAGCAGTACTGACGCCGTCTGGGCAGTTGTTAGTTGAAGGTCTCTATCAGCTCCATCTAGCGGTAGAACTCTCTCTGCTACGTCTACGAATGACAGCACGCTCTCAGCCCGGTTGTTTTTGGGTCTTCTCGTATATTTACGACAGATTGGAAGCGTTGGAATTATGGCCATATCGGAGGTTTATTAAAACGTGCGGAGTGGATCACAAACCAGAGTACACAAACAAAAGCCAGAATTATAGAGGAGAAGGAAGAGGTTGTAAAAACATACAATACACAAATTGCAATCTTGAATCGTGATGAAAGGGAAAAACATAGTTACTCATGTGATGATTTATGGGAAAATTAGACAACTTTTTACTTTCTCTTGCCTGTATGAATGTATAGGAAGGAAAGTATTGTTTTCATGTCCATTTTAAGAAATCGAGTTTTCACCGGATCTATACGTTTTCAGACCCCCTGAACCCACACAAACATGTTTTTAGCGATTGGTCTGTGTGTGTGTGTCTGTGTGTCTGTGTGTGTGTGTGTGTGTGTGTGAACAGAATATCTCAAGAACGGAACATCGTACGAACTTGAAACTTGAAACTTAAGTTACGTACCACTACCGAACTCGACACGAACATTTTCATCAAAATCGGTCAACCGGAAGTGGTAGTTTATTCGTGTAATTTTTCACTTTTTTGCGATTTTCTCAAAAACTGGTCCTACGATTTTTTTTAAAATCGCCTGGTTTACTCAATTTTTTATTTTCTACAAGATACGGTAGGCGTCATGTTTGCTGAAATTCTGGGTGAGGCTGTTTTCACGTAAAAACGTTGTTTTTTTTAAGATTACAGCTTTAATATGCATTTTAGCGCAAAACTTTATATAATAAAAGTTGTAGAAAATTGAAAATTCGACAACTTTTATTTCCAACAATTTTTTGTATAACGCTTAGTTTAGCGGTAATTTGCGATTTTCTGTTTTTTTTTCTCACGAAAACGTGAGAAAAATCGATTTTTTTAACATTTCGGTTTTAGTATGCATTTTACGACAAAAGTGTATATAATTAAATTTATAAAAAATTAAAAGATCTACAACTTTTGTTTAGAGCATTTTTCTCTACAGAGCCTAGTTTAGAGAGAAAGAGTGATTTTCCGTATTTCTAAGCCAAACTGAGGTTGATTTTCATTTTGCATCATTCATTCATGATTAAAATAAGGTTATGTTTTTGAGGTTAGTTTTTTGTTTATTTCTAATATTTTATTATTAATGTAAGGTTTATTGTTAATTATTTGCATTGGCAAGAGAAAGTTGTGTGAGTGTTTCACACCAGATTTTTCTGGGTAGAAGAATATGACAACGTTTTTTTCGCTAAACCAGAGATCTAAGGAAATTCAGTTTATATTTTAGAGTTATATTTAAACTCAAATGTAGTAGAGAACAGAAAATGTGGTTCAATCCTGTAGCAATATTTTTAAATGAAACTTTATAACAGAATTTTTATTAACTTAGTAATTAACTAAGAACTTTAAGTTAACTTACACACAGTTTCTTGCTGCGATATCCTTGTGGCATAACCTTTGGTTGGCTAAGAAAACGCCAGCTGCCGCTACTTGGGTCGCCATTCCCACAAGATCTGGAGTCAACAAAGTGTATTGTTCTTCATGTGAACTGCACTTATGAAGAAATCTTAAACAAATAACACAACATTTTAATTAAAAACTTAATGTCTTAACAATCTATCCATATGAAAAAATATTTTTGACTTCAGAGGACAATAAATCTTAAGTATTTTAATTGAAATTTGGATGTAGAGTACAGCGCTGAAAATCCGAACTAACTGGGGCCACAGGCAGTTCGGATTATAGATTTATTTAAACTTTGTTTTTTTTACTTTAACAGCCGCATGGGGCCACTTAAAATCAGTCTTAGGAGTTCTTTCTTTGAGCTGTTCTTCTCTTTACCCGGTATCTTTTCATATTTTCAGACCTTCCTTTTCTGTCCTCATCTAAATAAACTCTTTAATTTTTTTTTATTATTTATTTAACGTCGCATTAACTGCAAGGTCATTAGCGACGACGTTGGGGGTAACGTTACTTAAGTGTTTGTGGTGGTAACATTTTGGTGATTACACGCTTGATCCATGTGTTATGCTTTTGGGTTGGCAGATGTAAGTAGGATAGACAGAATACTGTCCTCCGCATGGTAGGTGCAATCGTCAACATATAGCGCGTTACCAGTAGACGGTTGTACGGATTGACGATTTGCACTTCATATCATTTGTATGCATGTAATATTAGAAGGCCGTTCGGATTATTGTCATTCTAATTTTTGACGCTCTATCTTATAAAACGTTACCCTAACTCAATACTTTCCCACACTAGACTAGAAATAAAATGACAAAAAGTAATAAAAATTAAAAAAAGAAATTTGTTTGGACATTGGTTTTTCCTTTGTTCATTTAGTGAACTATGTTCGAGTGGAAATTTCATTATAACAGATTTTTATGGTTGATGATATTTGAAAAGTTACTAACAATGTATTCTAGTGAAAATTCACTGATATTTCATTGTGTTTTAATCAGTTCAAACGACACAGATGAGTGGTGTTTTAAAAGTTGTATACAAAAATCAATTGATATGTGAAAATGGAATAAAAATACACCTGGTATTATTAATGCATCCTTGTTATTAAATTTCTGTGTACTGTTGTTGAAAAATCTAATTTTTTCCATTGTTGATACACGATCAAGTATTTAATAAAAACTTCAATTGTACTTCTAGCGATCGTTCATGATATGAAACATCGACAATTCATTTGATACACAGTGAATGGAACAATCAAATGGTCAATACAGAAATAGCTGAGTAACAAGAAATTAACCTAGAAGCGGAAGCGCTTTTTTAAAATTATTATGCAATCGGTCGCGCGTATAAGTTTCCTCTGACAGATAAATATTTTCGTCATAAAAGGCAAAATTATACTCTGAAACTATTTCATTTTGAAAATAACAATTAATTATGATCAATACATGTAAAATACGTTTGAATTAAATTTTTATCTTTTTGAATTACGAAAAAATTAAAACAATAAATATTAATTTAGCATTGAATATAATATGATATGGAAGAGAAAGAAATATTAAATTCAATATAATATTACTACGATGGAGAATATCCACGTTTATTGATTACGAGAATCCACCCTCCACCCTTGGATAACATCTAAAAAAGTAAGAATAAAATTATATTATGAGTTTCTTCTTCCTAAGTTGCCTATCCGTTACGAATGTTGACGATCATCATGAAAATTTTTCACTTTGTTGTAGCGAGATAAAAATATATGGCTGTATTTAAAGTAATAAATTAATTTATAATGTCAAAAAATAAAAACTA
Organism: Catonia carolina; assembly: GCA_035578175.1. Taxonomy (NCBI): domain Eukaryota; kingdom Metazoa; phylum Arthropoda; class Insecta; order Hemiptera; family Achilidae; genus Catonia; species Catonia carolina. The sequence goes on from JAQMRL010000001.1 coordinate 25,267,942, forward strand.
ATGTAACGGATGTAATTAGTATTTGTCAAGTCAGGCGTTTGTCGGGAGTAAACCAACATCATAACCGTCAATTCTCAAGTAGATTTATTGATTATTGAAAGTAAACTTTTAAAATAATTGAACACGTGCAGAAACAGTGACTGTATCAAAGTACTTGTGCCGAGGAAACGGTTGAAATAACGGCTGAATATGATTGGTCAAGAAATTTGAATTCTGAAAGATGATTGGATATTGTAAATTTAAAAATAGTTTCAAGGCGAAGTTTAAAACGACGCTTCTTTAAGAATAAAAGCGGGAGGACAGTCTCACTTCAGCAATCCTGTAAGTAGGATGTGTGTGTGCTCAGGACAGATAAATTTAACAATGTGCTTAATAGTATAATACAGTAATGAAATGACTTTCAGTTAATTAATCAGTGAAACTAGAACGTCCTGTGTTAAAAGATACTTACAAATACAACGAATAATGAAATATTAACAACCAACAAATGATTTAACTACATATTACCAACTTTAATGGGATCTACGAAATTTCAAAGCTATAGCCAGGTACTTCAACATAAATAATATTCTGTACAGAATTTAACTTAAAAAAAAACTGAATTCAATTTAAAGCGCTATTTACTTTTCATTTTGTAAAAACATAATTCTAAATGTATTATTTGTAACTCCTGTGTGTGTAAAAATCATTATTATTTTAGATATAATTAAACTTGTATTTCATGTATAAATGTGTTTCGTTTTATTAGTCAACATCTTTCTATACAATGAAAATAGTCGGGGTAACGGTCCTACACCTATAACAAATCTTTTATTAAAATTATTGTACTTCAAATTTGTCATACCCTTGTGGGATATTTAAAAAATTGTACTTCAAATTTGGCATCCCTTGTGGGGAATTAAAATATAGTACTTCAAATTTGGCATCCGCTTGTGGTGACTAGTAATTGTATAGAAAGGGTTGAGTAAATATAAATTTAAATTGTAAAAATAACTAAAATAATTAGAAATGCCGCGAATGTTAAGATCGAATAGAAATAAAATGGGTCATGTTGGAGAATTACAAACTGGGTTAGTTGGAGGTAGTGATAACACTTTAACCGTAGATGCAAGTAATAGTAGTGAAATAAATGTAAACCAGGAAAATGAAATTTTGAATAATAGTAGTGTGGATGAAGAATTGATACCTACAGAAAACATTGATAATAGTAATGATAATATAGAAAATATAAGGGGAATATTTGATTCAGATAGTGAAGTAGATGAGGTTAATGATATATATAGAGAAAATAGGGGGTTAGGTGGTAGTAATGTTAGTATTAATAACAATATAAATAATCCAAATGTAGTAGGGGTAGAAGTAATGCAACAACTTATTTTAAATTTAACTAATGTAATCCAAGAAACACAGAAAGAAAGTAAAGATTTCAGAAATGATTTTGGTAAAAAATTTGATAAATTAAATAGCAAAATGTTAGAACAGTCGAAGGAAATAAAAGAACAGAATAAAAATTTAAAGAAAGAATTAGTTAGCAGTTTAGAAAATAAAATGGACGAGCAAGCAAAAAGTTTAAGAAAAGAGATTAGGGCTATTAGGGAAGAGGTGAAACATGATACTTTAAAATTAATTGAGAAATTTAAATCAGAAATGATAAAAGATGTTGATTGTAAAATTAAAGGTAACGAAAATGAGGTTGATTTATTAAGAGGTGTTGTTGAAAGTCAGAATATTAGAATAAACGAAGGTTTTAAAACAAATGAAGTTAAAGTTAATAAAGTTAATTTGAAAGTAGATAAAGTAATTTGTGATGTAAATACAAACAAGAAAGGATTGTCCGATGTAAAAAATAGGTTGTTAGAACAGAATAAGCTTATTGGAGAGGTGAATGACAATGTTGAAAAGTTAAAATCAGATTTTAGCGAGTATGTAGAGCACGGAGTTTATGATGGTCAAAATAATAATAATAATAATAATAACTGTAATATAAAAATAAAATTTTCTAACAGAAACCCAATGGAATTCATTAGTTCACTAAAGTACGAGATTAAAAATAACGAAATAAAGAAATGGAAAACAATTAAAAGTGTAATAAATGAGAGTTTGATGTGTGATTTATGGGGTTCAACTTGGTGGATGTATGTTAGGGATACAATTGATAACTTGGAGGAATTTATTGGTAAATTTAAGGAGAAATTTTGGAGTGACAGTGTGCAGGCAGAAGTAAGGCAGAATTTGCAATTTGGGAAATTTAATCCTAATAAAAACATTAAAATGTCAATTTACTTAATGAATAAAATTAACAAAGCCAAATATTTAGAACCTAAATTGTCGGAAGGTGAATTAATCAAACTAGTGTGTAGACATTTTAATAATAGTGTTGTTAGGGCAAAAACCATTGGATGTATTTCAGATGTAGAAAATTTTGTTAAATTATTGGACGAAATGGAAGGTTCTGGGATTGGGAGAGAACAGGAGAACGAAGTAGGTGGGAATAATCGTTTTAGAGATAGTGAACAGGGAAATTTCAGTAGAAAACAAGAATTTGGTATGGGTAATTATAACAATAGAAATAATAGTAATAATTTTAGAAATGTGAACAATAATTACAGAAGTAGATTTCAAAACCAGGGTAGAGATAATTTTACTAATTATAACAGTAATCGGGATAATTTCAGCAGGGGACAGGAAAATAATAGATTTAATTATAATAGGGAGAATACTAAAAATGAAAGCGATAATTTCAGAGGTAGATTCGATAATGACAGAAAATTTGATAAAAAACCAGAGAATAAAGTAAATTCTATATTAGTTGAAGCAGAGGTACATAATGAACAAGGGAATTTAAACTAAGTAAGGGTGTGCGAAAAATGGAGGCTGTAGTTGAAAATTTATCCTGTACATCTGAAAAAAGTGAAGGGTTTAACGGAAATAAAAATAATATTATTGAATTTGAGAATAAAAGTATAAACAAAAAACGTAATATTGAATTTGAAAGTGTAAATTTAAGTGAAAATGAAATAATGGTGATAGAAAGTGAGGGAGAAGATGATAAACTTGTTAATTTTATATTTAATAACAATTTGGCTGAAGAATTATTGGAGGAAGAAAAACTGGTTAGTGAAAGGGAAGAAGAAGGTAGAAAAAGTATTCAATTAGTTGAAATTAAGGTAGAAATAAAGGGTGAAATTGCTAATATATTATGTGATACAGGAAGTCAAATCAGTGCAGTAAACCAAGAATTTTTAGTAGAGTTAGAGAATAAAGTTAATGAAAAATTTTCTAAATTGCCAGTTAAAGATATTACGATAATCACAGCCGCGGGTAGAAGGAAGTCAGGTATAAATAAGCAAGTTATTATTACATTTAAGATTGGGGATACTGAATTTTATCACACATTTTTCATTATTAAAAATCTTAATACTTTTATTTTGTTAGGTTGCGATTTTTTGTGTAAAAACCAGGTCAAATTAGATTTTAAAAATAACCTATTTTCAATAAAAAATATAAGCGTAAAATTTTCTGAAAATAAGAACACTATTTTAAAAAGTTGTAGTTTACAGACAGTAGATGAAGGTCGGATAAGGGATGACTTATGGAGTAAACAAATACAATGTGTCAAAAACATTTTAAGAAAAGGCATGGATAGCGGTGAGGGTGAAATTGAAATGATAAAAGTGTTTACTAACAACCAGGATATTTTTTCTGATAAACCTGGCCTTATAAAAAATTATTATTGTAAGTTGAATATTGATCAGAAGATTATAGTAAATAAAAAATCATATCCAGTTCCGTTTGCATATCGGAATGCAGCTCAAATTGAAATAAATAAATTAATGTCAGAAGACATCTTAGAATATAGTGATTCTGAGTTCACTAACCCACTTGTTATTGTTAAAAAACCATCTGGTGAATTAAGAATTTGTTTGGATGCAAGGAATTTAAATAAATCTATAATCTCAGACTGTACTCAGCCTGAACCAATGGAAAACATATTAATGCGTTTATATGGCGTTAGGTACATAAGTTCGTTTGATCTGACGAGTGGTTTTCTGCAGGTTTTGTTGCATCCTGAAAGTAGAAAGCATGTTTCTTTTTTGTCCCCTTAAGTCCCAAATTATTAAATTTCATAATTTTTTTTAGTTGTGTTATATTTTATTGTTATTTAGGCATATATTAAGGCATTTTTTATATAGATAATATTTTTTTTTTATTAGTTACAAAATGGCAGCCTGTCCTCATATGAGGACGCTGGGACAATGTGTGTTGAGTGGTGTACATATAAATTTATCAACACAGTAATTATGATGCAATTAAATTTATTGAAAAATACATGATACTTAATTCTAGTGAAGTTTACAATAACAATATGAATTTTATTACATAAATTTAATTATTTTTTACATGATAAGGTGCAAAACAAGTGATACATAAGGTAACATTGCACTTCGCACAAAATGTTCGGGGTTTTGAAGTGCACGAGTTCATCTGACACCTTCTCTGATTTTCTCTTTTGCCAATTACATGATTTTTGCTGTCATATCTTACATCTGGTAATACATTCGACTTGGAAGTCCGTAATGCAGCTTGTGGTCTTCCCCTACCAGCTCGTAGACCAACACCAAGTTTCAAATATGGTACAGCAATCTGTCTTCTGCAGTCTTTTATTGATATTGAATTTTTACCGTGCAAAGAAATGTATAAACAATAGGTATTAACTACTGCCATGTCAATCAATCTGGTAAACAAGCACCAATACCACTTCTTTCCTCTGATTGCTACGGGATGTTTTTCTATTAGCCAATCATGCTGGTCTACTCCTCCCATGTACTTATTATAATTATTTATAGCAACAGGTTGTTCAATTTGGATCATTTCTTTTTTCTTTTTGCAGTATCGCCTTACATTTACTGTAGGGATAATTTCGTCAAAATTTGTTGCTAAAGAAACACAACGGTTGTCATTCCATCTAATAATTGTAATGTCATTCTTTTTATCAAACTTAAATTCGTAATAACCGCGTTCCTTTTTTTCAATAACTTTTACTGGAATCAAGGGACAGTTAGCTGTTCTGTCACTACGAATTGTTCCACTTGCTCTAAAACCTTTTTCTTTTAACACAATAAGTACATGTAAACTAGTAAAAAAGTTATCAAAAAATATAGAATGATTTGTGGGGCATTCAATTGTAGATAACATGTCTAACACGACTCTTTCACCTAGAGGAACATTTTTTGTTTCAACTGACGGTTTTTCTTTCCCACAGTATAGTGAAAAATTATAACAATATCCACCTGTACCACAGAGTGCCCAGAGCTTATAGCCAAATCTTATTGGTTTACCCTTGATAAATTGTTTTAAGAAGTGGCTCCCGTAATAGCGTACAATCATTTCATCAACTGAAAGCGCCTCGTGAAAAGTATTCCATTGCTGAAAATTTTTTCTTATCAAGTCAAACAAAGGTCTCACTTTGAAGCTCCGGTCATCCTTATTTTCTTGGGCTTTTTTGTTGTCTTGAAAGTGGATACATGATTTTATTTCAAAAAATGTGTTCCTTGAAAAAGCTTGTTTGACTAACGTTATACCCAAATCTTCATCATCTGACCAGTAATCTTTCTGACTGGGTAATGTATGATATCCAGAAAAAATAAGAAACCCAATAAAAATTTTAATATCCTCAACAGTAACATTATAGGAATGCTTGTTTTTGTATTCTTTTGCATACCTTATTGTTTCGTCAACAATAAGACTATACACTTAAGCAGTAAAAAAATGTTCAAAAAGTTGAGTAACTGAATAATCGCCTAGCTCGTTTTTCATCCCTTCCAAATTTTTTTTAATTTCATTAGCAGAATCAGTTACATTGAAATTGCTCTTAGGACAATCTGTTGACCATTCATAATCATTATGTTTGAGCAATTTATGTGCCCGTTTTTTGCTGTCTTTGCATATTCTTTTAGATGGTCCTGGTTTTGGTTCGTTATTGTGGTCTTCTGAAGTTGAATCGTGTATCGGTACAACTTCAATAAATCCCGGAACATCAGGAACATTCGGCATTTCAGTCAATTCATCATCTATTTGTTCGTCGTCAGTTAAGTCATCAACCGCAGGTGGAAGAGCAATTAGGTCTGCCTCACATTCTTTTGAAAAGAGGTATTCAGTCGCCTCTTCCAAAGTTTTAAAAATTTCGTTTTCCATTTTTTATAGAATAATTGTAAAATAATAACCTCTAATCATAGTATTGTTTATTGTAATTATGTCCTGAAAAAGAAGAGAAAAACCCTAACTTTTAATATATTTTATATAGACGTCGGTAAGTTGATTGTCCCAGCGTCCTCATTTGAAGACAGCGTGCAAAAACGCATATAATAAAAAAAATAAATACGATTTGGCAAAATAAGTGGTATATACAATAAATATAAAGTGTATACAAAAAGATAAAAACAAATTGTTCAACTTACCAGTTGTTTATAAAATATTTCGAAGCATCAAACGTAATATGTTTACAATAGCACTATTCACGATATTCAGTGACTCACAGTAATCTCAGAACTAAGTGGATGTTCCAGTTTATGTAACCACAGTCAAGGCCAAAGCCTAAACAGTGATGCCAACTATGAAAACAATAATTTATCCTATTTTACTATAATATTCTACAGCATTTTAAAAGTGTCTTCATTCGAGTACACTGGTACTTAAGGGGTTAATGGTCGAAATTACTGTTACAAACGACTACCATTTGGATTAAAGTGTTCTGTGGGTGAATTTATTAAAGCACTCAATTTTGTTTTAGGACCTGAAGTATTAGATTTTGTTCTGATTTACATTGATGATGTTATAATTTGTTCAAATGATTTAAAAACACATGTTAAAAGGTTAAGTTTATTTTTTGAAAGGTTGCGTAAATTTAATGTATCATTAAAATTAAGAAAGAGCTAATTTTTGGCTGAAAAAATCAAGTATTTAGGGTATGTAGTTAGCACAGAAGGGATTAGTATAGATCCAGAACGTATCAAAACCATTCAGGAATACAAGGCACCGAGAAGTTTAAAGGAATTGCAAGCATTTTTGGGGTGTGTAAATTTTTTCCGTAAGTTCCACCACAATTATTCTGAATTAACAAGTGTGTTTGCAGATATTTTAAGTAAGAAGAATAAGTTTATTTGGAGTGAAAAACATGAGAAGGCTTTTAATGAGATTAAATGTAGATTTTTAAACTGTGTAATGCTTAAACATCCTGATTTCAGTAAAAAATTCTATTTAGGTTGTGATGCTAATAAATTCAGTTTGGGGGCTGTGTTGTACCAGGTTGATGAGTTTGGAGATCAGCGAGTCATATGTTTTGTTAGCCGTAAACTTAATTCCCATGAATTAAGATATTCTACTACTGAAAAAGAGCTCCTGGGAATTTTATTTGCTTGTAGTAAATTGAGAACGTATTTGTTGGGAAATTCAGTTGTTGTTAGAACTGACCATGAAGCTTTAATTTTTATGTCATCGTGTAAGATAAATAATGGAAGGATTTTAAGGTGGATATTATATCTGCAAGAGTATAATTTAAAATGGGAGTTTGTTAAAGGAAAGGAAAACATTGTACCAGATTTTTTATCACGAATTAATGAGAAGGAGTTTATTGAAAATGAGAATGTAGGATATAAAATATTTTTATTTAAAGTAGAAAGTAAACCGCTTAGTAAAGTTTTTAATAATTTGAAAAAAGAACAAGAAAATTGTGAATATTGTAATAAAATAATAAACAGCTTAGAGTCAGGTAGAGTCGAATTTGTAAAAAATTATGTAGTTTATAATAAAATCTTATTTCATCGCAAAGCATGCGATCAAAAATTTAAAATTGTAATACCAATTAGTAAGCGTGTAGAAGTAATTAAATTGTACCATGAAGAAATGGGACATACTGGAGTATTGAAAACTATTTATAATATTTCAGAAAATTGTAGTGTTAAAAGTTTAAGAAAATTAGTCAAACAAATAATTAAAAAAGTGATCTATGTCAGCGTGTAAAGATAAATAATTGTAATATGAGAGGGTTATGCGTAACCGATGTACCGGATAAAAAACTACAAAAAGTATACTGTGATTTGTTCGGTCCAATGCCGAGGAGTTACTTGGGATTGGAATATGTTTTTATAATGGTGTGTGGGTTTACTAAATTTGTTAAATTATACCCTATCAGGAAGGGGAATGCACGTACTGTGTTAAATAAAGCTAAATGTTTTATCAAGGAAGTTGGGAAACCTGAGTGTATTATCAGTGATCATGGTAAACAGTTTGCAGGTGCAGTTTGGCAAAAAGGATTATCAGATTTAGGGGTTAAGTGTGGAATGGTATCAATTTTTCACCCATCAGGTAACATTTCGGAGAGATATCTTCAACAGCTTGGAACTTTGCTTAGAATCTTTTTAACTGGTAAACGCCACGTTGAGTGGTACAAGTATGTTAAGTTTATTGAAAATCTAATTAATTATAATGTAAACATTACCATTAATCAGAGACCAGTTGAGGTAATGTTTGGTAAAAAAGTAATTGATGTCGCATGTCAGAAAATACATTTTCCTGGTATAATAAATAAAAATGTAAATTTAGATTTGGACCTAATAAATAAAAATGTTTTACAGAAATTAGAAGAAGTGGCGATTAAAAGACAAAAATATAGCGAAAATAAAGTAGGAAAAATAAAATTTAATGTAGGTGATCAAGTTTTACTTAGAAATTTTGAATTATCCAATAAAAGTAAGAAATATAGCAGAAAGTGTACCCACAGGTTCAGAGGTCCATTTGATGTTGTAAAAGTAGTGGAAAATAAAAATATTCTATTGTTAAAAAACAATAAAAATAATTTGTTCTATGTGAATCGTTTAATTTGTAAAAAATATTATAAGTAAAATCATGTAGTATAAACTGTATTTAGAAATTAGATTAATTTAGTAAAAGTAAAATAATAAATAAAACAAATAGTTTAGTAGGAAATAGTTATAATTATATCGAGAATAGAACTGCTAAGTAATTGATATATCAAAATAGTATTGTTTAAAAAATTAAGAGTGAATTGTCAAAATGTAACAGGCGAACGATTAGGTCAATAACATTTGAAAGGAAATAAAATCATATGGTAAAATTGAATTGTGTAAAAGCTAAAAATAAAGTCAAGGATTTCTTAGAAAAAAGGTTATGGTAAAAGGATAGAAATATTAATTTTGTTTTGACCGTGATACGACGAAATAACACATTTAAAAATAAATTTATGGGTTTGACATGTCAAAGTTTATTACATTATATTTTAGACGCATTGGATTGTAGGGATTTATGATGGGTTAAAAATATTTTAAATTTTCTTAGAAATTGTTTTTATTTGTATTTTAAATCTTATTTAGAAAAAAGAATTAATTAAGTATCAGTAACTTAGAAGTGTATATTATTAATTTGGTTATCATTAACAATAATTAACAATAAAAATATAATCATTCTGTATCTTGTAGTGCGTAATAAAATATGTAATTTTGTTTGTAATTGGATATATATATATATATGTAAGTGAAGTATAGGGTGCTCATAAAGCTAAAAACCACAGGGTGTACATTAAATTGTTAACGATTTTAATTTTTCTGTATAAAAATATTCAAAATTTTTTCAAATTTAGTTTTAAATTTAAAAAAAAAAGTTTTTTTATATTTTTATAGGGGGTAATTTGTAGCGAGATAAAAATATATGGCTGTATTTAAAGTAATAAATTAATTTATAATGTCAAAAAATAAAAACTAATGTAACGGATGTAATTAGTATTTGTCAAGTCAGGCGTTTGTCGGGAGTAAACCAACATCATAACCGTCAATTCTCAAGTAGATTTATTGATTATTGAAAGTAAACTTTTAAAATAATTGAACACGTGCAGAAACAGTGACTGTATCAAAGTACTTGTGCCGAGGAAACGGTTGAAATAACGGCTGAATATGATTGGTCAAGAAATTTGAATTCTGAAAGATGATTGGATATTGTAAATTTAAAAATAGTTTCAAGGCGAAGTTTAAAACGACGCTTCTTTAAGAATAAAAGCGGGAGGACAGTCTCACTTCAGCAATCCTGTAAGTAGGATGTGTGTGTGCTCAGGACAGATAAATTTAACAATGTGCTTAATAGTATAATACAGTAATGAAATGACTTTCAGTTAATTAATCAGTGAAACTAGAACGTCCTGTGTTAAAAGATACTTACAAATACAACGAATAATGAAATATTAACAACCAACAAATGATTTAACTACATATTACCAACTTTAATGGGATCTACGAAATTTCAAAGCTATAGCCAGGTACTTCAACATAAATAATATTCTGTACAGAATTTAACTTAAAAAAAAACTGAATTCAATTTAAAGCGCTATTTACTTTTCATTTTGTAAAAACATAATTCTAAATGTATTATTTGTAACTCCTGTGTGTGTAAAAATCATTATTATTTTAGATATAATTAAACTTGTATTTCATGTATAAATGTGTTTCGTTTTATTAGTCAACATCTTTCTATACAATGAAAATAGTCGGGGTAACGGTCCTACACCTATAACAAATCTTTTATTAAAATTATTGTACTTCAAATTTGTCATACCCTTGTGGGATATTTAAAAAATTGTACTTCATTGTCAACAGTAATACGAAAGAGTTATGAGGAGGTTTTGTTGAACAAAGTCGTAAGATTTTTTAACCACGATATCTTGTGGGGTGAGTGGCAAAGCGTATAGCAGCTTACTTTCGATAAATAAAAAGTTGGATTCCACTCACCTTAGAAGTCCTGCCACTTACCAGCTGGTACCAGTGGCTTTTCAATGAGTGGTCAACTGCCGAAGATCTTCAAGTGGACTATAATTGCGGGGTTAGTTTTCGGAGTATTTCCAGCGCGTTAAATCATTGCGGCGCGTGAATTAATATTAATCTGTGTAGCGGAATGTTTTTATTATTGCGTTTTTAAAGTATAGCGTTAGCGATCGCGGTTAAGACCAGATGGAAAAGCGTTAACAACAAGATAGCGTCTATTCGCGTATCTAGTAAGCGGGCGACTGTCCAGTTCCGTTTTAAACTGTTTTAAACGTGTAAGTGCACGTAGAAATGAATCCTCATTTGTTGAGACCAATAAATGATATTTTACAATAGTACACAAAAATAAATTGATGAATTGAATAAAACTAAACATAAAATTTATATAGTCCCAAACAATATCCGTCTTCTTCCGGGGCCTTTTTCTTCAAAGATCTTCCTCTGAAAAAAAAGCTGAAGGAAGACATATCTAGGTCATTCCGCATAATATGACCCAGGTACTGCAGCTTACAAGCTTTGATAGTTGTCAAAACTTCCAGATCCTTTCCCATCCTTTGCAAAAATTTGACACTGGTCACTCGCACCATCCAGGGAATTTTAACCACATCTCGAATGCGTTCATTTTCTTTGTGGTGATCTCGTTTAAGGTCCAAGACGCAACCATATAAAATAGTACGGAGCAGAGGTAGCATTACAGGAGTCTTATTTTCAAATAATAAGAGAGATTTCTGCCCATAACGGGCGGATGGAGTGTTAAATTAATTGCACTCGATCTGTTAATTCCAGGGCTACAAAAAATAGTTCTGTTTCTCATCATTTAGTCAACCAATTACATGACTGAACTATTTAAGAACAGAAGAGTTAGAGGTGTAAAAGACACTAGTCAGAGTTATCTTCTCTGAGAATAATGAATTTCCCTATACAGCAAGACCGTTTGGTGAATGAAGTGAAGGTGTCATTTGCAGGGTGGAAAGTGAGTGCTTTTCGGAGGGCCTGGCATGCTGATAAGCATACTCTTTCAACTCAGTGAGGAAGGCAATAGTAAACCACCTCACTCCTCGTTTTTACTTAGTAAAACCTCTAGAGGTTCAAACCAGCCTTTCGGCTGTTGACCTAAAAAACAAGAGAGATTACGGCTGTTGAAAAAAATTCTTATCCGATTAATATGTATCGAGCCTTCTCGAAGCGGGACTTCATTTCTTGCACGGTGTTCTAGTCTTTATTTATTATTGTGTCCAGGTAATTGTAGTAGTCTACTCTTTCCATTTCAGCTTGGTTGATTATATAGGTGACTTCACGTGACCTTCCGCTTACTAATTATCATTATTTTGGTTTCAGTATGAGTTTATTGGATGACAATCGATGAAATTCATCAAGATATTTATATAAATTCAATACAAACTGTCACTAAAATTACTTTCAAGATCATCTTTTAAGTGGTTAAACATTAGACATCAAATATTATCAGGGCTGTTTGGATTAGAAGGTCACACAGCTTTCAAATGTTTATTCAATGTTGATTTTGGCTGATTACCATTTTAATATAAAAATGTAATTTATTATAAAGGCTAATTAATCATTTTTAGAATAATTTTAAGAACTAGATATTACTTGCTTTGATATGTAAATTATAAATTATTTAATCCAACGACAATAATTATTCATATTGCAAGTAAATTATTTTTTGTTTTTGGATATTTCTAAAATTAATTTTATTTAAATTATGGATTTTTCTAAACACTTGGTTTATATTTTTCTGTTATTGTTGTTAATAAACTCAAGAATGCCTCTAACAAAAAAAGTTTTTTGGTTTCTTAAATTTCAGCTATACTTTATCTGGTAAGTCCAGGTTTTATCCCTCCTAAAAACCATAGCCATCTCTCCTCGAACCCTAAGAGAAAATGCCACTTCGTTATTTTTTAAAATACCATTTAACAAAACATAAGGCTATATTGACATGCGAACGCTATAAACCTGAAAATCTTAAATATTTATTAAAAGTGCAAATAAATCATATTATTTTAAATTTATTATGTTAAAATTAACGACTTTATAAAGGTTCTACGAAAGGGTGGCCATCTCTCCTCAACGTACCTTACAATTTGTAAATTGTACAATTTGAGACTAAGTGCGAGGCGTGTTCAGAAAGAAAGTACCGTTTAAAAAAAACAAGTACAACAATTTTTTTCAACACAACTTTATTTCTACATGAAAGCCCAAACCTTAAACTATTTTTCGACATAATTTCCACCGATGTTTTATATATAGTTTTTTTAAATCATAGATTTTTATATCGATTTTTATATCATAGTTTCCACCAACAATTTTTTTCAACACAATTTTATTTCTACATGAAAGCCCAAACCTTAAACTATTTTTCGACATAATTTCTACCGATGTTCAAACACCAAACACTTGTCGTAGCGGGTGATCAATTTGTCTATACCCTCTTCGTAGGGGAACCTTCTACGAAGAGGGTATAGACAAATTGATCACCCGCTAAAACAAGTGTTTGGTGTTTGAACATAGGTAGAAATTATGCGGCTTTCGTGTAGAAATAAAATTGTAATGAAAAAAAATTGTTTTACTTGGTTTTTTTAAAACGGTACTTACTTTCTGAACACGCCTCGTATCATTTGGAAAAAATTCTCCGACGGTCAACAATTTGAAAACAGTCCTTGGCTTCCATTATAACTCTAAGCAATTTTGTAATAATAACGGGTGTTTTATTAAGGACGTAACCCTGATTATAAGAAGATAGAAGTAATACATCGGTAAATTTTCTGTCCCCCAATTGGTATGTTGGCAACTACTTAAGACCGTTACAATGGTTTTTCTAAGGAAAAACGCGTGTTTATTGTAGAGACTTACATAGCGAGTAAATCTTACAAATGTGTGCAAGATAAGTTTCAGTTGAAATTTCCTCGTTCTGCCGTTCCGAATAAATCGTCAATATGCGTTTGATAAATAAATTCCGTAGAACTGGAAGTGTACTCGATGAGAAACCACCTCGCCAGCCAACAAAGTTAACCGCGGAAGTTCTCGAAGATTTGAAAAATCGTTTGACTCAATCAACTAAAAAATTGCTGAGAAGATTATCATCGCAAGCTGGGCTAACGTTAACTACTGTTTTCAGAGCTACGAGAAAGTTACATTTGCATCCTTAATTAATACGAATTTTTAGGTGATTGAGTCAAACGATTTTTCAAATCTTCGAGAACTTCCGCGGTTAACGTTGTTGGTTGGCGAGGTGGTTTCTCATCGAGTACACTCCCAGTTCTACGGAATTTATTTATCAAACGTATTATTGAAAATTTATTCGGAACGGCAAAACGGGGACATTTTAACTGAAACTTATCTTGCACACATTTGTAAGATTTACTCGCTATGTAAGTCTCAACAATAAACACGCGTTCTTCCTTAGAAAAAACCATTGCTGACACAATATAACGAAACGACTGCTGTCACCACACTAATGCTTAACTGGAACATTGTAACTGTCTGAGTAGTTGGCCTTGAGTACACTGTTGCCAACATACCGATTGGGGGACAGAAAATTTACCGATGTATTACTTCTATCTTCTTATGATCAGGGTTGCGTTCTTAATAAAACACCCGTTATTTCGATGAATACTCTTAGTTGTAAGCTGTTAATGTGCATACAGCTTTGTATGTTATCGTTTCTGGCATATTCTGTCATGATTCGAGTTCATCTCTGCTACTATGTTTTCAACTTGCTCTTCAACTAGGCTATAGCTTCAGCTATTTTTTCAACTGACTGTTTCGCATTAAAATTATGCTCACTTTGTTCTGACGATTGCTTTTACTCGTAACGTAGGAATCGTACTGAATAGCAATATTGACCGTTTTTGTAAATGATATTTCGTTGATTCACAGCAATGCACTCGATGACGCTGCTCAATGCAATGACGATGATCTCGTGCAAAGCCTCAAAAAAAAAAAACAACTTAAATTTATTAAAATAAATATACGAAAATCTAACCTCTTAAGATTTCCTTTATTTGCGTAAGGGTAGACTAAAAGTGGCGGCAGATGTGGATCTGTATTTGCCCCGAGGACGGGAAGAAGATTTTGGTGGGAAAATCCATACATCAGCGTACCCTCTGCCAATAAAACAGATTCCTGTAATCTTGATGCTTCTTCTGAAAAGAAAAACGAAACAGTTTTTTATAATATATATATAATTATAATACTATATTATACTATATACTATTAACTATATATACTATATTATACTATATTATACTATATTAATACTATATTATTATAATCTATATAATTTATCGATATTTTTGTACATTTCATTTTAAAATTGAACAGAAAAATTTTGAAAATTTTAATGGATTGTGAAATGAAATATTCAATTCTCGGGTTCCAATTGAGAACATTGGAGGTCTGTAAAAATATAGTTTACTTTTCGTACTACATTATCATTTTATGAAAAGTGTACAGAAACATTCAATTTTTATTATTTATTTTTCTTGGCATAGTATATGAATACATATAAAGGAAAGGATGTAACTTACTGTTTTCATGTCGATTTTTTAGAATCGAGTTTTTACCAGAAATTCACGTTTTCAGGCCCCTTGAACCCAGAAAACATGTTTTTACTGATAGGTAAAACATGTACGAGGTTGAAACTTGGAATTTAAGTTATGTGTCACTAGGGAACCAGACACACACATTTTAATAAAAATTGGTCAACCCGAAGTAGTAGTTTTTTATCCGAGTTTTCTTTGTTTTGCTGTTTTTTTAAATAACGGCTACTGCAATTTCGTTTAAAAATTGCCTCATTTTTTCATTTTTTTATGGTCATAGGGCTCCATTTTCAACTCATAGGGGAAGCGTCTAGTGGTATTCTTAGGGAGAATATGGTAAAATTAAAGTTTTTTTTAAAGATTGCAGCCTTAATATGCATTTTAGGGCTAAAATGTGTTTTAGTAATGTTGTAGAAATTGAAGAAAAAAGATAACATTTATTTAAAAACATTTTTCTATAACGCTTAGTTTAACGTCAATTAGTGATTTTCTGTATTTTGCTCATTAAAGTTAGTAAAAAAAGAAAATTTTAATTTTGCGATAAAAATGTATAAGTTAATTAAAATTAAAGGAATTACAAATTCTACATTCACTTTTCAAGCACTTTTATCTACAGAGCCTAGTTTAGCGTTAATTATTGATTTTATGAATTGATTTTACAGACGTTGATTTCCATCCAGCGTTATTCATTAATGGTTAAAATTAACTAACTATGTTTTTAATTTTATATTGGTTAGTCACGATTAAACATAAAATATATATTTCATTATTTAAATTGGCAAAAGAAAGTCTTCGGAGTGTTTCACGCCAGATTATTTTCATGATAGAATGATCAGAAGAGAATGAAAGGGAATGCTGAGGATTACAGATTAGTAAAGTTATTCAAATACAGTACATAAATTTTTATGAGTAGCCTACTTATACGTGGAGAGAATGGTTGCACTGAAAGAATATATTAATTGAAGGGGTTGGCAGAAGAAAGTGCTAACTCACAAAATTTCCACCATGATTTTTCTTAAATATTCTATAAAAATAAAATGTTTAGAATGTTTTAAACAGGATGCTACATTTACGATCTTAATAACCTACATTAATAGAAAAATCTGGTGTGAAACACTCACACAACTTTCTCTTGCCAGTGAAAATAATTAACAATAAACCTAACATTAGTAATAAACCATAAGAAATAAACAAAAAACTAACCTCAAAAAACATAACCTAATTTTAATCATGAGTGAAAGATGCAAAATGAAAATCAACCTCATTTTGGCTTAGAAATATGGAAAATCACTCTTTCTCTCTAAACTAGGCTCTGTAGAGAAAAATGCTCTAAATAAAAGTTGTAGATCTTTTAATTTTCTATAAATTTAATTATATACACTTTTGTCGTAAAATGCATACTAAGACCGAAATGTTAAAAAAATCGATTTTTCTCACGTTTTCGTGAGAAAAAAAACATAAAATCGCAAATTACCGCTAAACTAAGCGTTATACAAAAACATGTTTGAAATAAAAGTTGTAGAATTTTAAATTCTCTACAACTTTTGTTATATAACGTTTTGCGCTAAAATGCATATTAAAGCCGCAATCTTAAAAAGAAAATGTTTTTACGTAAAAACAGCCTCACGCAGAATTTCAGCAAACATGGAGCCTACCCTATATTGTAGAGCATAAAAAATGTAGTAAACCAGGCGATTTTAAAAAAAATCGTAGGACCAGTTTTTGAGAAAATCGCAAAAAACTGAAAAATTATACGAATAAACTACTACTTCCGGTTGACCGATTTTTATGAAAATGTTCGTGTCGCGTCCGGTAGTGGTATAAAACTTAAGTTTCAAGTTTCAAGTTCGTACGATGTTCCGTTCTTGAGATATTCTGTTCACACACAGAACAATCGCTAAAAACATGTTTTTTGGGTTCAGGGGGTCTGAAAACGTATAGATCCGGTGAAAACTCGATTTCGAAAAATCGACATGAAAACAATACTTTCCTTCCTATATATTCATATAGGCAAGAGAAAGTAAAAAACACATGTATAACAAAAAATTCCAAAACATGATTTGTAGATTTTAGTAAACTTTGAAAATGACATTGCGTAAAATTATGTTGATGTGGGTTAGCACCGTCTTCTCCCGACCCCTTCAATTGCAGCCTTCTGAAAATGAAAGAACAGATTTAACATTTTTGAAGGGGATCATGCAAAATTTAATATTTTTCATTAGCTAACACGAAGTTTCGGAAAAGTGAGATAATATTATAGTTTTTCATTACGTTTTCGAAGCCGGCCACATTGGCGAAGTTGGTAACGTGCTCGCCTCTCATCATGCGGTCTTGGGTTCGAATCCCATTCAGGCATGCCATTTTTTCATACGTTACAAAAAATCATTTCATCATTCACCGTCTGCATTAACAGTAATTGCAGAACAGTCGGACGTTAAACAAAAAATAAAACAAAAAAAATTACGTTTTCGAAAATAAAATAGTACTGGCGGCCCGTCACGGCCTCATCCGGTATATATACTTTTTACTTTCTCTTGCCTATATGAATATATAGGAAGGAAAGTATTGTTTTCATGTCGATTTTTCGAAATCGAGTTTTCACCGGATCTATACGTTTTCAGACCCCCTGAACCCAAAAAACATGTTTTTAGCGATTGGTCTGTGGGTGTGTCTGTGTGTGTGTGTGTGTGTGTCTGTGTGTGTGTGTGTGTGTGTGTGTGTGTCTGTGTGAACAGAATATCTCAAGAACGGAACATCGTACGAACTTGAAACTTGAAACTTAAGTTACATACCACTACCGGACGCGACACGAACATTTTCATCAAAATCGGTCAACCGGAAGTAGTAGTTTATTCGTACAATTTTTCAGTTTTTTGCGATTTTCTCAAAAACTGGTCCTACGATTTTTTTTAAAATCGCCTATTTTACTCAATTTTTTATTCTCTACAAGATAGGGTAGGCGCCATGTTTGCTGAAATTCTCGGTGAGGCTGTTTTCACGTAAAAACGTTGTTTTTTTAAGATTACGGCTTTAATATAAATTTTAGCGCAAAAACTTATATAATAAAAGTTGTAGAGAATTTAAAAACCTACAACTTTAGTTTTAAACATTTTTTTGTATGACGCTTAGTTTAGCAGTAATTAGCGATTTTCTGATTTTTTCTCACGAAAACGTGTGAAAAATCGATTTTTTAAAGATTTTGGCCTTAGTATGCATTTTACGACAAAAATGTATATAACCAAATTTATAAAAAATTAAAAGATCTACAACTTTTATTAAGAGCATTTTTCTCTAAAGAGCCTAGTTTAGAGAGAAAGAGTGATTTTCCGTATTTTTAAACCAAACTGAGTTTGAATTTCATTTTGCGTGTTTCACTCATGATTGAAATATGGTTATATTTTTGAGATTAGTTGTTTGTTTATTTCTAATGTTTTATTACTAATGTTAGGTTTATTGTTAATAATTTATATTGGCAAGAGAAAGTTGTGTGAGTGTTTCACACCAGATTATTTCAATAATTTTGAAATTGAAATCACCTCTCATGAGACGACGCGTCTCATGACTAGTGGAAATTTTTTTTAAATGCTTACCATTGATTTATGGCAAAAACTAATAATGATTTCTTTATTAACTCTTTAACACAATCAGTGGTAGAGACTCACCTAGCGGGTCATGGGTTGGTGTTACCGCCAGGCTGCCGTTTCACCTAGCGGGTTCTGTATTGTTATCATTTTAAGAAATATTCCAGAGGGACACCGCCTGTCGGATATCAGTTTGTTGCTATTGTATAGCTCTCAAAAAGGGGTTTTCTTTGTAACTGTGCAGTTCATCTTTGAACTTTTGTCATACGATCTTCTACCCTCGTACAGTATACTCGTTTAGTAATTTTAACGGGTTTTCAGTGTACAGTTGAAGCCGTGAATTAAGTATCTTTGTAGGTATTGATTTAAAATAGCTTACACTTTTACATTTACTTTAAAAGTATATTATTTGCAGTTTAAAATCATATAAGAAATTACGCGTAAATCGCAAAAGTAAATGGAAAAATTAAAACAGGAAGTACATTTATTATAACAGGCGAAAATAAACCTAAAAAAAAATATTGAATTGTTTACTTTTATGTTATTTGCAAACATATATTCATGAATAAATCGCAAATAAAATAAATCTATAAAATCGTAAATAACATAAGTTGTAGGGAGTAGATAAAGCAAGCGAAGAACACCCTGCACGAGTAATCAGCCCAAAGGGAGAGATACCTCATAATTGCTCAGCATTGAATGTGTTAACAGGAATCGAATGACGCTATTTTTGTTTCCGAATTCCAACTTTGGTTTTTTGATCTCAGGTTTTTGGCCAGTTGCGGTCAAAACGTAACTTCAAACCCAATATTTTCTGTAACTACGTATTAAGAGAAATCGAATGACATTATTTCTGTTTCTAAATTCCGACTATGATTTCTTAACTTCCGGTTTTGGGGCACTTTTGGTAAAAACCGAAACTTTAAATCAAATCCAGTCCCACTAACTTTCAGTGTAGATTATGAATCCAAAAAGGGTTTGTTAGTATCTTTTGTAGTTCCTGACATCTGAATGTGACGGACGGACAAAACAAAATGATGGATGACAAATTGCTAAAAATTAGAGTTATAAATAAATAAAAAATAAGATTTTCCGATTTGGAAATGTCTGATATATATATATATATATATATATATTTGGGTACATCTACCAAATTTCAGCTATCCTCCTTGTCCGGAACTTAACAAAAAAAGAATCTGGCGTGAAACACTCACAGAACTTTCTCTTGCCAATGCAAATAATGAACAATATAATCTAACATTAGTAATAACACATTAGAAACAAACAAAAAACTAACCTCAATAAGCATAACCTTATTTTAATCATGAGTTAAAGACGCAAAATGAAAATCAACCTCAGTTTGGCTTAAAAATACGGAAAATTACTCTTCGCTAAACTAGGCTCTGTAGGGAAAAATCCTATAAATAAAAGTCATAGATCTTTTAATTTCCTATAAATTTTATTATATACATTTTTGTCTTTTAAAATGCATTCTAAGGCAGAAATCCTACCACGTTTTCGTGAGAAAAAAACAGAAAATTGCTAATTACCGCTAAACTAAGCATTATAAAAAAAAAGTTTGAAATAAAAGTTGTAGGATTTTAAATTCTCTACAAATTTTATTATATGGTCTACATTTTTGCGCTAAAATGCATATTAAAGTCGAAATCTTAAAAAAAGAATAATTTGTTTTACGTAAAAATAGCCTCACCAAGAATTTCAGCAGAGATGTCACCTACTTTATCTTGTAGAGCATAAAAAATTTAGTAAATGAGGTGAAAAAATCGTACGACCAGTTTTTGAGAATTTTGCAAAAAAGTGAAAAATTACACGAATAAAGTACTACTTTCGGTGAACCGATTTAAATGAAAATGTTCATGTCGGGTTCGGTAGTGGTATGTATAGTGTATGGATAGTTTCAAGTTTCAAGTTCGTGCAATGTTCCAATCTTGAGATATTCTGTTAACACACACACACACGCGCGCGCGCACGCACACACACACACACACACACACACACACACACACACATAGATACACACGCGCGCGCGCGCGCACACGCACACACACACGCGCGCACGCGCACACACGCACACACACACACACACACACAGACCAAGCTCTAAAAACATGTTTTTGGGTTCAGGAGGTCTGAAAACGTGTAGATCCGGTGAAAACAGGATTTCAAAAAATCCTCATGAAAACAATACTTTTTCTTTCTGCATATTCATTCAGGCAAGAGAAAGTAATAATTCGGGTTAAGGGTTTTTAACACCGTTTTTAACTCCTTACGGATATATTTTTGTAATTTTCAAGGGGTAATGTTTTTCGGAGTACAATAAGTAATATCTCCACCGAGTTTTAGCTATCTAACTCATCTGAAACTTAGTAAACAATAAATATTGGTTTAAGGGTTTAAAACCAATTTTCATCCTTTTGGGTAATACATTTTGAAAAAGGTAAACGAGTAATTTTCGTAGTTGAACTAAAGTAACATCTTCACCGCATTTCAGCCATCTACTTGTCCGGAATTTTAGTAAACGGAAAATATCGGTTTAAAGTTTGAACACCCTATTCAACCTTTTAACGGTGGAATGTCGAAATCGATTATGATTTAACTTTTGTTTTTACCTAAAGGGAATATTTCCTCCAAATTTCAGCTTTATAACTTTTGCGCAAGTAGGAGATTTAGTGATGAGTGGTCAGTTAGGAGGGAGCTTTCCCTCCCATTAATATAGAGATACTTACTTTAAATAAATGATATAAATCTAGTTAAATTTATCTTGAATACGTTCAATCACATTCCGGAAAACAGAACTTTGCAAGCCCTCTGGTTTTTTATATGAATGAACAATATAAGGTAGTGCAGGGAATATGTTCCTTTAGTTATATTTGTTTATGCAACCATAAAAATGTTGAAGAAATTTGTCGTTATAAGACCGAAACAAATGTATACTTTACTTCTTTACAATGTTTTCCTTTTTTAAATAGACTTTTGTTGTATTATAACTAATAGTAAAAATCTGGTGTGAAACACTCACACAACTTTATCTTGCCAATGCTAAAAATGATCAATAATCTAGTAATAAAACAATAGAAATAAACAAAAAACTAATCTCAAAATCATAACCTTATTTTAATCATGAGTGAAAGACGCAAAATGAAAACCGACCTCAGTTTGGCTTAAAAATACGGAAAATCACGCTTTCACGCTAAACTAGGCTCTGTAGAGAAAAATGCTCTAAACAAAAGTTGTAGATCTTTTAATTTTCTATAAATTTAATTATATACACTTTTGTCGTAAAATGCATACTAAGACCGAAATGTTAAAAAAGTCGATTTTTCTCACGTTTTCGTGAGAAAAAAACAGAAAATCGCAAATTACCGCTAAACTAAGCGTTATACAAAAAAATGTTTGAAACAGAAGTTGTAGGTTTTTAAATTCTCTACAACTTTTATTATATAAGTTTTTGCGCTAAAATTTATATTAAAGCCGTAATCTTAAAAAAACAACGTTTTTACGTGAAAACAGCCTCACTAAGAATTTCAGCAAACATGGCGCCTATCCTATCTTGTAGAGAATAAAAAATTGAGTAAAATAGGCGATTTTAAAAAAAATCGTAGGACCAGTTTTTGAGAAAATCGCAAAAAAGTGAAAAATTATACGAATAAACTACTACTTCCGGTTGACCGATTTTGATGAAAATGTTCGTGTCGCATCCGGTATTGGTATGTAACTTAAGTTTCAAGTTTCAAGTTCGTACGATGTTCCGTTCTTGAGATATTCCGTTCACACACAGTAACACACACAGTAACACACACACACACACACACACACACACACACACACACACACACACACACACACACGCACGCACGCACACACACACACACACACACACACAGACAGACAGACACACACACACACACACAGACACACACACAGACCAATCGCTAAAAACATGTTTTTTGGGTTCAGGGGGTCTGAAAACGTATAGATCCGGTGAAAACTCGATTTCGAAAAATCGACATGAAAACAATACTTTCCTTCCTATATATTCATATAGGCAAGAGAAAGTAAAAATAAATTGTGCGCCAAAGCACTTTACATTTCTTGCGATTCTTCAAGTTGTACTAAAGTAGGCTTATACTTTATTTAAGACCAATTGTAATACTGTATCTACATCAGTAATAATTTTAGAAGACTAAATGATGCCATTTTACGATTTTGTTTTGTTTCGGATGAAATAATAAAGTTTTGAAAATCTGAAAATCTTCAGCAGTTCGCTGACAACCTCGGAGGCGCGTTTTTTTTCTTAGATTTGTAGAAAATGTCCCTCCCAAGTTTATATTTTGAGTTTTTACTTCATTTTCAGAATCTACTAATACAAAAGTACTGTATTTAAAAATTAAAATAATTGAAAATTAAATAAATTAAAATAGTTAATACTTTATAAAGATTTGCAGATTAACAAACAATTTATAACATTATTTTCCTGCCGCTGCGAAAATTTATAGCTAGCGGAAAATTTTTAACTATTTCAACTATATAAATTTTTAAAAGTGAAAGCAAATTAGAGGAAATTTAAACAGTCCCTTTTGCAATGAGTTGAAAATTTCCATTTTTACGATGAATTCGTAATTATTGCACAAAAAAGAGATAAAAGTTAACAAACATGATTTAAATCAAAATCTAAAAGTGAGAGTAAAATTTAAAGCAAAAAGAGAAAGTTGGATCTTTGTGACGTCAAACAAAAAGTGAAAGTAGGAATTTGAAACGACAAGAAAGATCGGACGTTTTGTGACGTCAAACTAAAAAGTGAAAGCGAAAAGAGAAAATTGATTTTTTGTCACCTCACGTGTTAACCCTTTTATAAGCTATCCTTCAATTTTTATTATTAAATCCTAAATATACACTACCAATTTCGTCAGAAAATAACAAAATGTGTAAAAATGGAAACAAAACTACACTGTTCACGAAATATTCATAAAATAATTAAATATATTGTACAGAAGCCACCATAATTTTTCCACGGGAAAATTCGGCTTAAAACGCTGTAATCTTCTTACAAGTATATTGCACAGGAAAGGTAACCTATTCAATCAAAAGTAGTGTACGGTAATAAGAAACCGAAAGTTTTTCACTGGTAGCCTATATTGTAAATGAACCACGAAAACTTTACTCGGGTTTCGTATTGAATAAGAGAGTGGAAAAATAAAAAAATCAATCTTTATAATTTCAACGTTGTTACTCCATTATAGCAATGAGTATACAATAACGCAACCTCAGATTCCCAATTTTATTTCTGAATTCGTAACCAACGAAACGATAACCAGAAATGCACAAATAACCGACAGAATTAAAAGCGATAATTAAGTACAACGGATCAAGTTGTTTATTTTTTAACGTATCATTTATAACTTAGTTTCTCTCGTAAAGTTTACAGGCTGTATCGTTGAAAGCAACTGAGCTTTGGTACCCTTTGTGACGTAAAACTTAATTATAGGTACTAATTAAACTAAGTTTCACCGTACACATACTTAAAATATAGAAAGTCTAGAATTTTTTTTTATTTATTTAACGTCACATCAACTACAATGGTCATTAACGACGACGTTGGGATGTAACTATTGTACAATGGAGAATGAAATGATTTTTTTTGTATCGTATGAAAATATGCCGTGTCTGAGTGGGATTCGAACCCAGGACCGCATGATGAGAGGCGAGCACGTTACCAACTGCGCCAATGCGGCCTGCTTTTTTATTATTTTTTATTTAGAATTTTTTATTATTCGTAATTGTTGATAAAATTAAACAAACAGCAGAAGTACATTGAATGGGTTGTTAGGATGTAAATTTGGAAAACCGGTTGTTCAAATCATAGTACAACCCACGAATTTTTCTAGAGTAGTCAATAAAATTGTGTCAGCTTATTTACTTCAAATATGATGTAGGTAATAGATGAGATAAGTTCAACAAAAAGCGTTTTAACCGGTTAACAGAGAGTTATATTTTTACACTGAAATAAAGTACTTGACATTTTCAAGTTTCACAGCTACATCGGGAAATTATTTTATTTTATATTATTCTATTACTTTTATTATTATATTTTTTTATTATTTTATATTATTCTTTTATTTTTAATTATATATATTTTTTAAAGCTAAAAAAACATGTAGTGCTTGTTTCAGAACGTATAAAACTCACAAATATGCACAAAGAACAAACGGACATCTTTCTAAAAAATAGCCCATGGAAAATAGAAATTAGTTACTCTGTACTGAAAATAAAACAAACAAGTAAAAATTATTTACAAACAAAAGAGAAATTTTCACAAGATAAAACCGACCGTTACTTATTCCACCGTAGTCGCTAATGACCGAGCTGTTGATGAGACTTTAAGTTACGACTTAAAAGTTTATTATTAATAAACACTTACCTGAAACTGTTTTCACAATAACATCATGCGTTCTTGAGTCATCCTCGGAATAAAATGTTCCACGATAAACTCTTCCAAAAGTTCCTTCTTGAAGCAACGTTCTGGCAGCTATCCTATGTCTAGGTACGTGCAGTCTTCTTAACCTCTCCTCTGGATCAAGCTAAATAACAAATTTAAAAAGAAATAAACTATTCAATATTTTTTACATTGATAAATCAAATTAGCTGAGTGAAATTTGGATTATAAGATTTCACACAGTAGGGTAAAAATTACAAAATAGTCAAAGTGAGATGTCAAAATTCTTAAAATTAGATGAAAGTTGATACTCTTTTTGTTTAAATATACAGTATTGTTTAGGTGATCAGCGGTGTTTGTTTTGAACATCTAGAGGATTTTATGAGTAAAACGAGGGGTGAGGTTGTTTACCACCAACTTCTTCACTGAGTGGAAAAGTATGCTTATCAGCATGCCGGGCCCACGAAAACCCATCTATTATACTCCCTGCAAATAACACCTACACTTATTCAACCTCGTTGGGTCTGATTGTACATGAAATTTATGATTCTCAGAGGAGATAAATATGACTAGTGTCCTTTAAACTTCTACCTCTTCTGTTTTCAAATGTTTCAGTCACGTAATTGGGTGACCATACAAAGAGAGAGAGAACTATTTTTTGTAGCCCTTAGAAGTAGGAGATCGAGCGGAAATAATTTAACAATCCACCTGCCTGTTATGGGAAAATAGTGTAGGTATTAAGCATTTTATTTCTGAACTATTTTCATTGAATGTTAGAAGTAAGGAGTTCGTGTAAACAACTGTTTCAGTCAAAAATTTGTGCTGCTGCAAAATCATTTGAAAAACTCAGACGGTCACCGGATAGCACCAAAGTGTTCACCACAATCTGACTAACTAATTAAAAGGCGATTGCTTACTTCTACGAGCAAATATACAATAACAATTTAGGAAAGTCAATAAATAATAATTCTAAATTTTATAGAAAACAATAAAAGAATAAAAGACCATTCATTGAGCTCTACAGATAAATCAACAATTAAACAAATACCAGTGTGGCCGCCGACAGGTAACAGATCACATCTCGCAAAATTCATACCAAATACAACACAACAGACTATCGGTTTTAACCTGGGATATCGCTAGGAGGTTCATGGAAAGAAAATGTGTAATGGCATATTTTGAAAACGAATAACTTTTAATTGAACAAAAAGCATCCACACGAGTAAAAATATTAACAAGTAGATTCAAAGTTCTTTTTCTGAAGAGAATTTTCAATCAGCACATAATGGACGTTGCGTGAAAATAAATTCCGATTGAAATTTCTGCTGGGAGTGCATTGAAATTAGCTTTGAAGAGAAAACTTCTCATTAACTTCTGGTTGGATCTCAACCGTGAATATAAACATCTGTGTGACCTGGTACTGAAGGTTTTCATCCACTGTATTGAGGGAAAGAGCTTTATCATCCTACACTTTCATGAAAAACAAATAGAGAAAAAAGTTGTGTCCTGCCCCAGAGACTACTTGGCTTCTTTCGAGCTCAGTTCCAAAAAAGCTGTGTGCAGCAAAGCAAGGAGGGTCTCCTATTAATATGCAAGTCAAAGAAGTGACGAAAGTGTTCATATTTTTAACAAATCATTTTTTTACGCAAGTTACTAAACTATATATTTTTCCTAATTTATGTACGTTGCAATCTGTTCAATTCAGAACAATAAGCAACCCTATGACCCAATGAGATGCGGGGTGATGTGTATGATTTGTAAATGAGGTGTAGTCTTGTACAGACCCAGGGTGACCATTCCTCAGAGATTATGGTTAATTGAACCCCAACCATCAAAGTCACCGGTAACCTCTGTCTAGTATTCAAATCCGTATAAAAGTAACTACTTTTGACAGAATTTGAACCAGGAACCTTCGTCTCCAAAAATCAGCTGTTAAACAGCTGCCTCGCGACGAAGACTTTACCTCTACATCAACCTGGTGGGTTAAGTAACAAAACTAATGCCCAAAAAATTGTATTTTAAAACATTTTTAATTAAAAAGTATTTTTTTATTAAGATTGTAGTACTAAATGTAATCAAAAAATATAGTAGCTACTCATACTATTTTAATTTACTATTTTTTAACCCCAAATTTGATTCCGTATTATTGCCTCTAGGCAAAAATCTAATCCAGGGGTACAATTTACAAAAATAATTAGGTTAGGGGCACGCAAGTGAAAAAGGGTTGATAACCACTCTAATAGACAAACATAATTTGTAAGTCAATATCATCTGAGTAATCAGCAGCATCAGCTCATAATCCACTGTAAACAAATTTTACAGATACAGTTTTAAATTCAAGTTTAAAAAAATAATACTAAGTTGTATTGTAAGTTTTATGAACGCTAAAGTTAGGTTAAGTTGTATGAATACAAACGATATACATAAAAAACGCAAATTTCATGTATCTTTATCTCTCTCACACTCTATTTTATACATACAGTTGTTTGTATCTTTTTTATTTTAAAAAGAACCGCTCCGCTGAAGTCAGTTATTAGCTTGGAAAACTTCAGTAAAAACTTTTATCAACAAGTTTTTCTACTGAAATGACTTTGAAATGACTTTTTGTTGCGCATTTTCACAGTAATTTGAATTTAGTGTGATGTAATGTTTCCACTTTAAGTACCGGGATAAAGAAATATGTTTTTAATATTGTTCTTTTTTATAATCTATATATACCGAACAAAATTCTGTTTTTGTCTGTACAATTTTTTAAAATGCTCCAAATTTCTTTTTATGTAAAATCTACCGAATAAACACACTGGTAAAAAAATGTCGTTAATTTTCGTGTGTTTTTTTCATTCTATGATTTTTTCATTATATGATTGAATATAAACAATATTAATTGTTTTATTATTTCCAAGAGAAGGGGTGTTCAGCGAGAAGGGAAAGAAAACACTGTACACATATTTGTTATTTGTATTATATTTTTTTAAATTTATTTATTTAACGTCGCATCAACTACAACGGTCATTAGCGACGACGTTCGGGTGTAACTATTGTATAATGGAGGATGAAATGATTTCTTGTAACGTATGAAAATATGCCGTGCCTAAGTGAAATTCAAACCCAGGACCACATGATGAGAGGCGAGAACGTTACCAACTGCGCATTGGCGCAGTTGGTAACGTTCATTGGCGCAGTTGGCCAATCGTTGTTATTTATTGTATCAATAAATTATGTAACAAAAGTTATGAAAAATTAAAAGAAAAATAAGTTTTTGGCACTTATGGATTAAACCGACGACCAACTCAGGTGATGGTCGATACTGCAATATCTAAAATTTTAAAGCCGTAGTTTTTAAATTTCAGCCAAATCAGTTTAGTAGTTATTTCTAAAAAAATACAAACACTTACACACTAATACATTTTCATATTTGGCATGATCTAGGAATAAAAAAAACACACCGATAAATATGTAATAAAACTCGGGTTACGCATCTGGCTTATTGAATAATAATATTTTAACCGTTAAGGCTACTTCGGATTTTAATGTTAGTGGTTTGTGTAAAGGGTTGAGAATTATCTCAGTAACAAATACAATATTTTAATGAACAGGCTATTAGATGACCGGTGGTTAAGGTGGTGGTATTGTCTAAAGCGATAGATTTAATATAAACATTTTAATAGCGCATGTAAAACTGACCCCAAAACATTTATTTCCCCAAACATTACATCCGAATAAAACCGAATGAGTGAGAATGGAGTACTCAGATAAAACTGTTTTTATTAGAAGGACGTGTTAATAAAATGGATACATCTAAATATGCGTTTAAATTCAAAGTAAACACTTTTTAGAGATGGCCTAATAATTCATATTTTAGATTTTTACTTTCTCTTGCCTATATGAATATATAGGAAGGAAAGTATTGTTTTCATGTCGATTTTTCGAAATCGAGTTTTCACCGGATCTATACGTTTTCAGACCCCCTGAACCCAAAAAACATGTTTTTAGCGATTGGTCTGTGTGTGTGTCTGTGTGTGTGTGTGTGTGTGTGTGTGTCTGTGTGTGTGTGTGTGTGTGTGTGTGTCTGTGTGTGTGTGTCTGTGTGTGAACAGAATATCTCAAGAACGGAACATCGTACGAACTTGAAACTTGAAACTTAAGTTACATACCACTACCGGACGCGACACGAACATTTTCATCAAAATCGGTCAACCGGAAGTAGTAGTTTATTCGTATAATTTTTCAGTTTTTTGCGATTTTCTCAAAAACTGGTCCTACGATTTTTTTTTAAATCGCCTATTTTACTCAATTTTTTATTCTCTACAAGATAGGGTAGGCTCCATGTTTGCTGAAATTCTCGGTGAGGCTGTTTTCACGTAAAAACGTTATTTTTTTAAGATTACGGCTTTAATATAAATTTTAGCGCAAAAACTTATATAATAAAAGTTGTAGAGAATTTAAAAACCTACAACTTTTATTTCAAACATTTTTTTGTATAACGCTTAGTTTAGCGGTAATTTGCGATTTTCTGTTTTTTTTCTCACGAAAACGTGAGAAAAATCGATTTTTTTAACATTTCGGTCTTAGTATGCATTTTACGACAAAAGTGTATATAATAAAAGTTATAGAAAATTAAAAGATCTACAACTTTTGTTTAGAGCATTTTTCTCTACAGAGCCTAGTTTAGCGTGAAAGCGTGATTTTCCGTATTTTTAAGCCAAACTGAGTTCGATTGTCATTTTGCGTCATTCACTCATGATTAAAATAAGGTTATGTTTGTTGAGGTTAGTTTTTGTTTATTTCTAATATTTTATTAATAATGTTAGGTTTATTATTAATCATTTGCATTGGCAAGAGAAAGTTGTGTGAGTGTTTCACACCAGATTTTTTAAATTAGGCCTACTATGATGAAATTAAATTTATATTAACTTAAATTTTTGTTTATTAACCTATTCATTACCAATGTAAACTGCAGTTTACATTAACTCCAACTGGCTTTTATTTGGACTGGAACTACTTTTTTTTCAATTCCTAGTATGTGTACGTTGCAATCACTTCAATTCAGAACAATACGCAACCCCATGACCCAATGAGATAAGTATGATATGTATGACGAGTAAATGAGGTGTAGTCTTGTACAGACCCAGGGCGACCATTCCTGAGAGAGTATGGTTAATTGAACCCATCCATCAAAGTACACCGGTAACCACTGTCCAACATTCCTAATATGTGTACGTTGCAATCAGTTCAATTCAGAACAATAAGCAACTCCATGACCCAATGAGATAAGTATGATATGTATGAGGTGTAGTCTTGTACAGACCCAGGCCGACCATTCCTGAGAGAGTATGGTTAATTGAACCCCATCCATCAAAGTACACCGGTAACCACTGTCCAACATTCCTAATATGTGTACGTTGCAATCAGTTCAATTCAGAACAATAAGCAACTCCATGACCCAATGAGATGAGAATGATATGTATGACGAGTAAATGAGGTGTAGTCTTGTACAGACCCAGGGCGACCATTCCTGAGAGAGTATGGTTAATTGAACCCCAACCATCAAAGTACACCGGTAACCACTGTCCAACATTCATATCCGTATAAAAGTAACTACATTTACTAGGATTTGAACCAGGAACCTTCGTCTCCGAAAATCAGCTGTTAAACAGCTGATTTTGGCGACGATTATAATAAATTTGTATTAACTTAAATTTTTGTTTATTAAAACCCTTTTCATTACCAATGTAAACTGCAGTTTACATTAACGCCAACTGGCTTTTATTTGACTGGAACTATAGTACGTTTGTTTTAGGAAGAAGCTTGTAAGGGGGTGGGCGAGTAGGTAGAGTAGGGATAGTTTCAAAGGGGCAAGTGTTGTCTCCTTCTCACTTAATTATCATTCCCTCTCTTTCTAACCGTATACTATGTTACAACTACGAGGTGCTTCCCCCACCACTAAGCAGAACAGCTCAGCGGCACACAGCGTTGGAGGGAGAGCTTCTAGCTAGAACAAATGACCTGTACTTTTAAATGTCATTAGACCAATGTATACACTAAGTTACATTATTTAGTTCTAAATAATGCCAACAGATTTCAGCTGCACAAGTTAATGTTTATAACCTGCTACTTGATACGTATAAGGCTTTCTTATCTACTTTACGGCTTGGCGAAAATTTGACCTACACTACTAAGTGAAAGTAAGTATAAAATTATTATTTATTAAAATTAAGTACTAAGAAACTTATATTATAATAGCTTGAAGGGGTCAGTGGATGAAGGTGTTAACTGACTTTTTCACAAAAATTGAGTTTTCATCGGTGATGAAGTTTATATGTGCATATTTTTCAATGGCACTAACACAGAAATCTCTATCTGCTTCCATTAAGAAGATACCAGAGGATGAACGTGTTATCTACAAGTCGAATAAGTAATAGCCTACTAACAATAAATTTCCGTTTATAATACATATTATTATTCATTAGTTTCTTTATAATGTAAAAACGCAATTAAGCCAGGCCTGCCATTAAAATAAATTTGTTTTATTTTAACATTTTTTTGTTAACTAGTTGTTACTTAACACCTTCGTTCATTTTAAAATAGACATTTTATTAAAAAATATTTTAGTGACAGAAGGTGTTCTATACGCAAAAATGAGTTAAATTCAATTTAAAAACTAAATTAGACAAGGTTTAGAATACGTAAAATAAATTTCCTATGTCTATTTAATATACTGACACCAAAAATGTAACTTTCTGAAATCAGTAAATTAAGTTACAGCTTTTGAACTTTTACACTGAATTGCTCAGAACTGTATTTATGTCATATAACACCTTCATCCACTGAACCCTTCAATTATTTGCAGATTAATTTAACTTATTTTTATGTAATTTTATTGAATATTCTTTTTGTATTCAGTTTGTAAGTAAAAAGTCTCTTTATGAGCGAGAAGTAAGTACATGATACTAAGTACATTTTTATAAGTTAGCTTAATACATTACCTAAATATACTGTAAAAGTTAAGCCTAGGTTCGTTCGGGATCTGAGTATAACAAATTTTAAACAGACTTAATTTAAACTTAAATTAAAATAATTATTGAATGGAACCCTTTTAAAACCTGTTTTTTGTTTTTGGCGTCAGAGTTAATTAAACGTAAAGCGTAGTTGAAGTCCGGTATGAAATATTTTGCACTTTCTTACCGTTTACAGAACTCCAGAAAATGAGAATATCAACTGCCATCTCCGTGGCGTAGTGTTTAATGAACTAGCCTGTAAGCCGAAGTCCCCAGGTTAGATTTCGACTAGGGTCTGGAAATTATTAAATTTTAAAATATACCATTCCAATTTCATTACCAACCGTAGTCGCTAAAGACAAAGCTGTTAATGCACCTTAAAATGAACTATAAAAAAAATATATAGTAAAGAAGTAAAAAATTAGAGTTGAGATTAGAATAATTATTTTAGTACGATATGTTTGTCTTTTAATACAAAGTAGGCCTACATTCTTGTTTATTTGATGAAAACATGGAACACATGAGTAATTTTTAAAGTAATCCGAAGGGGAGATAAGTAAAGTAAAAAACATTTTTTAATTGGAACATTACTGAGTTTTGAATACATTGGTAAAGCATGTTAATAAGAAAAAATCAAAACTTTTCTATGTATTTACTTTTTTTTAAAAGAAGCTTTTTTAACTTTAATAAGGGATAAATTCTATAAACTTTTGTCTCATTTGTATAATATTTTCTTAATTTTTTTGTATAGAAAAGAAAAAACCAATGTAAAATATAATATTGAAAAATATCTGATGTCATTCTATCATGTTGCTTTGTTCACCGTAAACGTTTGGCTTTTTGGTAGTAATATTTGAAATTGTCATCTATCGTTTTGTTTTATCCGTCCGTCCGTGTCACCCAGACGTCGAAAACTACAAGCGATACCAACAAACAGTTTTCGGATTCGTAATCTACGCAAAAATGTAGTGGGCTTGGATTGGGTTTGTAGTTCCGGTTTCGACCGAAAGTGGCTCAAAATCGGAAGTAAAGAAATTAAAGACGGAATTTGGAAACAAAAATAATGACATTCGATCCTCTTACGGAGTAGACACAATTCTTACTTTGTTTTTAAATAATAAAAAAATTAAATTAAAATCTTTTAATTAAGTTAGTAAAATCATACTTATTCTACACATTAAAGAAATTAAATTAAATCAAAAACCATTTTTAAATGAAGGAAGAAGCTAAGAGTACTTCCTATGAAATTATTACTAGTTTGTCTCTATTGAGTGACTAAATCTCATAAGCTATACTGATGGCTAGTCACGAAATGAACTTTCTTTGAGACAAAGTGTAAGAGGGGAACAATCTACCGCGCATGCCCAGTTTCTCTGTTACAATCCTAAAAACATACTGACACGTCTTGTAGCTCATTGGCATACACAGTCCTTAACGAGTGGTACAGGAAATACTGTTTTGATTTGGCGATTCTGTTTTCACGTTTTAGGCTACATTTATACAAATAAAAGTATTTTAATTCGTTGAAACTTATTCCGTTTCTTTTCATTTTAATTCTTCACATTTTATTCATTATTCTGTAGTGTTGTTATAAATTAGTTATCTATTCGTGTATTATAAGTTTATCATGTCGACCGTTTGAAAGTAGGGTAAAACAATTCGAAGTGCGGAACGGAATGTTATTTTAAATGTTATTAAGTATTGTAAAGAAGAAGAAAAATATAAACTACATATACTACACAGTTGGATGTTTTTAGAAATGTACGTACTACGCTAGCAGCAGCGCATTGCCCAAGCTGAGTCCCAAATTCATCTCGTCATTACACATCAGTACTACAATTCCTTTCTTTACTTATAATATTCAGACTGATAGTAAAATAATATCTAAATAATCTGGTGTGAAACACTCACACAACTTTCTCTTGCCAATGCAAATAATGACCAATAAAACCTAACATTTGTAATAAAACATTACAAATAAACAAAAACATCTGGTGTGAAACACTCACACAACTTTCTCTTGCCTATGCAAATAATTAATAATAAACCGAACATTATTAATAAAACATTAGAAATAAACAAAAACTAACCTCAAAAACATAACCTTATTTTAATCATGAGTGAATGACGCAAGATAAAAATCGAACTCAATTTGGCTTAAAAAAAAACGGAAAATCACACTTTCACGCTAAACTAGGCTCTGTAGAGAAAAATGCTCTAAATAAAGGTTGTAGATCTCTTAATTTTCTATAAATTTTATTATATACACTTTTGTCGTAAAATGCATACTAAGGCCGAAATGTTAAAAAAATCAATTTTTCTCACGTGAGAAAAAAACAGAAAATCGCTAATTACCGCTAAACTAAGCGTTATACAAAAAAATGTTTGAAATAAAAGATGTAGAATTTTAAATTCTCTACAACTTTTATTATATAAATGTTTGCTCTAAATTGCATATTAAAGCCGTAATCTTAAAAAAACTATGTTTTTACGTGAAAACAGCCTCACCCAAAATTTCAGCAAACATGGCGCCTACCCTATCATGTAGAGAATAAAAAATTGAGTAAATGAGGCGATTTTTAAAAAAATCGTAGGACCAGTTTTTGAGAAAATTGCAAAAAAGTGAAAAATTATACGAATAAACTACTACTTCCGGTAGACCGATTTTGATGAAAATGTTCGTGTCGGGTCCAATAGTGGTATATAACTTAAGTTTCAAGTTTCAAGTTCGTACGATGTTCCGTTCTTGAGATATTCTGTTCACACACACACACACACACACACACACACACACACACACACACACACACACACAGACCAATCGCTAAAAACATGTTTTTTGGGTTCAGGGGGTCTGAAAACGTATAGATCCGGTAAAAACTCGATTTGTTAAAATCGACATGAAAACAATACTTTCCTTCCTATATATTCATATAGGCAAGAAAAAGTAAAAAATAACAATTTTCAATAGAAATTTTAAGTCTAAAATTGAATAGCTGTACTTCATATTGTGAAGGGCATAAAATTAATGAAATCCTTTCTTTACTTACACGGGATAATTCTAATGAATATCAATAACATCTACCTCGGAAGAATCGAATCCCACTCGGGCATGGCATTTTTTCATACGTTACAAAAAATTCATTTCATCCTTCACCGTCTGCATTAGCAGCAATTTGCAAAACAGTCGGACGTTAAACCAAAAAAAAAAAAAAAAAAAAAAAAAAAAAAAAAAAAAAAAATACCTCTTCTGTTTTCAAATACTTCATGCATTAATTGAACTGAAAGCGAGAAAAGAAATTGAAATAGACGTGTATAGTTATGAAACCGCCAGGTCACTGTGAAGTGCAATTAGTTCAACACTTCATCTGTACGTAATAAGAATTCCATAGAATCTAATATAAAGACCTAACAAGGTTTCTTTAATTTTATATCTTATATATTTATGTATTATTAAAATAAATTTTACTTTTTGTACCCTAACTCTAATCAAAACGAAAATACATGAAAGCATTGCAATGAATGTAAAAATCAATTTCTGGAATCTGTGAAGCCCAAGAAGCTGTTCAAAATACCAAAACGAAACCCCCTAACAATCAATTATTGTTAATTGTTTCTTTGGTTGTTCATGAAGCCAAAGAAGCCATTATAAAGGTCAATCGATTAACTGAAATTTTAATTAAGCATCTTGTTCTTCTCACAATCAAGGATTAGGGTTCCGCCTGTTACACGACTCACAACACCGAGAAAACTATTAAATTATTTCCATCTCTTGCGTGTCCTCCCAACGTCTCTCCACCGCTTCGATCTGTATTGCAAAATATTAAGGGGGATTCTCAACAAGCTTGGGCATTTAAGAAACGAGAAATAGGAAGTAGAGAAAGGAAATAGTAAATTTATGGGTATACGAGTATTTATGGACGAGTATTAAGGATTTAATGGACCGAGAAAAGGATTAATAAAAAATTCTTACGTAAGATTTATGAAGATAAATATTTCATTAAAATTAAATAATTGTATTAATGTTCTTAACTGAAATTTTTTTCTTACATAAATTAAAAATTTAGTACCCCTGTAGAAAGTTTTATTGTAAAATTCTCTTTTAAAATTTTAACGTAACTTCTATTAAGGGAAGACTATGATGGTTTTGACTGAAAATGTTGGTTTCCGGTTTTTTATGTTTTTTAATAGTTTAGACCTAAATCTACCATAAAAATAGTATATTACGACAAAAAATTATTTTAATGAAAAAATGTAAGTTTTTATCAGGTTCATACTAAAAAATTAACACGTCGTCAAGGACATATTATATTTTTCATATTTTTATATTGCTCGTTTTAGTGCAAAAAGAATTTAAGTTTTTTTTAAACATCTGCTTCACTATTTCTAATATTCTCCGTTGTTGGTGCAGCTTTCTAACCAATTGTTGCCGGCCGCGTTGGCGATGTTGGTAACGTGCTCGCCTCTCATCACGCGGTCTTGGGTTCGAATCCCACTCGGGCATAGCATTTTTTCATACAAACATTCATTTCATCCTTCACCGTCTGCATTAGCAGCAATTTGCAAAACAGTCGGACGTTAAACCAAAAAAAAAAAAAAAAAAACCAACTGTTGATAGGAAAACTTGTTTGTGTACATTTTGTTTCTCATTTATGCCTTATCCCGTAAATTTAGATTTTTAACACTTGGGTACGTTTTTCTCAGAAACCAATTAACCTACCAGGCTGAAATTTTTAACAGTATTCATCATATATATATAAACATTCACCGACATTGTTTTTACTTGTTCAGGTACTCAAAACAATTAGTAATATCCAAAAAAACGTAGAAAAAAAATTTAAAAATTTAATGTTATTCGTTATTTTTTTAAAAACTTTATTGTCCAACAGATTAAATTGAAAAAATGTCAGTAGCTAAAACCACCCTACAACTATAAGTGTGTAACGTTTCATAACCGTAAGTTTCAACAATCCTATAAAAACGTACCTAAACATAGCAAATTTAACATTGGCGGGAAACAAAGTACAGTCTCCCTTTATAAAACGAGAAATAGGAAAAATTCAATATTTTGAATTACGGGTGTTTAGTATTACAATAGATTCAAATACCGCGCGCCGTCGAATCTTCCAGAATAAATCT
The DNA here is from genome assembly GCA_035578175.1 of Catonia carolina. NCBI lineage: Eukaryota > Metazoa > Arthropoda > Insecta > Hemiptera > Achilidae > Catonia > Catonia carolina. The sequence goes on from JAQMRL010000001.1 coordinate 25,305,499, forward strand.
TTCCCGCTCGATTACATCAGTAATATTGATTCTGCATCGATTACTTCATTAATTAGTTCTACGCATGCGTGATCCTTGATCACGTGGCTCGTCCTCCGCCAATAGCAAAATTAGACTAATTTCCCGTGCTCACTCCGCCATTGTTCCTTTCGTCCCGATTCTCTTTCACTTCAAGTCAAACCAGCTAACGGTTCGGTCGTGTTTCAACGGACGCTCGCAGCCTCGAGTGCTGGCGTCACCTGCATTTAACGCGTTGGATATTCCAACTTCATGTTGCCGATAATGTATTAATTATGGCCCCAAGCAACGAAGCTTTTCATTGTGAACGCGCTTACAATTATGTAACGAACTATTCATGGTCTTTATTCAATTAATTACCTGACTTTGTGCAATCTGTGTTACCTCGTGTCTCGAACTTGTAAACCGTTATCCTAACTGCACTTATCCAAGTGTTAGCAGTGTTTTATGTGTATTCTTAACGTGCTTTTGTTTATTGTGTAAAATCTGTACAGATCTAATCGAACATTTAGTGTTTTCCTACAACGGCGTCCACGAATTGAAGCATCTTGGGAAATCTACGCACTCAAAATCGAGTAAGTACTGCTAAACTAATTATTAATTGCAGTGTTATTCCCTGTATATGTTCCTGTCTATCCTCCAAACTTACCTACCCCTTAACGAGCCAAGCGTTACGCCTAATGTGCGCGTTGAAGTCACATCGCGCCTTTTATTTCCCGGTTGTATTCGATCCAACCACCTTAACGAATCTAGCAGATGTAGGAATCATAATACCATTTGATTACCGCATCGAACAACGGGTATATGGACATGTGTTAAGGATTTCATGGACCGAGAGAAAGATTAATAAAAAAGTCTTACATAAGATTTATGAAGATAAATATAGCATTAATATTAAATAATTATAATAATGTTCTAAACTGAAATTTTTTTCTTACATAAATTATAAATTTAGTGCCATTGTATATAAAAGTTTTATTGTAAAATAAAATTATCATTTAAAAATTTTAACGTAACTTCTAATAAGGTGAGACTGTATGATGGTATTACTGCAAATTTCGTTTTTTGGTTTTTTTAAATTTTTAATTTTTTTTATTTTTTAATTTTTAATAGTTCTGACCTAGATCTACCAGAAAACCATTAAATTACGTCAAAAAATTATTTTAATGAAAAAATTAAGTTTTTAGCAGGTTTACTCAGAAAAATTATCATGTCACCATGAACGAATATTTTTTATAATTTTATCCTGAAGGTTTTTAGAGCAAAGGGAATTTTAGTTTTTTAAAATACCTGCGTTATTTTTTAAATATTCTCAGACGTTGGTTCCGATTTCTAACCAACTGTTGATGGTAAATTTACTTGTTTGTGTACAGCTTGTTTTTTTATTTTTGCCTGTTCTCGTAAATTTAGATTTTAAAATTTAGGTACATTTTTCTCAGAAATCATTAAACCTAGAAGACTGAAATTTTTACCAGCTATTCATCTTGTACATGCACACATACCCACACTTTTATGACTTCCTCAGAGGCTACAAAAATTATCAGTATATAAAAATCTTTAAAAGATTTGTTAAAGGTTTATGTTATTCATTATTTTGTTTTCAATTTTCTGCTTAAACAGATTAAATTGAAAAAAATGTCAGTAGCTAGAAAAACCCGACAACGATTAAGTGAGTAAAGTTTCTACTTTTTATCTTCTACTAATCCTATGAAAAATGTACCTGGAAATAGTAAATTTAACACTGGCGGGATACAAGGTTCAGTCTCCTCTTAACTCAATGATTCAGGTGTCGCAGTGATACTTAAAAACCCAGTGCTCATTGAGGTTGCAATTCATAATAAAAGTAATAAAAAAACAAAAACAGGGGGATATTAATTTTCATTTCTAAGAGCGTTGTGTTAGGTAAATTAATTTCTTATCAGCAACTAGATTGGTTAGGGGATGTGGACCGATATAAAGGCGTTGAGGTGTTTACAATATGGGGGAGAAGTGAAAGGAAGGTTCTGTTTTGACGACTGGTGTAAACAGATAGCTTGATTCTGTTCAATGCCAAATTGAATGTGTAGTGAGGCGTTTCTAAGCGAACTCAATGTTTCTCCTGCAATTGCATGTTGCCTTCAGATAACCTTACATAAGGAGAATTTAATTCTGAGTTAGGCTGTATTCAAAGAAAATCTAAATTAAATAAATATCCAAATATACCTAAACCCGAACTTTTCCGCTAATCTTCAACTCTGCCCATAACAGACAGGTGGAGTGTCAAATTTTTTACACTCAATCTGTTCGTTGCAGGGCTAAAATAAATATTTGTGTTTTTTAACACATGGTCAGCCAATTAAATGACTGAATCATTTAAGAACAGAAGAGGTAGAGGTGTAAAAGACACTAACCAGAGTTATCTCCTCTGAAAGTAATGAATTTCATTATACAGCCAGACCCTGTGGTGAATGAAGTGAAGGTGTCATTTGCAGAGTGGAAAATGTGTGCTTTTCAGAGGGTCCGGCATGCTGATAAGCGTACTTTTCCACTCGGTGAGGAAGGCAATGGTAAACCACCTCACTCCTCGTTTTACTTAGTAAAACCTCTACAGGTACAAACCAGCCTTTCGGCTGATGACCTAAACAACAACAACAACAATCTTCAACCGGTACAGCCGGCCGCGTTGGCGATGTTGGTAACGTGCTCGCCTCTCATCACGCGGTATTGGGTTCGAATCCCACTCGGGCATGGCATTTTTTCATACGTTACAAAAAATTCATTTCATCCTTCACCGTCTGCATTAGCAGCAATTTGCAAAACAGTCGGACGTTAAACAAAAAAAAAAAAAAAAAAAAAAAATTCAACCGGTACAACATTAAACCTTTATAGGTTTTTGGTAAGTATACTTACCACTGGTAATAAAATCGATTTATTTTAAAAATCAGCTATGGAGTTGAACCTTATTGGCATTATATGGTTTTATAGATGTTCTGTGGTAAATAGGTTATTCACATTTTGAAATTTCAAATTTTGAAATCAGTGACCATTTGTTTCATGAGCAACACGAATGTGGTAAGGATTCATACCAGCGTACGCAACCGTTTCGTTTTGTTGTTACTTTTGTACAGTACTTAGAAAACTCGAGTTGTTTACAGAAAAGCAAGCATTTATGCTAATATAAAGTTGAGATAAGTTATTCTATATATTTTTCTGTTATATAGGAATGCAAGTTGTTTTAATAAGCATTCCTACCACTAAACATTATGTGATTACCATTTCAATAAACGTTCCTTGGTAAGTAAACTTACCAGGGCTTAACATAAGAAAAGAAAAATATCCTACTGTTCTGGCACTAGAAATCCATTATTCAAAGCCATATAAAACAAAATTTTACATTTTACACCATGTAGCCTATATTTTTTCTCGTAGTATTGCCCTATAAAGGGTTAACTCGTTTTGAGACCGATTTTGATGTTTAGCATTTTATCCATCAGTGATTTTAATCGATCACCCTTCTCATCGTCTGCATTAGCTTTTACAAGAAATCAACGTACTTGGTATCCGCCAAATATTTGCAAGAGAAGCTCTTATTTTTGCTTAAAAGAATATTAACTATTTTACTACTAGAGTACATCATCATGATACAAGGAACGGGGATCTCTAACTTTTACTAAAGACCTCAACAATTTTATACCAAAGGAATTTTTATTACTTAGCACCCTAGCTCCTCAATCTGCTCCCCTTACAAATGAAAAATATGCCCCGGACATCATAAAGTATAACAAAGTGGTAACTATTTGGCTATTGGAAGTACGAAGAGAAGCCATAGAAACACCAGGAAACAAATAATTTTGTGAGCTCGTCTACCGGTTTCCATAATTCGTTTTCTATTTGTAAATAAATTTTTTTGTTTTGCACATTTCATATTTTATGGTTTATTATTATTTTTTTTTTTTAACGTCGCATCAACTGCAACGGTCATTAGCGACGACGTTGGGGTGGAACTTTATGTGATGTAGGATGAAATGATTTTTTGTAACGTATGAAAATATGCCATGCCTGAGTGGGATTCGAACCCAGGACCGCATGATGAGAGGCGAGCACGTTACCAACTGCGCCAATGCGGCCGGCATATAAACAATGCGGCCGGTTTATTATTAAACGCTTTTATTTAACTTACTCTTGGATCCATCAAATCTTGCAACTTAAAATTTTAATACTTCTACCGTATCAATATGAATCAAACTTTGCACACTTGTTTATCTTCGATGACAATACTCTGTGGAGGTGTTTGTAAAAAAAAATTTAAAAAACGCGTTTATTTAACAATTAATTAAAAAAATTAACTAAAAATAAAAAAATAAAAAAAATTTACAAAAAAAAAAAAATAAAAAAAAAAATTTTTAAGAAACGCTATTATTTAACAATTAATCAAAAAGAAATGAACTAAAAAGAAAAAAATAAAAAAATTTACAAAAAAAAAAAATCACAGACATTACAGTTAAAAATAAAAGCGTGGCGCATTAATATATATAATATTTTACAACGAATATTTTACAATAAATATTATAATATATATTAATGCGCCACGCTTTTATTTTTAACTGTAATGTCTGTGATTTTTTTTTGTAAATTTTTTTTCTTTTTTTCTTTTTAGTTCATTTCTTTTTGATTAATTGTTAAATAATAGCGTTTCTTAAAAAAAATTTTTTTTTTATTTATTTATTTTTTTATTTATTTTTTATTTGTATAAATAATAATATAATAGCATACTATTTTAATAAAAATGTCTTTGTAGTTTAATTAGTATTTAAGTAACTAAAATAGATTTGTAATTTTACTAACACACTGATAGATTACCGCAGTATTTGGAGTAGTATAATAAACAAAGAAGCACTGAATTGATCTACCCTTGAACATGGAAAACCAGTTTGGTGGATTAATTTTCCCCACCACAAATTAAAATAAATAGTTTTATATTTTCAAAGTATAATTAAGGAAATTAACATTTTTATATTGTAATGATATTTTTTTGTAAGTATAGGAAAAATAAATAAATAAATAAATAAGCAGTAATTGCAAAAAAGTAGGACGTAAAAAAAGATCAAATTAAGTATTCAGTTTTAGGATTTAGGAGTGGGCCCATGATGAGTCATTGAGTGATGCAGTGAGTCACTTAATTATTTTACACGATCAATACAACAAATGTGAATAAATTAATAAACTTTGAATGAATTTATAATACATTTTGTAATCCTAACTTAAAATTGAATAAAATAAGGCACGAGTGAGAAAGTGGTCCATAAAACGTTATAAGAGTTTTATCGTACCTGAGCTACGTGATTGAAAAACAAATTAAATTACAGAACTACATTTTTATTATCAACTGCGACAGAAATTAGTTTACCTTTAAAACATTTTATTAATATTAAAAAGTCAACAGTTTTTTTACATAATTTATTTAAAAGTTTTATATACATTTAGTTTATAATTTCTTCCTTTTTTATTTTGATTGTAAAAATTTAATCATATTTTACAGTTTTATTAAAATTTTTATCGTAAAAATACTGGATAATTTAATTACAAATAATATTTTATTCTTATTCGTTGAAAATGATTAAAAATGTATAATATATTATTTAAGTATTATTAGTACAGTACAATAGTAGTACTATTGCAATAGTACTATTGTTAGTACTATTGCAATAGTAGCACAAGACAAAGGAGGGCTAGAGAGAGCACTGAATACCTTGCATGCCATTTTGAAAACGGAATATGACATGGAAATAAACAAAAAGAAGACAGAAGTGATGATCTGTTCTAAAGAGCCTGAACTTGAAACAGTTAAATTAGATGATAACGCCCTCAAGCAAGTGAAAGCATATAAGTACTAGGGTAGTACCATTTCAGAAGATGGTAAAGACAGAGAGGACATAAAGCGTCGAATAAGAGAGGCAAAAGCTATTTTTATTGGTAAGCGACATGTGTTTTCCTCAAATAGTCTCAGGTTAGAAATGAGAAAGAGACTAATAAAAAGCTGCATTTTGAGTGTTGCCCTCTATGGCTCAGAAACTTGGACTATTAGTAAGGTGGAGGAAAGAGCACTCAATGCTTTTGAAGTATGGTGCTGGAGACAAATGCTTAAGTTGAAATGGACTGACAGAGTTAGTAATGAGGAAGTATTTCAAAGGGCTGAGGAGAACAGATCTCTTTTGAAAATTCTAAAGGACAGACGACACTCTTGGCTTGGCCATGTAATAAGACACAATGAATTCACGTTAAGAATATTAGAAGGAATGATAATTCGACAAAGGGCTCGTGGAAGACCCCGGCTACAGTATTTGAAACAAATTACCAAAGATCTAGGGATCCAGAGCTACATCCAACTAAAAACTATAGCTCTGAACAGAAAACGATGGAAAGCTGCCTACCAATCGCATGATTGAAGCTAAAGAAGAGAGTACAGTACAGCAATGGGTTTCATGTTTGTATGAAGTTAGCACATGCGATGCTTGTACAAGTCATGGAGATGTTTTTTGTGATAATGTTGATACTGTCAACAACTATTAATCCGGAAAAAGCTTCGTACAAAATTCAAATTCATTTGAATCGTATGAACGACTATCTGACAGTCCCAGTTTCACCCGGGTATAATTAAGTTTTATTTGAATAACTTTTAAATTAGAGTTATAAATAAATTTTAAAAAAATCTGGTGCAAAACACTCACACAACTTTCTCATATTAATGCAAATCATTAACAATATAACCTAAAAATAGTAATAAAACATCAGCAATAAACAAAAAACTAACCTCAAAAAACATAACCTTATTAATCGTGAGTGAAAGACACAAAGTGAAAATCGACCTTAGTTTGACTTAAAAATACGGAAAATCACACCTTCAAGCTAAACTAGGTTCTGAAAAAAAAATGCTCAAAATAAAAGTTGTAGATCTTTTAATTTCCTAAAAATTTTATTGTATACACTTTTGTCGTAAATGCCTACTAAGGCCGAAATCTTAAAAAAATCAGTTTTTCTCACGTTTTGGTGAGAAAAAAACAGAAAATCGCTAAAATCCGCTAAACTAAGCGTTATACAAAAAAACGTTTTTAATAACAGTTGTAGGATTTTAAATTGTCTAAAACTTTAATATATATTTTTTTGCGCTAAAATGCATAGAAAAGCAGCGATCTTAAAAAATAATATATTTACGTAAAAACAGCCTCTTTCAGAATTTCAACAGATATGACACCTACCCTTTCCTGTAAAGCGTAAAAAAGTTTAGTACACCACGTGATTTAAAAAAAAATCGTAGGACCAGTTTTTAAGAAAATTGCAAAAAAGTAAAAAATTACACGAAGAAACTACTACTTCCGGTTGACCGATTTTGATGAAAATGTTCATGTCGGGTCTGGTAGTGGTGTCTGACTTAAGTTTCAAGTTCTTACAAGGTTCCGTTCTTGAGATATTCTGTGCACACACACACACACACACACACACACACACAGACCAATCGTTAAAACATGTTTTTTGGGTTTGGGGGTCTGAAAACGTGTAGACTCGGTGAAAACTCGATTTTAAAATATCAGCAAGAAAACAATACTTTCCTTCCTATATTATATTTAATAGGCAAGAGAGAGTAATAAAAGTAATAAACCTGTGTAATATTTCACCTTGGGCGGTTATATCTATTATATGAAAACTATATTTTTTATCTGAATCTTATCGATTTATTTTTGCTTTTACGACCACACTGGACCACTTTAATCAAATTTAAAAATCCTTCTTGGTTTGTTTTTAGGATTCTTACGTTTTCCCCAAAAATACTTCATATTTTGGGATCTGATCTGTCTGATTTTATCTGTACAAATCATTGACAACGGAGCGCGAGTTCTTTCTACGAATCTTGTGTTTTTTATCTTTAAGCAACTTAAGCCGTTCAGATTTTTCTAAAATATCTTATTCTGCAATGTTAAGTTCTTGCATATTTTGTTTATGACTTTCCCCCTACTAGCGCTAGTAAAATCAAACATGTTTAAAGTCACTAACGCGTTATTGAGAACTAGCTCTGTAACTAAACTAGCTGCTTGTCGTTCGTTTCTATTATTCTATTTTGCTAGCTGCTAATCAAGTAGGAGCTAGTTCTAGCGTCGTTGGAATAGGCCTTTAGTCCAATCAATATATACCTTGGATAATTCGAATTGGCACAAGCCGATTCTGTGTTTATTTACTCCACTCTTGGCCCCTCGACATGCAACGACAGTACAGTCACAAAAGTATACAATCGCTACTGTAATGTGCGACTCACGCACGGTCACTACGCTGAATCCTGAATCCTGGTTGAGAGGGCTAAGAAGCCCTATGATGGCGACATCGTGTTAAGGAACACCTGGTCGCTCGGGGAACAATATAACAGAATAATTGCAACCTCAAGAAATTTAGGGGGAATTTTATAGTTTAAATAGGAAATAGGATTCTGGTTCGTGGGACATTGGAACTGGGACTTGAAAGGAGGTAATTTATTTTTAGAAGTTATTTGTGGAAAATTTAAATTAAGGGACAAGTGGTCACTACGCTTTGTTTTCACTATTGTTTTTAATAATAAATCTGTCCGACATGATGTGACTAATATTTTGTTTTCATATATGATTTTCTCTTCATTATAATATATATTCAGACCAATTTTTACTTTCTCTTGCCTATATGAATATATAGGAAGGAAAGTATTGTTTTCATGTCGATTTTAAGAAATCGAGTTTTCACCGGATCTATACGTTTTCAGACCCCCTGAACCCAAAAAACATGTTTTTAGCGATTGGTCTGCGTGTGTGTGTGTGTGTGTGTGTGTCTGTGTGTGAACAGAATATCTCAAGAACGGAACATTGTACGAACTTGAAACTTGAAACTTAAGTTACATACCACTACCGGACTCGACACGAACATTTTCATCAAAATCGGTCCACCGGAAGTGGTAGTTTATTCGTGTAATTTTTCACTTTTTTGCGATTTTCTCAAAAACTGGTCCTACGATTTTTTTAAAAATCGCCTGGTTTACTCAATTTTTTATTCTCTACAAGATAGGGTAGGCGTCATGTTTGCTGAAATTCTGGGTGAGGCTGTTTTCACGTAAAAACGTTGTTTTTTTAAGATTACAGCTTTAATATGCATTTTAGCGCAAAACTTTATCTAATAAAAGTTGTAGAAAATTAAAAATTCTACAACTTTTATTTTAAACAATTTTTTGTATAACGCTTAGTTTAGCGGTAATTTGCGATTTTATGTTTTTTTTTCTCACGAAAATGTGAGAAAAATCGATTTTTTTAACATTTCGGCCTTAGTATGCATTTTACGACAAAAGTGTATATAATTAAATTTATAAAAAATTAAAAGATCTACAACTTTTATTTACAGCATTTTTCTCTACAGAGCCTAGTTTAGAGAGAAAGAGTGATTTTCCGTATTTCTAAGCCAAACTGAGGTTGATTTTCATTTTGCGTCTTTCACTCATGATTAAAATTAGGTTATGTTTGTTGAGGTTAGTTTTTTGTTTATTTCTTATGTTTTATTACTAATGTTAGGTTTATTGTTAATTATTTGCACTGGCAAGAGAAAGTTGTGTGAGTGTTTCACACCAGATTTTTATTTAATTAGTTGCGTGCGTCTGTAGAATATAGTTTAGTGAGTTTTTGCAATTTAGTTCTTGTAATTTATAATTTAAATTTTTACTAATCACCAATGGCACAAAAATTACGCGTATATTGATCTCTTTTGAAACCTATATGAACCTACGGGTCCCAAATTTACGGTTCAACCATACCCTCTAACTTGCAACGAATTAAAGCATTCCAGTCAAAAACATTACGCCTTATAGCAAAAACATCTCTTTACGTTAGCAACAAAACCTTACATACAGATTTGAAAACACCACTTGTACAAAATTCCATTGAATACCTAAACAAACGCTTTCACGACAATTCACACGGACACGAGAACCCACTGGTATCTTCACTTTCCACTTTCCATTTTACCTGATAATCCCCCTAGACGCCTTAAAAGACGCTGGAGTAGAGACCTGCTAATTTCATACGCAAATGCCACTCTTGGGGAGTCACCAATGAGGGCCCTACCCCTCTCATGCCTGTCATGTTATTTACATCCTTAAGCAACTTAAGGGTACCCGGAACCGAGAAAATTAAAAATTTTCACATATCCGGTTTTTTGCACATTATTAAAATTCAGAATTTTCTGCATCCAATGACGAATAATTTGTTGGGGTTTTTCCAATTTTTAACCCAAAAAGAAATTAAAAATATGTTAAACCCTTACGTTATTTTCTAAACGTTATCAGTTTGCATAAACACATCTATTTTTTGAATGAAAAACGATAAACTCATAGTTTTGTTTTTGTTTTAAAACTTAAGTCGGCATTAGACCAGCTGTGAATGTAACAGTTGAGGAATTTCCAGATTATAATCCTGGAATGTATTAGAGGTTAACTATTTTGTAGTACTTCTGATGTGTACACTTTTAGATTTTTCTTGTTTCCCGTAACCAGCAATTTTTGACACATAGGGAACATTTTCTCAGCCAAATGTGAACGGATTTTAATGAAAATATTGCACAGCCTTTTATACCATAATTTGAGTATACGGAGTTAATATTACAGTAAAAAAATGTGTTTAAATATTTATTTTCCACTTAAATAGGCAAAAACATTATGCTTTTCAAAAGTGGTAATTTCAAAAATAATTTTCTTATCTTCCAAACAATATATATAGAGATGCTACTAATTATGTGAGTGTAGAATAGCCTGAAAAGTAACCACAAAAAAATTGAACAGGATAACTGTAGTAGTTTTTGAGAAAATGTTCCTTACATTAACATTACGGAGATAGGCATTCTGGGTACCCTTAAGCCGTTCAGATTTAGCTGCCAATACAACTCTTGCATTACATTATTATCATAATCATCACATTTGCTTGTTGTTAAATTTTAGAGTTGTAAATAAAGAATTTACGAGAAAAACATTTTACTGGGACAAATTAAATACATATTTTAAAATGAAATAATTTAATTATTTGTAAGTTTGTCCATTGAAATAAGGTTGTAAGCATTTGTGTACATTAAAATTTGTAGACCTTTTTGAAAAAATAGGTTATGGATATACTTTATTCGGAACTGTGTGTACACGTAGAGCAAGAGTTGTGCCAGTTCGAATTTTCCACAGCATGTCAAGTTGATTTAGTTCTTTTTATAAAAGTATCATTAAAAATGTAGGCTATATAATTTTTTAGCGTGAACATAGAAGAGTCGGTGAGTAAATAAGATAAGAACGTTATGTTACAAAGAAAAATAATGCACAAGGTGATATTACTTGGTTGAAGGGAATTTGAAATGATGAAGAGCAATTGGTAGGGGCTGATAGGAAAACGAACCGGGCAAACAAAGAGACGAGAATTTGATACACAGACATACCATACTCGGCTGTTTGATCATTCACCGTGATGCAGACAGAATGATTCTCTCTCATGAATTCTAACCCCGGTTGAAATTAAAATTTGGTGAAAGTATATCGGGTGGGTTTTAGGTGGTGGTGATGGTGTGGTAGTAAAATCATTAAAATTTATCCTTTGTCAATATGCAAAGCCGTATGATCGTGGAATTGAGCCCTACCTGTTATTATGGATTAACAGTCAGTCAATCTGTCGTTTCCATTTAATTTCTCCTACAGGCTTATTTTCTGAAACGTTATTCAAAAATCAATTCCTGCTTTAATACATTACTAATTTCATACTTTATAAAATATTGTTACAAATATTATTAATAAATCAGTGACGATTATAAAACTTAATATCAAATTTTCAGCAAAGCAAATTATTTGAGATTTCCATTACTTTTATAGATAATTATTTAAAATCAAATTAAGTTAATAAATAACAATTCATTCCGATTAGCTTTTAATGGAATCTAACCTGTTAGCTGTTATATTCAGATTGTAACAATTTTTGAGAAAAAGAAAATTATAGACTACTTCACTTTACTCTCAAATGTTGTTGTACAGTTTACTCCGTCCGTAATTTTAAAAATTACTATTCATTTACTGTGAAGGATGAAATGATTTTTGTAACGTATGCAAATATGCCGTGCCTGAATGGGATTTGAACCCAAGACCGCCTCTCATCATACGGTCTTGGGTTCGAATCCCATTCAGGCACGGCATATTTTCATACGTTACAAAAATCATTTCATCATTCACCGTCTGCATTAGCAGTAATTGCAGAAAAGTCGGACGTTAAAAAAAAAAAAATTTGGTGTGAAACACTCACACAACTTTCTCTTGCCAATGCAAATAATTAACAATAACCCTAACATTATTAATAAAATATTAGAAATAAACAAAAACTAACCTCAAAAACATAACCTTATTTTAATCATGAGTGAATGATGCAAAATGAAAATCAACCTCAGTTTGGCTTAGAAATACGGAAAATCACTCTTTCTCTCTAAACTAGGCTCTGTAGAGAAAAATGCTTTAAATAAAAGTTGTAGATCTTTTAATTTTCTATAAATTAAATTATATACACTTTTGTCGTAAAATGCATACTAAGGCCGAAATCTTAAAAAATCAATTTTTCACACATTTTCGTGAGAAAAAAAACAGAAAATCGCAAATTACCGCTAAACTAAGCGTTATACAAAAAATTGTTTGAAATAAAAGTTGTAGAATTTTTAATTTTCTACAACTTTTATTATATAAAGTTTTGTGCTAAAATGCATATTAAAGCTGTAATCTTAAAAAAACAACGTTTTTACGTGAAAACAGCCTCACCCAGAATTTCAGCAAACATGACGCCTACCCTATTTTGTAGAGAATAAAAAATTGAGTAAACCAGGCGATTTTAAAAAAATCGTAGGACCAGTTTTTGAGAAAATCGCAAAAAAGTGAAAAATTACACGAATAAACTACCACTTCCGGTTGACCGATTTTGATGAAAATGTTCGTGTCGGGTCCGGTAGTGGTACGTAACTTAAGTTTCAAGTTTCAAGTTCGTACGATGTTCCGTTCTTGAGATATTCTGTTCACACACGCACACACACCACACACACGCGCGCACACACAGACACACACACACACACACACACACACACAGACACACACACAGACCAATCGCTAAAAACATGTTTTTTGGGTTCAGGGGGTCTGAAAACGTATAGATCCGGTGAAAACTCGATTTCGAAAAATCGACATGAAAACAATACTTTCCTTCCTATATATTCATATAGGCAAGAGAAAGTAAAAAATTCAATTACTTTTAATACAAAATAGTTCTCAAATATTTCTTATGTCAACGTGTCACGTTATGTTGCATCTATTATGTCGACACGTTTCTAAAATTGTACCGTAGTTTTAGACATACTTCAAAATCATAATAATCTTTAGGGACACAATTTAGATGAACCCAATGTATCATGAATCACACAAAGACAACTGAAACGCTGATGGAGGGAAGATATGATTTAGCACAACACTTTTTAGTTTTTTTTGGAAATAAGTAAAATCTATAATCAGTTCTTAAACGGAATACAGAGTAGACGAGTTTCATTGTTTTATCTCATGATTGAAGAAACCCCTCCGTAACGGGGGAACTTCAGTGAACGGGGAAACGTCGGTGAGTGTCGTTTGAGTATTGTCTAAGTGATTTCTGTGTGATTCGAGTCTTCTTTGGTATTTCGTACAGTATTATTGTTTTTTCAGCAAATTTTTTGTTTATTAAATTTCAGCAAACATGGCGCCTACTATATCTTGTAACTATATCTTGTACTATATCTTGTAGAGCATAAAACATTTAGTAAACATTTAGTCCAGGCGATTTTTAAAAAAATCGTAGGACCAGTTTTTGAAAAAATTGCACAAAAGTAAAAAATTATACAAATAAACTACTACTTCCGGTTGACTGATTTTGATGAAAATGTCCGTGTCGGGTCCGGTAGTGGGGTGTAACTTAAGTTTCAAGTTTGTACGATGTTTTGTTCTTGAGACATTCTGTTCACACACACACTCACACACAAAGACACACAGACCACTCGCTAAAAACATGTTTTGTTGTTTTCAGGGGTCTGAAAACGTGTAAATCCGGTGAAAAGTCGATATCGAAAAATCAAAATGAAAACAATACTTTCCGTCCTATATATTTATATAGGTAAGAGAAAGTAAAATACGCCTCGTATAAGAAACGAATTTTATATAAAGTATTTTTATCTGTACGACTCTTATAAATAAGACTTATATTTATTTTATAATTTTTACTGCAGTAATTATTTAACTTTTACGTAACTTTGGATTTTATTGTTGAAAACTTTAAATTGACACTTTATTGTGTTTATACCTTGAGGGTATTTTTTACAGTAACTGAGATGGATTAAAGTCTTGTATTTAAGTTTTCAAGAGTGTTTGAATACTTTGAAGCCGGAATCAGTTTTATTGAATATCCACAAAGGAAGTTTCCGTTAACAAGCGGCAGGTAGGCCTATAACTTGTCAGATTTCCATCAACGTGCAACTTTTCTGCCACTTGAGGGCCTCAAAGCGTAACTGTTCATGCAGAGTAATCCGCATGGAGATCAAAGCGGGAACCTTCCCCCAGCGATGATCAGGGAGGCGTAGGTCCGATTCAAACGTTTTATAATCGAATTAGTCTGCTATGCAACTGCCCAGCCAACCAAATCACTGACTTCCTCTCATTTTATTAAATTTTTTATCTATTAAAAATAAAGCTTAACTGTGAGAGTTCAGTCATCCGTTTCTCTGAATAACAGAAACACCTCGTTTTGTTCGTTAAACAATAAATTATTTATTTTATATTAAAATACGACTCCAATATTTCCGATTAATAATTTTTAAAACTTTTCAGTGAATGAACAAATTCAATAGTCGATGAAAAATAGAAAAATACCGATCAACGCAGTTGTGTTTCAAATAATAACCTTCGACGTAATATTTTGCGTGGTAAATGAATAAATTCTTTCATGTTTACACCATTTTAAATCGTCGCCAAAACAGCTGATTTTCGGAGACGAAGGTTCCTGGTTCAAATCCTAGTAAAGGTAGGTACTTTTATATGGATTTGAATGCTAGACAGTGGTTACCGGTGTACTTTGATGGTTGGGGTTTAATTAACCATACTCTCTCATGAATGGTCGGCCTGAGTCTGTACAAGACTACACCTCATTTACACATCATACACACATCATCCTCATCTCATTGGTTCATGGGGTTGCTTATTGTTCAAAATTGAACAGATTGCAACGTACACATATTAGGAATTTAATAAAAAAAAATGTTTACACCACATTCGATTGGTTCTTTGTTTAATAAAATTATCATTAAAATAATAATTTCTATCATTACCGACCTCATAATTAGATGTATACTATTTATTTTTCAAATTAATTTAAAAAGTTGTCATGTAGGCCTATTATGTAAAAATATATTTTTTACTGAAAAAGAGTAATTTTTTAAACAATTTAGTCTGGTTTTGTTATTAAAAGTCGAATTTCATTATCTTGTGTTTATTCTTTATTTACTTAACTTGTACAAATTTTCCTTTAAGTAAATTTTTGACTTCAAAAAACTAATGACTTAGTTAAGCAATTAACAAAGTTATTTCACTTTA
Organism: Catonia carolina; assembly: GCA_035578175.1. Lineage (NCBI taxonomy): Eukaryota > Metazoa > Arthropoda > Insecta > Hemiptera > Achilidae > Catonia > Catonia carolina. Next base: position 25,321,169 of record JAQMRL010000001.1, read on the forward strand.
AACTAAAAATCAGTTAAACTTATTCACATTTATGTGTATGTTTAAAAATGCGTATGAAATTTTTGTGCCAAGTAGTTAATTTTTATCTTTTGTCTTTTGTTTAAAATGTTTCCTGTTTAGCAGACAATTTATTAAGCTGGATTATGAATATGGTTGTACACGATTGAGATCTATCCCAAACATTTAGAATTGCCATAAATATAGGCTGATGTAATACATTATTTAATGGTTATTTATTTTGTTAACTTATATTATTTTTGACTTTTATTATAAATAGGGCTAATGTATCTATTATTTTACGTATCAATAAAGTTTATTTATTTAAAGGTCAATAATCAGACTGTCCAATTAAGGCGAGACGAGTATTAGCAATAGAATACTGTTCATGCGGAATAAAAGGGAAGGTTCACAAGCCATAGTAAATGGTGCCATTTATGATTGTAACCATTTTTTGAAATGACAAGCAATTTTTCTTAATCAATATTATTAAATGAATATGATAAACATAACCAACTCCCTAGGGATGTAGGCCTACCTTTTTTAAATTCAGTTAAATGTAGGTATTCAATAAAGTTTTGGCCACCTCCATAGAGTAGTGGTAGCGCGCTAGCCTTCAGCGTGGAGGTCCCGGGTTAGATTCCAGAGAAGAGTCTAGAAATTATAGCAAGTCAAACACACTGTAGTCGCTATCCATACTGTTAATGCAACTTTTTTTAATACTTTTAAGGCCTCATTGAACCACTTTAGTTCATAGCCTGGTGAGCTCATTTTCTGCTTTTAATATTCTTGTTGTATTTTTGCAGTTCTTTCGCTTCTTTCTTGTTTTTGCCAATGCAACTTTAAATAAACAAAATGAAAAAATATTACTAATATTTTATTGTGAGTCAAGTAACGTACCTGAGGCATCTGTGTGAGTTGAGAGGAAGCGTAGTACGAGACGCGTGGTTTAGCGTAGATGTGGTGAGTAGTGCGTCCTTTTGTGTCAGCAGTGACGCATGACGTGGCGTAAGGAGAGGCTGACGACTTATGCAGACTTGCGATTGTGGCATAACTCCCGCTCCCGGCCGAATCAACTCTGATGAACAAATTTGGATTTCCAGCGTAAGCACCGCTAGTATAACTCGTACTGGAACAAAAATTAATTGTACTCTATTTTTTTAATTTATTTTTTACAAAATTAATATTGTTTAACAAAATAATGTATACTTTTTCTTTTGTCATCAGTCTCTCGATTGGTTTGAAGCAGTTCTCCAATCTGTTCTATCTTGCGCAAGTCGTTTCATATCTACATACCTGTAACACCCCACATCTTTTGTAATTTGCTTTACATATTCTAATCTTTGCCTCCCCCTACAATTTACTCCCTCAATATTACCCTCCATTATTGATAATAAAATACCTGGATGTCTTAATATATGCCCCACTAGCCTATCTTTTCTTCTGGTAAGATGCTTTCATATATTTCTTTTTTCATCCACTCGCCTAAGAACCTCTAAATTACTTATTTGTCCACCCACTTAATCTTTAACATTTTCCTATAACACCACATTTCAAAAGCTTCTATCCTTTTTTTTCTACAGTCCCTATCACCCACGTTTCACTTTTGTTTAATGCTACACTCCAAACATAATGTTTTAAGAAATTTCTCCTAATCTGTAAATCAATGTTTGTTAAGCCTAACCAGAATCATACCTGAAGGAGTTTCTTCATGATAATTCTAGTCAGACCGAAAAAGCTGTAAATTAAATGACAGTCACGCCCTACAAAACATTCACGCAGTAAGTTTAGTTCAGCCATTCTTGCAATGCACGAAGAAACTGCCAGAAAAACTGGGCAAATTTAACACCTTATACAAGATTGACAAAAGAAATGACATTTGAAGACAAACGAAATAAAAAGCGACGTGTTTTATCTATACTTTCACATCAAAATTGTTCACCCATATATTTTTACAACCCCACATTCCTCTAACAGAGGAAGAGAGCTACGTATCTTGCCTGAAACTCAGAGAGGCCTATGGAGAACACCCAATCAGCAGAAACGGAAAAACTGACCTTTAAAATTAATTTTTCAGACACGTGTTACAGTTAAATAATAAAAATATACAAAAATTTGTATTGAAGTCGTTAAACAACGCTTACAGCTTAATAGAGAATTAAATATATTCTATTTACTAAAATCCATATTACAAATATCCATTAATAACTGCTAAAATAAAATTGCTGCAAAATCAAAGTTTTGTAGTACACTAGAAATGACAACAGATGTATTGCAAAATTTAACTTCCAAAAGAAAATACATAACTTCAGAATACAAACAAAGGAAGGCATTTTATATTTTAATTTTTGACGTAGAATCCGAAAATGAGGTTGCAGAACCATCACAGTATGCCCCCGTATTTATTATCGATATAAAATTTTAAAATCTCGCTATCAACACCAAGGACTTAAGCGATCGTTCCCGCTTAGTCAGAGTTATCTTCTCTGAGAGTAATGAATTTCACTATACAGCCAGACCCTGTGGTGAATGAAGTGAAGGTGTCATTTGCAGGATGGAAATTATGTGCTTTTCAGAGAGCCTGGCAGGCTGATAAACATACTCGTTTAACTCAGTGAGGAAGGCATTTGTAAACCACCTCACTTCTCGTTTTACTTAGTAAAACCTCTAGATGGTTCGGCTGTTGACCTAAACAACACATATTAAAGTTTATTAGAAATCAAATTATTATAAACCCACCAGAATGGTTAAAGAAAAATTAAGAACGGTTACCTAATAAGAAGAGCTATCGTGGCTTTACCAAAGAGTGTGCTCGGATCGTTTCAAATTAAACATATTGTGACGATATCGAAAGGAATGTGGTTCGAGAGGTTTCTAGAAGTTCATAGAGTGTTAAGTAGTAAATAATAGAGTGACAAGGTAACAATAAAGTTAGTTATAAAAGAATTTTTATAAAGGACCGTGTATATTAAGTTAGGGTCTTTGTTGTACAACTATTTGTGAAAGAGTCGGTTGGTTACCAGTAATACCTTTTATTCAATTAAGACTTGTTTACACAAGTTAAGATTATTCCAGAGCCATAAAAAGGATTTTTATATTTTATTATTGCATCGAATCTCTGTGTCTTTCGAGAAATATCTATGATCTACCTATATAAAGAGAGCCGCAAGTGCGGTCGGAGAGTTAGTATTCGTTTGATCTTTGACGAGTGTTTATTGCGGGTGCTATCGGTACGTTAGAATAGGTCAACGTTCCGGGCATTGTATTGGTCAACTATTGCTATTCAGTCTTAATGGGTAGGTGCATTGTGTATAGTTTTTGTGTATGTGCATTCTGTATAATTGTTTGTAAGTAGTACTAAGTAAATTATTTAAGTTATTTGTTGCATTATTTCATTGTTGTTCAGGTCAACAGCCGAAATGCTGGTTTGAACCTCTAGAGGTTTTACTAAGTAAAACGAGGAGTGAGGTAGTTTACCATTGCCTTCCTCACTCAGTGGAAAAGTACGCTTATCAGCATGCCGGGCCCTCTGAAAAGCACATGTTTTCCACTCTGTAAATGACACCTTCACTTCATTCACCACAGGGTCTGGCTGTACAATGAAATTCATTACTTTCAGAGGAGATAACTCTGATTAGCGTCTTTTACACCTCTACCTCTTCCGTTCTTAAATGATTCAGTCATTTAATTGGCTGACCATGTGATAAGAAACAGAACTATTTATTTTAGCCCTGCAACGAACAAATTGAATGTAAATAATTTGACACTCCACCTGTCTGTTATGGGCAGTATTTTTTCATTAGATTGAAGTATTACTTCATTATAATTAGTTTATTATATATTTTGTAAATCTTTTAGTTGTTATAAATACTTATAATTTTAAACTTTAATGTATTAATTTTTACTTTCTCTTGCCTATATGAATATATAGGAAGGAAAGTATTGTTTTCATGTCGATTTTTCGAAATCGAGTTTTCACCGGATCTATACGTTTTCAGACCCCCTGAACCCAAAAAACATGTTTTTAGCGATTGGTCTGTGTGTGTGTCTGTGTGTCTGTGTGTGTGTCTGTGTGTGTGTGTGTGTGAACAGAATATCTCAAGAACGGAACATCGTACGAACTTGAAACTTGAAACTTAAGTTACATACCACTACCGGACGCGACACGAACATTTTTATCAAAATCGGTCAGCCGGAAGTAGTAGTTTATTCGTATAATTTTTCAGTTTTTTGCGATTTTCTCAAAAACTGGTCCTACGATTTTTTTTAAAATCGCCTATTTTACTGAATTTTTTATTCTCTACAAGATAGGGTAGGCGCCATGTTTGCTGAAATTCTCGGTGAGGCTGTTTTCACGTAAAAACGTTGTTTTTTTAAGATTACGGCTTTAATATAAATTTTAGCGCAAAAACTTATATAATAAAAGTTGTAGAGAATTTAAAAACCTACAACTTCTGTTTCAAACATTTTTTTGTATGACGCTTAGTTTAGCAGTAATTAGCGATTTTCTGATTTTTTCTCACGAAAACGTGTGAAAAATCGATTTTTTAAAGATTTTGGCCTTAGTATGCATTTTACGACAAAAGTGTATATAACCAAATTTATAAAAAATTAAAAGATCTACAACTTTTATTAAGAGCATTTTTCTCTAAAGAGCCTAGTTTAGAGAGAAAGAGTGATTTTCCGTATTTTTAAACCAAACTGAGTTCGAATTTCATTTTGCGTGTTTCACTCATGATTAAAATATGGTTATATTTTTGAGATTAGTTGTTTGTTTATTTCTAATGTTTTATTACTAATGTTAGGTTTATTGTTAATTATTTATATTGGCAAGAGAAAGTTGTGTGAGTGTTTCACACCAGATTTTTTTGTAAATCTTTTAGTTGTTATAAATACTTATAATTTTAAACTTTAATGTATTAATTGTTTAATTACCTAGATCCCAAAACAGAGCTTAGCGATAAGTACCGCAATATATTATAACAATATACGTGTAATTAAGACATTATAACGAGCTGACGATGTGGTAAAGCCACGAAGCCACGAAAGGCGCTTATACAATAGGTAGTTCTTACTTCTTTTTTGACCGTTTTGGTGTTTTTATATATAAATACTAATTTATTAAGACCAGCAGGATATGACATATATGCTGAACAAACTGATAGGAGATTTTCAGGAGTGGGGACTTGAGGTCAACATGGATAAAACAAATTATTTGAATATTGGTGGCAAGGGGCAAGACATACAGACAGATTTTGGTGCTATAAAAATGGTGAGGCAATATAATTACTTGGGTGTTACAATAAATGAGGATGGTAGAGACAATGAAGATATTTTGAGGAAGATAGGGAAGGGAAAAAACATTATCAGAGCACTGCATCCAATTCTGTGGAACAAAACACTTACAAAAAAGACAAAAACAAACATATATCAAGCTATGATAGAACCAATATTGACGTATGGATCTGAGGTGTGGGTAATGGATCGCAGACATGCTGCAAAATTGCTTGCTGCAGAAATGATGTATTGGAGAAGATGCGCAGGCTTATCATTATTGGATAAAGTAAGAAATGAAGTAATAAGAGAGCAGATGCAGGTAAAAGAAACAATACTAAGTAGCATTGGGAGGAATCAGGTAAAATGGTATGGCCACCTTCGTCGAATGAATACGGAGAGAATACCATTGAAAACCTTTGAATGGACTCCAAACCAGCATCAGAAGCGGGGTAGGCCAAGGAAAATATGGATGACCAATGTTCGACAGGAGATGGAAGATAGAGGATTGCGAGAGGGGGACTGGAGAGATAGGGAGCGATGGCGGAAGGGATGCGAGAAGCGACTCTAAGGTTGCAAAACTTGCTTAAAAAAAAAAAAAAAAAAACTAATTTATTGAGTGAAGATGCGTTACATAAGCATGTGTTACATAATACACACAAGGCGTAAATAAGTGTTGGCTTGTGCGTAGGACAAGACTATGTGGTGATATACTCGCATTTATTTGAATGGCTACAAAATTACTCAAAAGAATTTTTAAGACGGAGAAGGCTTTAATTTGTTTATAAATTTTTAATTCTATTAATTTGGCAACTATAAGTAAAGGCGTTTCTTAGTGAAATCAAATTTGAATGAGGCAGTTATTGAATTAGCAAGTGGTACAGAAAATTGATATAGTAGATGATTTATTTATTTAATATTTTCAGAGTGAAATATTCTCTCTTTAGAAAGAGTATTTATCTATATAGCTCGGTTTATGGTTGTCCAAGTGAGAGAAATATTTACTAGAAGGGGAAAGGAGAGTGGAGTGGATCTCTTTTGAGAAAGTTTCAAGAAATAGCGCTCCTTCTCGACCCACTCGGTATATCGATTCCCTCCGGGAATGTAATATACGACTCTGGTAGAGGTTTACATTATTAGATTTTATGTCCGCTTTCTGGACGTAAACTTATTGCAAATCAATCGCTAGTTACTTGCTAATAAAATAAAGAAAACAAAAATTGTTAACTTCACCCTCAGGCCGATTCATTACGGGTTTAATTATATTAAAGTTTGTTCAATTAAACAAGAAAGAAGTTATATTTTTTAAATTTTTATCAAAAGAATTTCTAATCGATTTAAAACTCGTCTTCAGGGCTTGGTTAAGAATTAGTTTTGTTATAAAAACAGGGTAAGAGTTTTTTTTAAATTTCCATTGGGATTCCTACAATTATTTCATATACATCATAAAGTTTTGTTTGAATTTTACACTATTGAACTAAATTCTTGTGTTTTTTATGTAGGGCTTCTCTTTAGCCATATAATCAACTAGCACATTTCCCGCGTCTTTGCATGCAAAAGATGATGTGTAATCATTTTTTAAATAATTATAGAACCCACCGGGTTGGTCTAGAGGTAAAGTCGTCGCCAAAATCAAACAGCTGATTTTCGGAGACGAAGGTTCCTGGTTCAAATCCTAGTAAAGGTAGTTACTTTAAACGGATTTGAATGCTAGACAGTGGTTATCGGTGTACTTTGATGGTTGGAGTTCAATTAACCATACTTTCTCAGGAATGGTCGGCCTGAGTCTGTACAAGACTACACCTCATTTACTTGTCATACAATATCATCCTCATCTCATTGGGTCATGGGGTTGCTTATTGTTCCAAATTGAACAGATTGCAACGTACACATATTAGAAATAAAAAAAAAAATTATGTAAAAGAAATTGTATAGCTGCTAGATTGATTGTATACTCCAACGTACACACACTCACACGCGCGCGCGCGCGAGGAGGATGGTAATTATGTAAAGATGAATGATGAAAAATGCCAGATTTGACTGGGAATGAAATCCGGGACCCCAACGTAGAAGCCAGTTGCGTTAACCACTATACCAATGGGCCAGCAGAACCTTAAGAGAATTCTTGAATAAACATTTGATAAAAAATCGGACATCCGGTTACCAGCCTTTTCAGTAAGAGCATCCGGCTGCATTTCTGCTGCCGGCCACCGGTTAAGCCTGGACCGGCATCGATCGTCATTTACTAAGCATATTATGTGAAAGCTCTAATTCTACTTTCGCAACAGTAACCGGGTAACCGGTACCGGAAATCCGGTCACTGGTATGTACGTAAAAAGCATGTGGAGTTTCGAATGAGTCAGTTTTAGTTTTCAGGAAGTTACCATTCAAAACGTCTGTAAGATTGATAGATGATGCGTTAACGTATGTTGATAGTTTAAATTTTTATTTATTTATTTATTCAATACACAATAACAGTTAAGTCAGCTTATTTACTGATTCCAGCATAGATCGAGCTTGGCGCGGAAGTAAGTTGTACATTTTATTTTTATTATTATTCATAATTTTTTTTTCTAATTTGTGTACGTTGCAATCTGTACAATTTAGAACAATAAGCAACCTCATGACCCAATTAGATGAGGATGATGTGTATGACGTGTAAATGAGGTGTAGTCTTGTACAGACTCAGGCCGACCATTCCTGAGAGAGTATGGTTAATTGAACCCCAACCATCAAAGTACATTGGTAACTACTGTCTAGTATTCCAATCCGTATAAAAATAACTACCTTTAACTAGGATTCATAAATTACAAAATATATTTTAAATATTTCATTACATAAATTATTTCGAAAATAATCTAGTCATAGACTTACAGTTACAGAATAATTGACATATACTATTTTCCTATTTTTGATATGATGTACAAATATTTTTAAAATAATAATTATGTTAGTTTGAAACAAGGAGGTGGTTATGAGATTTGACTATAATAGTTCTTATTGTAAGATTAATTTAATTTAAGATGTTTTTGTTGGAACGAACGACTAGCAAAGTTAGAAATATTTGTTGTATTGTTTTTGTTTTGGGAGAATAGAAAAGGGAACTTTAAGTTTCAGTGAAAACGAACGTTTGTATTGTGGGGTAAATCCGATGTCCAACGCACCAGTGGTCATTTGAACGGCTTAATGAGGGTCGGTAAACGGCAGTCATAGAGAGAGAGTTCTGGCCATTATCGCGACGCTTAAATCGTCCCTGAATACCAAAAACAGCTGGATGGTGCTTTCGAATGGAACAATCTTATTACTATGCACAGTCAGATAGAGTCGGGCGTGCCCAGAATAAATATCAAGAATCAACACTGGAAAAACAACCATTACAACAGCGTTGTCCCTACGCCCTACGCCCTACGTAGGCAGTCAGGCTGGCGCTTCACAAATTTCACAATTTAGATATCACATATCACTTCAGTACGCGTATATTATATACTTAAATGAAATATTCACAGATATTATCTTATAAAATATTCTCTATATACTAAGTTTATATGTGATAAAGGAATTGTGAACAAACACATTCGTCTGAATGCTTGTTAAATATGAACAATAAAATGTTCTTAATTTTTTTCTTTCTCTTGCCTATATGAATATATAGGAAATAAGGTATTGTTTTCACGTCGATTTTTTGAAATCGAGATTTCACTTGTTCTACACGTTTTCAGATCCCCTGAACCAAAAAAAAACATGTTTTTAGCGACTGGTCTGTATGAGTATGTGTATGTGTATGTGTGTGTGTACAGAATATCTCAAGAACTGAACATCGTTGGAACTTGCAACTTAAGTTCCATACCACTACCGGATCAGACACGAAGATTTTTATCAAAATCGATCAACCGGAAGAAGTACTTTATTCGTGTAATTTTTCAATTTTTTGCGATTTTCTCAAAAACTGGTCCTACGATTTTTTTTTAAATTTTCTCTTGGTTTTCGTCTTACCAACCGATCGCTGTCGTGCAAGTTTGGTGCACGCCAGCGAGGGGCGGTTACAGAATGAAAACAACTTGAAGTACAATATAACCAACAAATTTATAGAATGCTTATCTTAACTTTATATTAGCATAAATGCTTGCTTTTCCGTATAAAGCTCAAATTTTCTAAGCACTACACAAAAGTAACAACAAACAACACGGTTGCGTACGCTGGTATGAATCCTTACCACATTCGTGTAACTCATGAAGCAAATAGTCGCTGCGCACTATTTCAAAATAATATGGATAGTCTACTTATCAGAAAACATCTAAAAAACTATAAAATGCCATTAAGGTTCAACTGCATAGCTTATTCTTGAAAAAATCGACCTTATTTCCAGTGGTAAGTATACTTACCAAAGACCTGTTGTTTAGGTTAACAGCTGAAAGGCTGGTTTGAATCTCTAGAGGTTTTAATAAGTAAAAACGAGGAGTAAGGTGGTTTACCATTGCCTTCCACACTGAGTTGAAAGAGTATGCTTATCAGCATGCCAGGCCCTCCGAAAAGCACTCACTTTGACACCTTCACTTCATTTACCACAGGGTCTGGCTGCATAGTGAAATTCATTACTCTCAGAGGAGATAACTCTGACTAGTGTCTTTTACACCTCTACCTCTTCTGTTCTTAAATAGTTCAGTCATATAAGTGGCTGACTATGTGATAAGAAACAGAACTATTTTTTTAGCCCTGGAACAAACAGATAGAGTGCAATTAAAATAACACTCCACCTGCCCGTTTTGGGCATCAACCAAAGTCCTTTAAAGGGTTAACGTGCAATACAGTCAGATGTAAAACAAAAATATTTTAAAAATCAGTAGTTCAGACAGTATGATAGAAAGCAAAGAGATATGTAGAGGATAAAATAGTGAAATATTATTAGAATCCGTTGTCCATTTACAATTTTGAAACAGATTCTAAAGGTTGTTCAACATATTGAAAAAATTACATCATAAAATATTATTACTAGCTACAGAAAACGTTATAAGAATGTTGCCCGAGGAATGTAATAGCAGATATTAATAACGCTCCTTCCAAAATAGACAACTATTATAAAAGGAGATCTTTTTTGTTCTTTATCTCTAACGATTAAACTCCATTTATTCAATTTCTTTGTTGTAAGCTTTCAAAAATAACCGTTCTCATTTGGTTCTGCAAGAAAATAAATTGAATGAGATAAGTCACGTAAAATGAAATGGCATGTTTAATTAACAAAATTAGCTTATACTTCTTCAACAGTTCAACATTAAAAACTCGTAATTTCTTGAAAAAAGTTTAACAGAGTTTTACTTCTTAAGTTAAAATTACAATGTTAATAACTTTTACATCATTTAAAAATCTGGTTTGAAACACTCACACGACTTCCTCTTGACAATGTTGATAATGAAAAATATAACGTATGTTTAATGATTAGTAAACAATATAAAATAAAAAACATAATCTAATTTTTATCATGAGTGAATGATGCAAAATAAAGATCAACCTTTGTAGAACTTTAAAATACTTTAAAATGAACTAGGCTCTGTATAGAAAAATCCTTTCTCTTTGTATTTGTTTGTTTAAGGTCGCATCAACAATAAAGTCATTAGCGACCACAATTATATAACAATCTTAAATTAACAAAATTTACATAACAAAATTTGAATTAAAATGTCTTGAGTGAACAAAATTTGAATTAAAATGACTTGTGAACCAAAATTTGGATTAAAATACATTGTGTAACTGTAAGTCCGTAAGGTATAAAATCACATTCTGTATACTCTTGATGTCCGTCAGCATGATTTTCATATTTTGTGTTAAGTTATACTTTTCTCGTAGATTACGTAATCCTGGACATTTTATCAGTAAGTGTATTATCGTCAATGTAGTATCGTTGCAAAAATAACACGTCGGTGCATCAGTCTTTTGAAGAAGGTATTTGCGTGTGAGACTAGAATGCCCAATTCGTAAGCGTGTTATAAGTACTTGATTTTGTCTGCTACTTTGTGGTATTAATACATCATGTGTGTTTTCCCTGAAGTCGTGTAGTTTACTGCGATGGCCTTTCCATTCATCGTTCCACACTCCTTGTGTCGTCTTGAGAACAAATTTTGACAAATCAACATGTGAGACAGCATGATCATGAAACACTTCTTTTATGGCTTGTTTGGCAGCATTGTCTACCCTCTCGTTTCCTGATATACTAACGTGTGCTGGGGTCCATACAAATTCAATTGTGTTATTAATTTTTGTATTTGACACGAAAAGCCTAACTAATTCTTGAATTATCGGTTCTTTAGTATTTAAATTAGAAATGTTTTCTAGAACACTTTTAGAATCGGTAAAAATTACAAATTTGGAATTTCGAGATGGAGATGCAATTTCCAGAGTTTTATAAATAGGCTTCACAAAAGAATATAGAAGATACGTTATTAATTTTGTAAAGAATCTCTGAATCAGGAAACACGATTCCACAGCCACAACCTTCAGTTGTGCCAATAATGATGGTTACCAAAGACTAAAAGATTTTGTAAGTTTGAACTTACCGTAAAACGGTGACAAAAATTTAAAATTTTATTTCAGTTGCCCATAACAGGCAAGAGGAGTGTTAAATAATTTGCACTCGATTTGCTAGTTCCAGGGCTACAAAATTAGTTGTGTTTCTTACTATATGATCAGCCAATTATATGACTGAATCATTTAACAAAAGAAGAGGTACAGGTGTAACACACACTAGTCACAGTTATCTCCTCTGAGAGTAATGAATTTCATTATAATGGTAGATCCTGTGGTAAATGAAGTAAAGGTGATATTCGGAGGGTGGAAACTACAGTCCAGCCTCTCTTAGTTAGCTCCTAATGTAAACAAATAATGACGTCACTGAGCATGCGCATCATATCAAAATGTGTACACGCTGATTAAAAAGTAACAACTAAATAGTTTCAAAAGTATTTAATTACAAAATACTTTAAAAGTATTTTTATAAACGAAATTGTTAGGCCTAATTCATATCATGACTGATGTTTTTAGTACTCTAAGTATTTATAATTTAAAAAATAGTAAACTTAATAGGAATACGACATCCGTAAAGTCGCAGACTCTATCGTGCACCCTGTAGAAGGTGGCTTTTGTTTGTTGACAGTAGGAGAAAACTAAGAACGGCTAAACTGTAGATGCTTTTTACAGGGCCTGGCATGCTGATAAGCATAGTTTATCATTCAGTGAGGATAGCAATCGTAAACCACCTCAATCTTTTTTTTACTTAGTAAAGCCTCTAGAGGTTCAAACCAGCCTTTCGGCTGATGACCTAAGTAAGAACATTACAGTTAAGTTATTTTTTTTTTAAATCGCCCTTGTAGTGAGAAAAAGTTTGAAAATTAACAAAATGAACAACAAAATAATGAAGATTGTTTTACAGAATTTTTTGTCAACAAAATTTTATCTACAGTCTGTTTAATAAAGAAAAATTGATAGATTTTTACTTTCTCTTCCCTATATGAATATATAGGAACGAAAAGTATTGTTTTCATGTCGATTTTTTGAAATCGAGTTTTCACCGGATCTACAAGTTTTCAGACCCCTGAACCCAAAACACACGTTTTTAACGATTGGTGTGTGTGTGTGTGTGTGTGTATAAACAGAATATCTCATGAACGGAACATCGTACAAACTTGAAACTTAAGTTACATACCACTACCGGACCCGGTATGAACATTTTCATCAAAATTGGTCAACTGAAAGTAGTAGTTTATTCGTGTAATTTTTCACTTTTTTGCGATTTTCTCAAAAACGGGTCGTACTTTTTTTTAAAAATCGCCTGGTTTACTAAATATTTTTTGCTCTACAAGATAGGGTAAGTACCATGTCTGCTGAAATTCTTGGTGAGGCTGTTTTTACGTAAAGAAATGTTTTTTTTAAGATTGCGGCTTTCATATGCATTTTAGCGCAAAAATTTATATAATAAAAAAGTTGTAGAGAATTTAAAATTCTCCAACTTTAATATAACATTTATTTTGTATAACGCTTAGTTTAGCGGTAATAAGCGATTTTTTTCTCACGGAAACGTGTGAAAAATCGATTTTTTAAGATTTCGGCCATTTTACGACAAGAGTATACTATATTAAATTTGTATAAAATTAAAAGATCTACAACTTTTGTTTTAGCATTTTTCTCTACAGAGCTTAGTTTATCGTGAAAGAGTTATTTTCCGTATTTTTAAGCCAAACTGTGGTTAATTTTCATTTTGCGTCCTCTACTCATGACTAAAATTAGGTTATGTTTTATGAGTTAGTTTTTTGTTTATTTCTAATGTTTTATTACTAATAATAGGTTATATTGTTAATTATTTGCATTGGCAAGAGAAAGTCGTGTGAGTGTTTCACACCACATTTGTTTTATAGTTTTAGAATGTTATTATTGTTATTAACGATTTTAATATGTAAAATAACTGGAATTTACCGAACATTACCATAGTTTAGTTATGAATGAGTCCAATTTCTAGAATATTATTAAAAATATTTAGTGAAAAGCATTACGTAGGAAATAGGCGCACGTTAAAGGAATTTTCATTTTTATAGCAACATAAAAGGGTAAGTAAATTTTCCTTTCCTTTTTTATCTCCCCACAGGATTATTTCATATAAGTTAAGAAACCCAAATAAAATTTACTCTTTTATTAAAATTCATAATTCAAGTGGAATTTTTTCATTATAGTCACTTTTTTCATATCATAATAGGACTAGTGGGGAAAACATACGGTGAATATGGCCAGGAGACTTTCATTTAATATTTCTTTTACATCTTATTTTCATTTCCTCTCTCCCAGTGTATCTAAATCGTCTGGTTTCAAAACCAGATACATCCGAAAATTTCAAATTTTAAATTTTTTCATTTTCTAACAGCTTACAACCTTCTATATGCACTGTAAAAAGCATATGTTTCAAAACAATCTACATCCTTAATAAAAACATGCATAAAGTTTCCGATTTGTTACAAAACCAGATACATCCATTCGTCCTTGTGTTATCCTTGAAAAACATAAGTTTACAGGACATGGCTCAAACATATGTTTGACGTTATGTTGTATAATGGCAGGATGGCCCGTTTGGTTTCAAAACCAGATACATCCACATTATATTATGTGAAATTTCTTTTAAGCTACAGTCATTAGAAAATTTAATATTCAGTATGTAAAATCCTCTACCCGAATGCTATTTCTGGAGTAAGTTACAATGTTGTATCATTTCATGTTTTTGAATGAAACGTTTTTCAGCTCTCCTGAAAAATTTACACTTTTGGATGCATCCGCTTTTGAAACTCAATTATCATTATTATACAATCGATTATATTATTATTTAGAATTATATTCAAAGGTTTTTTAAATTCTATAAGTTTGAATAGTGGCATGATTTTAAAGCCATGTTGTTGTTTAGGTTAACAGCCGAAAGGCTGGTTTGAACCTCTAGAGGTTTTACTAAGTAAAACGAGGAGTGAGGTGGTTTACCATTGCCTTCCTCACTGAGTGGAAAAGTACGCTTATCAGCATGCCGGGCCCTCTGAAAAGCACACATTTTCCACTCTGCAAATGACACCTTCACTTCATTCACCACAGGGTCTGGCTGTATAACGAAATTCATTACTTTCAGAGGAGGTAACTCTGACTAGTGTCTTTTACACCTCTACCTCTTCTGTTCTTAAATGATTCAGTCATTTAATTGGCTGACCATGTGATAAGAAACAGAACTATTTATTTTAGCCCTGCAACGAACAGATTGAGTGTAAATAATTTGACACTCCACCCGTCTGTTATGGGTAGTTTAAAGCCATATGTTGTTTAATAACTATATTTATTAAACTTTTAGAGTCAATTTTTTGTTTGGAAATTGTATTAGGCTATACTTTTTAAATGTTTATGTTATAAATTGCTCTTGTACTGTGTTTCTAAATAAAATTAACACCTACCCTCGTACATGGTTTTTGGGTAAGCCAATTTCCTCCACCTTGTACATTGGGTATTTTTGAAAATGCATTACAGTTTTTTTGAAAGAATGTGAATGAAAATAATTGTAAAAAATGGAAATAAAGATTTATTATTATTATTATTATTATTATAGCTAACTGTTGTAGGCATTATCAGAGTTTCTAATTATGTAGCTGAAAAAGTAATAAGTTACAAAATGACTAAAAAATTGTACATTTTAAGAAATCAGTTCAAAATTATGTCAACAAATACAATTTCCCAAGACGGTGTTCATAAAAAATGTTGAGAACTGCTCGAGTCCCATACCTATTCATCAAAATACAATTAATTAAAAGAGTAAGGGTGTTTAAATATTTAAGAATGGATCTGTATAAACAATATCGAGAAGGGTAGCTTAGAAATAAGGGTGGATAAGATGAGAATTGCATTCATGAATACCAGAAACCTATATAACAAAATGGCCTTATCATGAGATAAAAAAATGAGATGGTGGTAACACCGGTAGCTTTGTATGGAGCAAAAACACTTTAAAATATGTGGAAAGGTGGTATCGATAAAATAATAAGCATTGAAAGAAGAATATTTCGGAATATCCTTGAACGTAAGAAGAAGACAGTTAAGTCATAGCAGATCCCGTTTGAACGAAGAGGTATACAAAAAACTGGCAAGAATGGACGATAGCAAATTGACAGAACAAAATTTCGATAAAATAATAAATCAGCAAACCAAACCAGCATGTTTCACAGTAACATTGAATGACCTTAAAGATGCAAAAATTCGGTAGAAAAGACGTACAGAATAGGGAAAATTTTAGAAAAGAAGCCTTCGTGTGATCTTCAGGGTAGAGAATGAACGCAGGAGGCGTGAACCCTACAGTTATAGACGAACTAGGTGGCTGAAACTTGGTGGAGATATTGCCTGTATTGTACCTAAAAAAATTACCCCTTAACGTTTACAAAAATATTTCCGCATGGGGATACATCGTTTAACATAGTTTTCAACCCCAAGCGGGGTTGAAAACTATGTTAAACTCTTAAACCAATATTATTTATTTTTAAGATTCGGACGAAGTAGATGGCTAAAATATAGTGGAAGTTTTACCAATAGTGCACCTAGAAAGTTATTCCTTATCAATTTCTAAAATGTACCCCTGAGGGGTTGAAAAGGATATTCACCACCTTAAACTCTTATATGTTTATACATTTCAAACAAATAGGTCTATTATTAGGCTATATTAAAACAATTTTCATACCTTCAGAAAATCTTATTTTCTTTTACTTATAACTCTAATTTGAAAATTATTGAAACAAAAAAAAAAATTATATCCGGGTGAAGCTTGAACAGGGAGCTAGTATTTTATAAAGATATCAAACTTACTGAAGTGAATCTTGCGTGCTTGCTTTATTACTCCTGAAGTAAGCTAATGACGAAACGACGATAACGACGAGAATCATCGCGCATGCGCAGCTTACAGCTATATAAAATGTTCCAGTGGATGATCCCAATGACCCAGGATCTAGACGAATTGAATCATTTCTAGGTGTCACATCTTCCGAAACTGAAACAGAAATAAATCATATTTATGTGCTTAGAAAATAGTACAGGCCTATACTATCTTTAACAAATGGTTATACTGTGGACAATTCGAACTAGCACAACTCTTGTTCTACGTGTACACACAGTTCCCCATAAAATATATCCATAACCTATTCTTTCAACAAGGTCTACAAATTTTAATGTACACAAATGCTTACAACCTTATTTCAATGGACAAACTTACAAATAATTATTTAATTTTAAAATATGTATTTAATTTTTCCCAGTAAAAATTTAAATTATAAATTACAAGAACTAAACTGCGAACACTCACTAAACTATACTCTTCAGACGCACGCAACTAACTAAACAAATTGGTCTGAATATACTATGAACAAAAAAATCAAATTTATGGAAACAGATTAGTCACATCATTATGTCGAACAGATTATTATCAAGAACAACAGTGAAAACAAAGCGTAGTGATTGTGTGTGAGTCGCACATTACAGTAGCGATTGCTTTTGTGACTGTACCGTCATTGCATGGCGAGAGGAGAAGAGTGGAGAAGATAAACACCAAAGCTGCTTGTGCCAATTCAAATTGTCCAAGGTATAAAAAAGTAAACTAACTTTGTGCTTTATCAATCAATATTATGTTCAACTCATTTAATGACTAATTTTGATAATGAATCCAGTGTAGTTTTATATAAAATGCCATCAATTGGAACTAACGGGTGATTCAAAAAGAGCGCCGGTTTTTAAACGGCTGGTAAATTTTTGTTTATCGGTTGGCAACATTGTTAGACCTCATTTCTATTTTGGAGAACATTCCGATTGACGATTCAGTTGTAGTTTCTCTTGTTCGCAGTGTAATACTCTCGCAGTCTCTGTCTGACCATGGAGAAGTTTACTATTGCGCAACGAGTGTTAATCGTCAAAACATTTTACCAGAGTGGAGAGAGTTATGCGGCTACTGTCAGGCGACTTCGCGGTACTCTAGGACGTAATGAAGCACCGAATGAATCAACAGTTCGCAGGCTCATGAAAAAGTTTTTTGAGACGGGTTCAACAGTCGACCTTAAAAGTTCTGGACGTCGTCGTTCTGGCCGAACTGAGCAGAACGTTGCGTTGGTTCGTGAGAGTGTGGCTGTTAGCCCAGCAAAATCAATACGTCGCCGTTCTCAACAATTGGGTTTAAGATGTTCTTCTGTACGGAGAATTCTTCGGTACGATCTCCAATATCACCCGTATAAAATTCAGTTGACGCAACATTTGAAAGTGGCAGACCACCAGAAGAGACGACAGTTTGTTGACTGGGTATTGAGAAAACGGCAGGATGATGACACCTTCGCAAACAAAATCATTTTCAGTGATGAGGCGCACTTCCACTTAAACGGTTTTGTTAATAAACAGAACTGCCGTATGTGGGATTTTCTAAACCCCACATACGGAAACTTGTCCCACATAGTCGAAACTTGTCGTGCAGTAATATCCAATTTCATGGACAGAGTTGATGCGTGCCAGCGCAGTAGAGGAGGACACATGAATGACATCATTTTTTATACATGAAATCGGAAGGTAAGATGAACTTGTTGATGTATTTATTTTCAGTTTTTCAATAAAATAAATCTCTTAATTTGATATATCAAAACCGGCGCTCTTTTTGAATCACCCTATACTAAACATTGATTGAAACAATTTCTGTTCGCAAAAAACCGCAGATATGAACATACATCAAGTACTATATCTACTCCTCTCAATCTGCATAATTTCCGTGGAATTTGAACGAAATCAGTGGCGACTTTTGTCTTCAAAAATAAATTAACAGTTGTAAAAACATATTGATAGGCACACATAAGACAAAATGTGTGACACCGAAAATACAAAACAACTGACGTACACGTACATAGAACATGCAGGTGCAATAGTCTGGTCGACACAAACCAATCTCAAAACTATTCGGAAATGGTTAATTAATTAACTGCTAATACAAAAAAATAGATTAAACGTAGTATTTTTTTAATTATTTACATTGTAAGATAAAGTTGTGTGAGCGACACTGCACCTGCATGTTCTATGTACGTGTACGTCAGTTGTTTTGTATTTTCGGTGTCACACAGTTGTCTTATGTGTGCCCATCAATATGTTTTTACAACTGTTAATTTATTTTTGAAGACAAAAGTCGCCACTGATTTCGTTCAAATTCCTCGGAAATTAAAAACAACAGTATAGAGAAACATTTCGTGTGCGCACGAAATGTTTCTCTATACTGTTGTTGACATTGGACGAGAAAATACAAATTGATTTATTGGTTATAAGAAAATGTATAATAATTATGTAATAAAAATTAAATTTTAATTGCGTTATGTTTTGGTATATTCTGCACAATGCAATACTTATTATAAAATCGATGTCCTATTTAAAACTTAACCTTCCTAAATTTTTACCGGCATTAAATATTTAAGAATTTAAAATTTCATTGAGATATCTCTGCATAGTGTGAAGGAATTTTTATAAATGAATTTTCCCGATATGTGTGTAAATATGAAATAGTAAAAATTATATATAAATTTCCAGTTTAAATTTCATACTTATTTTATATCTGGAACAGTGTGACGTTAAAACAAGGCAATCTCATTTTGTTGTTAATAGAACTCAGCGGGTGATCTCTTTCATCACGTTTTCATGACGTTTTAATTCGTTTCACGATACAATGTACGTGTGTATAGATAAAAAGTGAAATACAAAAAAAGGCCAGTTGTTTTTTTTGATATGATCTCCTTTTTACTCCTGAGTGTAATTGTTTTTGCTTTTGCAGTTCACATTTTGATAATCGTGATCTATTTATCTTTCCTTTCTAACAGCTCAATAAATCCGTGGCAAATTTAGTTATTCAAAGGAATGTTTTAAAAGGTCTAGGAGTCCAAGGTTTTTGCATGAAAAACATTTTTATAATTTTGCTGAGTCAAAATAAAGCTCATATACAAAAAAATAATAGTTGTAGGCAATTTAACTAATTAAAAACTCTAGTGTGAAATATTCACATGACTTTCTCTTGTCAATGCAATAGTAAAGTACGCCAAATATAATAAAATATGTAATATTTTATTATATTAAATTTATTTATATTTTAATAATTTTATAATATAATTATAATGTTATATATTATATATGTTATATATATATATATATGTTATATATTATTATTATCTTATAATATTATATTTATAATATAATTTATAATGCGCCAAATATATAATAAAATGCGCTTGCAATGCAAATAATAAACGCCATAACTTAATATTAATTATGAGAGAATTACGCTAAACGGTTAAAATAAAAACAAACTCTGTTGAACTTAGATTTTGATAAGCAAAATATGAAAATCAGAACTTGACGCTTAACTAAGCTCTGTACAAAAAATTATTTGATATAAAAGTCGTACGTTTTTAATTTTCTGTAATCTTTGATTTTGTATCGCACAATATAGATATTAATAATGTTACTTATAATTTAATGTATATTTAAAAGAAGCAAAGAAAATAGTTTATTTAAAGTATTCGGTAAAAATAATCATTTTAAAAATAAAAGAAAACAATCAATTAAATGTAACCGTTCGTCATAAATATTAATGGTACCGACATAATAGTGATACTTTTGATTTATGTTTGTGTTGGTAAAATTTAGTAAATTTTTATGTAGGAAAAAGTTTGTGATTTGGCCAAATAGCCCATTAAATGTAAAATTAATGTGTCGGTGTTTAAGTAAGCAATCACTACACCATCATTATATTAACTTGTATTGTGTGTAGTAATTGCTTACAAGTGTCTTTTGGAAATTTTAACGGAAAATGAGACCTTCAAAAGTTAAAAGAAGGGTTCTCATTGGTCCGACTTCATATATAGGCCTAAGGGAAGGGGTTATACCGAGTTTTTATAAAGAGGGAAATTTAAATATTTCAACAGATTATGGCTTGATTTCAATACAGTATGGCGTGCTTTTGATACAGTTTGGCGTAATTTTAATACAGTATGGCTTAATTTTGAATACAGTTTGGCGTAATTTCAATGAATTTGGCGTTATTTCGGTATAGTTTGGTGTAATTTCAGTAGAGTATATCAGTATTTACCATTATTTCAGTTATATTTGATTTAAAGTTAAATAAAAACGCGACCATTTTAATAGTTCATATTTTGAGCTGCGGAGAACTTCAGTGTTGTTAATCAGGTTTTTATAAAGAATTAATAAAAACTTTAAATTGTTAATATTTTGTATCTTGTATTCATCAATTGTTTAAGTATCATTAAATTATTTAAATATTATCATAAAATAACTATTAGTTATTTTCATTTTTGTTCTGCATTGCGTGAATGTTTCCATTCCTCTCAATTATTTGTTGAATACCAAATATTTGGAATAATATTTGATTAAAATTTATTTATTTTTTAATTGTATTTTACCATAAAAATTTATAATGGTAAACTATGTAGCCCTACATTTTTCCCCTAAAATATCATAGGAAGGCCACAATCTTAAAACAATAGCCACTACCCACAGCCGACCACGAATTTTTGCAGACATACCGCTTACCCCATCTTGTAGAGCACAAAAAAGTGTAGTAAAAAGGGAATTTTAAACAAAATTGTGGTAATCGTTTTAGAGAAAATTAAGTAAAAAATTTCATGAATAAACTACTACTTTCAGTTGACTGATTTTGATGAAAATGTTCGGTCGGATCCCTTTGTGGTCCAAAAGATCCAACTTAAGATTTAAGGTTCTACGTTGTACGCGCGCACACACACACACACACACACACACACACGCACACACACACACACACACACACACACATACATACATGCATACCAACCGGTAAAAACACTGTTTTTTGGTTCAGGGGGCCTGAAAACGTGTATTTCCGCTAAAACGCGGTATAGAAAAATCGACACGAAAACAAAAGGCCTAATTTTCGTCCCTATATTTTCATTATAGGGTAAGAAAACATAATGAATACACAATTGGTAATGTATTGCAAAATGCAAAACAATTGTAAAAATTATTTTAAAAAAGAGCCTTCATGTTAGTAATATTATTATGGTTGATTAGGTAAGATTTCAATTTACTGAAACGTAAAGATTTAAAATTACATTACTACTGAAATATTTTACACCTATTTTCATAATTTAAGTAGGTACCTCAAGACACTCATTTAAATAACTTTTCGCTGATTTTCCAGTTATGGATGTAAGGCAACTTTATATCAAAGAAAATAACTAGAAGCCATAAAAAGATATTAATATGTCTACAAAGCAGAGGCAATCAGTGTAACACTAGAAACAGACATTTAGTATTTCCGCAGTTGGCAAAAGAGACTATACACCCAGCGTCACCCTTACTATTTGGCAACCGAAATAATGTCATTTGCTTCCTTTACAAAATAACGGACTTAAACGGCAAGCAGTTTAAAATTATTATACAGAAATTGATACAAAATTTAGGTAAATATAACATATAAATAAATATTAGCTCATATACTTCAACTTTTTCATTATTAAGATTATATTTTTAAATTTATTGGACAAATTATAATTTAAATTTTAGTTGTTTTATTAAATAAAACTATATTTAATAACCTTTTTCTATATAACCTTTATTCTTTTTATGATTAAAGCCATTGTCTTGTTTTGTAATCCCTTTTTGACAGGGCTACGTGAAAATTTTTGTAAAACAGAGAACATCTACTTTAGAACACGACTTCTAGTTGTAGTAATTGATTAGGGTAACTTCATCCATCTCGAATAATTTTGTATACTAACGGGTGATTTATTAACGACGCAACCCTGATTATAAGAAAATAGAAGTAATACATCAGTAAATTTTCTGAAATGTAGCGTTGTCCTGTTGAAACCAACAATTTCGGTCGTCCAAATTCAACAATGAAATGAAATTTTAGATTAAATCACTATAAACTACACTGTCTATAGTACTGTCAAAAAATAAGGACCCTATTATACGGCGGTGGGAAATTGCACACCAAACACCAATTTTACGTGAGTGCAATACTTTTTCATGGAAAGCATAAGGATTTGTTGCACTCCATATTTTACATTTCTGACTATTCACATAGTAATCTAAATAAAACCAAGCCTCATCACTAAAATAAAAATGATCTAACTATTGAATGCCATTTTCTTCAACCAAAGATCGAAACCACCGACAATATTTTAATCGTTTCTGATGATGGCCTGTAGCTTTCAGTTCATGAGTTACGCCAACGCGATAAGGATACAAATGTAACTTTTTCGTAGCTCTGAAAACAGAAGTTAATAGTAGCCCAGCTTGCGATGATAATCTTCTAGCGATGTTTTAGGTGATTGAGTCAAATTATTTTTCAAATCTTCGAGAACTTCCGCGGTTAACTTTGTTAACTGGCGAGGTAGTTTCTCATCGAGTACACTCCCAATTCTACGGAATTTATTTATCACACGCAATATTGACAATTTATTCGGAACGGCAGAACGGGGAAATTTCAACTGAAACTTATCTTGCACACATTTGTAAGATTTACTCGCTATGTAAGTCTCTACAATAAACAGGTTTCTTCCTTGAAAAAAACCATTGCTGACACAATATAACAAAATGACTGTTGTCACCACACTAATGCTTGATTGAAACATTTTAACTGTCTTAGGTAGTTGGCCTTGAGTACACTGTTACTTACATACCGATTAGGGGACAGAAAATTTACCGATGTATTACTTCTATCTTCTTCTAATCAGGGTTGCGTCCTTAATAAAACACTCGTTATTTGGCAATAGAAATATGTTATTTGCTCCCTTTACAAAATAACGAACATAAACGGCAGGCAGTTTAAAATTATTATGCAGAATTGGTTACAAAAATAAGGTAAAGACAACTTAGAAATAAATCTTACTAAATAAATTATTAGCTCACTTACTTAAACTTTTTCCATTATTTAGATTATATTGTTAAATTAATTGGGCTGGCCTTTGGGCCAGCCCAGTCAGTCAACAAACTCTACTGGGGGTCCCTGTTCAAAATCATGTCTAATTTCTGTCAAAAAAAAAGGCAGCAAAAAGCAGCGATCAAATTGGGTAGTTGTCAACAATGTACAGTTCCCGATAACAAATAAAAATTTAAAAAAATATATATAGGCTATTAATTGGACATATTATAGCCTAATTTAAATTTTAGTTGTTTTATTAAATAAAACTATTAAATAACCTTTTTTTTATAACTTTTATTCTTTTTATAATTAAAGCCATTGACTTGTTACGTAATCCCGTTTTGATAGGCCTACGTGAAAATTTTGTAAAAGCAGAGAACATCTACCCTAGGACAACAAGACTTCTAGTCGTGATTGATTAGGCGAATTTCATCCATCTCGAATAATGTGTACTATTGTTCACGTATGATTATTATTATTTTTTTACTTTCTCTTGCCTATATGAATATATAGGAAGGAAAGTATTGTTTTCATGTCGATTTTTTTAAATCGAGTTTTCACCGGATCTATACGTTTTCAGACCCCCTGAACCCACACAAACATGTTTTTAGCGATTGGTCTGTGTGTGTGTGTCTGTGTGTGTGTGTGTGAACAGAATATCTCAAGAACGGAACATCGTACGAACTTGAAACTTGAAACTTAAGTTACATACCACTACCGGACCCGACATGAACATTTTCATCAAAATCGGTCAACCGGAAGTAGTAGTTTATTCGTATAATTTTTCACTTTTTTGCAATTTTCTCAAAAACTGGTCCTACGATTTTTTTTAAAATCGCCTGGTTTACTCAATTTTTTATTCTGTAAGAGATAGGGTAGGCGTCATGTTTGCTGAAATTCTGCGTGAGGCTGTTTTTACGTAAAAACATTTTATTTTTAAGATTGCGGCTTTAATATGCATTTTAGCGCAAAACGTTATATAATATAAGTTGTAGAGAATTAAAAAACCTACAACTTTTATTTAAAACATTTTTTTGTATAATGCTTAGTTTAGCGGTAATTTGCGATTTTCTGTTTTTTTCTCACGAAAACGTGAGAAAAATCGATTTTTTTAACATTTCGGCCTTAGTATGCATTTTACGACAAAAGTGTAGGCTATATAATTAAATTTATAGAAAATTAAAAGATCTACAACTTTTATTTAAAGCATTTTTCTCTAAAGAGCCTAGTTCAGAGAGAAAGAGTGATTTTCCGTATTTCTAAGCCAAACTGAGGTTGATTTTCATTTTGCGTCTTTCACTCATGATTAAAATTAGGTTATGTTTACTGAGGTTAGTTTTTTGTTTATTTCTAATGTTTTATTACTAATTAAGCATTTCGCTTGAAATGCGCCCGGTAAGAGTTTTCGCAGCCGGCGCAAGCGAACTGCTTATTTAGCGCTAACAACTTTGATCGAATTTCACATTTATCTTTATTCTTTTAATTATTGATCAAAACATGTTTCCAATGCTTTAGTATAACATTGTTTCACTTTAAACGACATTTAGTCTTCATTTCAGTATTAAAAACAAACTGCAAACATTTATTTTCAATAATTTTAATGCCGCGGGACCCGATTTAGTATGTTTTTTTATATCTGATCTCGGAAAATGTCCTCCTCCTCCGATTGACGTTAGGTGGCAGCACCGTATACATGTTACATGTTACGGTTCGGCTGCCCTGTCTTATATGCTATAATTTTGCTGTGAGTTGGCATGCTCGGCTAGCTCAGTCGGTAGAGCATTAGACTCTTAATCTCAGGGTCGTGGGTTCGAGCCCCACGTTGGGCGGTTAATTTTTTTCTTCATAAAATCAATTTTATACAAACAATTTATTTACAAAAAAATGTAAAACTATAATAAATTATTATTATTTTTATTATTATTATTATTATTATAAATAATAAATTATTTTTTAACGTCATACTTATCATCTCGCGTATTGTTATGATAGAACATAATTATCCTCACAAAATTACAATAAAATTGTAAACTGACCGGTAAGAGTTTTGCAGAAACGGTCGCATCAATAGTCAATTTATTTTTAGAAATTATATAATATATTCAACAAAACGTAATGATATCCTCTCAAAATTACAATCAAATTGTAAACTGACCGGTAAGAGTTTTGCAGAAACTGCGTTGTACTAACAATTCAAAGGTGTAACAAAAGGTTAAGGATATCTGGAGTAGGTAAGAGTTTGAAAACATGGCACAAACATCACAAAAACGTATAAATTAAAAATCTATATATAAACTTAATTATATATAGATTTTTAATTTATACGTTTTTGTGATGTTTGTGCCATGTTTTCAAACTCTTACCTACTCCAGATATCCTTAACCTTTTGTTACACCTTTGAATTGTTAGTACAACGCAGTTTCTGCAAAACTCTTACCGGTCAGTTTACAATTTTATTGTAATTTTGAGAGGATATTAGGTTTATTATTAATTATTTATATTGGCAAGAGAAAGTTGTGTGAGTGTTTCACACCAGATTTTTTTTTTTTTATTTACCGTCGCATCGAGTGCAAGGTCATTAGCGATGACGTTGGGGTGTAACTGTGCGTAATGAGGATGAAATGATTTTTTGTAACGTATGAAAATATGCCGTGCCTGAGCGGTATTCGAACCCAGGACCGCATGATGAGAGGCGAGCACGTTACCATCTACGCCAATGCGGCCGGTATTATTAGTATTAATATATACAGAGTGATTCAGAACTATACGGCAATCTCTTGGGATCTCATTATATAGCTAAAAGTAAGAAAAAAAATTTCATATAAACATATGCCTGAAAACGCTTAGTTAGCGAGTTACGGCTAGCGAAAAAAATTTCACCTAGAACTCTGTAAACTCGGTGAAGTAAGGCCGTATAAAAATGTTAAAGGTAGTTACAAAGAGACAAATACGATTATATCTTATGTTTTTTAATCTGAAAAATTGAATAAAATTGGTTCCAGAGCTGTAAATGTAATACTTTTAGAGATATCTTACATAAAACACAAGAATTGGTGCAAAGAAATAACACATTTTTTTCATTCACAGCTGATAATGATCAGCTGTTACTCCCAACCTAATATGTCATGCAGTTAAGAATGTGCATTTTATGTGCGTCCGTTTTGATTTTAAATAAAACGAATTTTCAATATCTATTATTCATTTCTTCCTAAGTAATTCACATGAATCTATTCAGAATTAAATTTTATACTAATTTATTTAAGAAAAAATACACCTTTATTTACCATTTATGGAAGTAATCTTACGTTAAACACAAGAATGTGTTATTTCTTTGCACCAATTCTTGCGTTTTATGTAAGATATCTCTGAAAGTATTGTATTTACAGCTCTGGAACCAATTTTATTCAATTTTTCACATTAAAAACATAAGAAACAATCGTATTTGTCTCTTTGTAACTACCTTTAACATTTTTATACGGCCTTACTTCACCGAGGGTATAGAGTTCTAAGTGAAATTTTTCGCTAGCCGTAACTCGCTAACTAAGCGTTTTCAGGCATATGTTTATATGAAGTTTTTTTCTTATTTGTAGCTATAGAATGAGATACCAAGAGATTGCCGTATAGTTTTGAATTACCCTATTAATATTAGTATATGTATTATTAATATTGTCAAAATAAGGAAAAGAACTATTTATTATTATTATTATTTTGTATTTTACGTAGGCTACAGTACGGTTTAAAGTTGACATGTAAATAGAAACAAGTAACTTTACCCATTACATGCACACAGAAAGAGTGAAACTTATGTAAATATGAAACAGAGAGTAGAGCTACAGAAAGAGCAAACATTAGTGTAGGTACCTTTTGAGCAGATTTTATTGCGACGGAAATTAATAGATGTGTCTGCATGTAAAGGCCTTTGAGCGGAAACATTAAGTTGAAGCAGAACATGCACTTCTGAACTTCGTAACCCTGTGCAAGGAAATCTTACGTAGAATGATTCTACATGTAGAGGCACGTATCCCTGTCTGGAAATACTAAACGAAGGTGGTAACATGGCATCCACATTATTGTATTCCACTGTCCATACGTAAGGCATCTGAAACAGAAATCAATTATCAACCTCACTAAAATTTGTTAATGATTATATTTACATTGAAAGTTATTTACAATTCTGGGTACATCCAGAACTTCAAACATAAATATATTCGAACGTTTTTAGTGAAAGTTTTTGAGGCAAGCCCTGCAAATTCCGTGGTTCATCAAAAACACCTACATCTATTGTGGCACTTATTGCTAAGGTCCGTTTCGGGAACTAGGAAATTAAATAATTAATACACTAAAGTTTACAATTACAAGTATTATTATAACTAAAAGATTTACAAAATAAATAATAAACTAATTATAATGAAGTAATACAATAAATAACTTAAATAATTTACTTAGTACTACTTACAAACAATTATACACAATGCACATACACAATAAGATAGTATAACAATAGTTGATCACTACAATGCCCGGATACGTTGACCTGTTCTACGCACCGATACCACACTCAAAAATCTGGTGTGAAACACTCACACAACTTTCTCTTGCCAATGCAAATAATTAACAATAAACCTAACATTATTAATAAAATATTAGAAATAAACAAAAAACTAACCTCAAAAACATAACCTTATTTTAATCATGAGTGAATGATGCAAAATGAAAATCAACCTCAGTTTGGCTTAGAAATACGGAAAATCACTCTTTCTCTCTAAACTAGGCTCTGTAGAGAAAAATGCTTTAAATAAAAGTTGTAGATCTTTTATTTTCTATAAATTAAATTATATACACTTTTGTCGTAAAATACATACTAAGGCCGAAATCTTAAAAAAATCAATTTTTCACACATTTTCGTGAGAAAAAAAACAGAAAATCGTAAATTACCGCTAAACTAAGCGTTATACAAAAAATTGTTTGAAATAAAAGTTGTAGAATTTTTAATTCTCTACAACTTTTATTATATAAAGTTTTGTGCTAAAATGCATATTTAAGCTGTAATCTTAAAAAAACAAAGTTTTTACGTGAAAACAGCCTCACCCAGAATTTCAGCAAACATGACGCCTACCCTATCTTGTAGAGAATAAAAAATTGAGTAAACCAGGCGATTTTAAAAAAATCGGACCAGTTTTTGAGAAAATCGCAAAAAAGTGAAAAATTACACGAATAAACTACCACTTCCGGTTGACCGATTTTGATGAAAATGTTCGTGTCGAGTCCGGTAGTGGTGCGTAACTTAAGTTTCAAGTTTCAAGTTCGTACGATGTTCCGTTCTTGAGATATTCTGTTCACACACAGACACACACACACACACACACACACACACACACACACACACACACACTCACTCACTCACACACACACACACACAGACACACACACACACACAGACACACACGCAGACACACACACAGACCAATCGCTAAAAACTTGTTTTTTGGGTTCAGGGGGTCTGAAAACGTATAGAACCGGTGAAAACTCGATTTCGAAAAATCGACATGAAAACAATACTTTCCTTCCTATATATTCATATAGGCAAGAGAAAGTAATAAACACTCGTCAAAGATCAAACGAATACTTAAACGAATCACTGACCACACTCTTGGGCTCCTTTATATACGTAGATCAAAGAGATAATCTAGAAAAACGAATATATTCGATACAAAAATTATTTTTATTGGTTCTCGAAAAATCATAACTAACTAGAATAAACAAGTCACAATAAAATACTAATTTTAGGTTACCTATATGGTTCATTATTTTCATTAGAAAAAAAAAGCTGTGTGAGTGTTTCACACCAGATGTTTTTCCTTTTTTGTTACGGTTTCAGCAATCGCAAGAATAGTTAACCGGAGGTCAATTGTTTTCTGTAGGTATTTATTCATACAATTGATACATTTAAACCTTTTCAATTGAACAGAATATAAATAATATAATATAATTATTATAATTGTATGGATAGGCTATAATATAGGGTTATGTATATATAGGGGTTTGATGCAACCGGGTGTCAGATGAGCAGGGCTCAAACTTATCAAGTTTCAATTAATCTTGAAATCCTACCAAAGGATACACAGTAAAACCTCGTGTACCATAGCATGGAACATTTATCACTAATTTTCGGATCTCTAATTCCTATCAGCATTCTACCAGATTATCAGTAGCTATAGTATTACATGGTGTGATATTGGATGGTTTTTTTATCATCCGTATTTGTAGTATTTGCAACAGAGTTGGACGTAAAACCAACAAAAAAATAAAAATAAACGAAACATGAGTTGTTAAATACTTGGAAATCTCGTGGATGCAATTAACAATAAGAATAATAGGTAAATAAAAAAATCTGGTGTGAAACACTCACACAACTTTCTCTTGCCAGTACATATTATTAACAATAAACCTAACATTAGTAATAAAACATTAGAAATAAACAAAAAACTAACCTCAATAAACATAACCTAATTTTAATCATATAATGTGAAAGATGCAAAATGAAAATCGATCTCAGTTTGCCTTAAAAATACGGAAAATCACTCTTTCACGCTAAACTAGGCTCTGTAGAGAAAAATGCTCTTAATAAAAGATGTAGATCTTTTAATTTCGTATAAATTTATTATAATACACTTTTGTCGTAAAATGCATATTAAGGTCGAAATCTTTAAAAATCGATTTTCACACGTTTTCGTGAGAAAAAACAGAAAAACGCTAATTACCGCTAAACTAAGCGTTATATAAAAAAATGTTTGAAATAAAAGTTGTAGAATTTTAAATTCTCTACAATAATTGTAGAGAGAAAAATAAAATAAAGAAATAAAATAAAAAAATAAATAAATAAAAATAAAATAAAGAAAAAAATAAAAATTATTTTTATTATAAAACTTTTTGTGCTATAATACATATTAAAGGCGTAATATTAAAAAAACACTTTTTTACGTAAAAACAGCCTCACCAAGAATTTCAGCAAACATGGGGCCTACCCTATCTTGTAAAGAATAAAAAATTGAGTAAACCAGGCGATTTTTAAAAAAAATCGTAAGACCAGTTTTTGAGAAAAACGCAAAAAAGTGAAAAATTACGCAAATAAACTACTACTTCCGGTTGACCGATTTTAATAAAAATGTTCGTGTCAGGTCCGGTAGTGGTATGTAAATTAAGTTTCAAGTTTCAAGTTCGTACAATGTTCCGTTCTTGAGATATTCTGTTCACACACACACACACACACACACACACACACACACACATACACACACACACACACACACCAATCGCTAGAAACATGTTTTTTGGGTTCAGGGGGTCTGAAAATGTATAGATCCGGTGCAAACTCGATTTAGAAAAATTGACATGAAAACAATACTTTTCTTCGTATTTATATTCATATATCCAAGAGAAAGTAAAAATAAAGCGAAGTCCCAAGTTTAATGGCTCTGGAAATGTTAATACGTTAAAGTTCATATTTTTTGTTCGAAGAACTGATCGCAGTCGTTAAGATTTTATAACTGTTGGTCCTACTTTAAATTAAGTATAAATTAAATTAATATCACAATGCTATAATCAGTTTTAAATAAATAATATGACAATAACGGGCAGGTGACGTATTAAATTATTTGCACTCGATCTGCTTAATCCAGGGTTGCAAGCAATAATTTTTTCTTATATCACATGATCGCCCAATTATATGACTGAAGTATTTAACAACAGAACAAGTATACGTGTAAAACACACTTGCCACAATTATCTTATCAGTAATTAATTGCATCATTATACAGTGAGATCATGTGGTGACTGAAGTGAAGGTGTCATTTACAGGGTGAATAGTAGATGCTTTTCGGAGGGCCTAGCATACTGATAAGCATACTTTCTACACAGTGAGGAAGGCAATTGTAACCTGACTCCTCGTTTAACTTAGTAAAGGCTCTGGAGGTTTATACTAGCCTTTCAGCTGATTACCTAAAAACAACACAACAATTTTCTATAAGATTAGATTACGCGTACTTATAATATTATATACAGTACTAACACCGCAATCTTACCAAATCTCCATCTTTACCGATTTCATTGATAAAAATTAGGAGAATCACTAAGCATCGCTAATGAAGTGCCTGAATGCCATTCAGGCACGGCATATTTTCATACGTTACACAAAAATCATTTCATCTTATCTTCACTGCATTAGCAGCAATGGCAGAACAGTCGGACGTTAAACCAAAAAAAAAAGTTAACTAATTACCGCCAATCAAAGCGTTTCAGAAAAATATGGTTAAAGTAAAAGTTGTAGAAGTTTTAATTTTTTACAACTTTTATCATTACGTTTGTTGTAAGATGCATATCAAGGTCGCAATCTTTAAAAAAACCAAATTTTACCTCCAGAGCTTACGAATTTCATTAGACATCCGGCAGAGTTATCTCCTCAGAGTAATCAATTTCATCATTATACAGTGAGATCATGTGGTGACAGAAGTGAAGCTGTCATTTACAGGGTGAAAAGTAGATGTTTTTCGGAAGGGCCTAGCATACTGATAAGCATACTTTCTACACAGTGAGGAAGGCAATTATTTTTCTTTCTAATTTATTGTTCATACAAGACAAAGAGAAAGTAAAAATATAAAAAATACAATTGTACTCCGTTTAGATGCATATCCCTTGAGAAACCAGTTATGTAACTTATCTTTATTCAGTTTATGTTGATTACATTATCGGGAACAACTACTTCCGGTTGACGGATTTTACAATTTTGAACAAGTGTTCGTCTCAATTCTCCGTATACTGCCTAACTTAAGATCTAAGTTTCAAATTCGTATAATATTCTATTCTTGAAATATTTTCTTCATACACAGACCAATCGATAAAAACATGTTTTTCTTGTTCAGAGACTCTAAAAATAAATGTATATCTGGTGAAAACTCGGTTTCAAAATTGATGTGAAAATAATAAGAGTATTTTCCTTCCTAATTTATTGTTCATTCAAGACAAAGAGAAAGTAAAAATATAAAAAATACAATTTTGTACTCCGTTTAGATACATATTCCTTGAGAAACCAGTTATGTATCTGTATATTGTTGATTACCATTATCGGGAACAACCTTTTACGTAGCACGGCCACTCTTGTTATTAATTTTACAGATTGTAATTTGTCAAATTTAAGGTACCATGTTTGTTCTCTGCAGCTACTATTTAAGATAAAGCTTCAAATAAAGAACCAAAATATTTCGTTTTACTTTTTTGTCTTTTTCTTTCAAGTGTTTTTCCAAAATATCGAAATTTTAATTTATTTCTTTTATGAATTTAAATTTAATTTTAATTAGTAATAATTTTCGTGAAATTTTAGAATATTTCATTCACAAATCATTGATACTACAAAATTAATTAGGAATCAATTTATTTTGTTTTTTACAGCTAAAAATAAGGTCCTATGATAAAAAAATTTAAGCAATTTGTACCAATATTCCAAACAAATTGTTTTGTCGTAAATAAGAAAATTTAATCTCGTAGTTTAAGATTTTCATGTAAAGTCCATGAAAAGTTTTATGAGACTTTTGAATGAAATTTCTTTATTCTAGGCACAATAAAATCAATAGTAGTATTTTAAATCAAATATAAGCTACGTATTAAACACAATTTTTTTGTAAAAATTGCTGGTGTGAAATACACGCACACGACTTTTCTTGCCAATATAAATAATAAAGAATACAATATAAAGTATACAACGTGTGCTAATGAGTAAACAATTTTAGATGACGTAACCTACGTTTTACGCATGAGTGAATGAAGCCAAAATAAAAATTAAACTACTTTGAAATTAGATTTTGAAAAAATTCTTGAAATAAAGTTTGTAGAATTTCTAACTTTCAATAACTCTAAATAGCTATAAACAAAAAGGTAAATAATTCCCATACAGGTGAAGTGTTAAATTATTTCCACTCGATCTGTTAGTTAAAAAACTAAAAAAAAAATTCTGTTTCTTATCACACGGTCACCTAATTAAATGACTGAGTAATTTTAAGAACAGAAGAGGTAGAGGTGCAAAAGAAATTAATCAGACGTATCTCCTAAATCCACTATCACTCGATCTGGTAAATCTAGAGCAGTCACTATCACATGGTCACCCAATTATATGGCTGAAGCATTTAACAACAGAACAAGTAAGATACACGTGCAAAACACTCTACTATAGTTTTCAGAGTTGATGAGCTCTGCTGTTTCACGCGTTTGGACCAATCAGAACGTTTCCCAGTGTTATCAGATTGTACCTGACAAACATTACGCGCAAGGTTTTTATAGAGAAAGGTTGTTCACTCCCACACAAATAATAAAAGTGGTGGGGGCAAGCCAATGTGTGACGTCACCAGGCGCAATGCTGTGCCGCAAGGTTGACAGTCGCTTAACATTCACAGGAATAACAACGTTATTTTATTTTCGTGTTACCATTATACAAAAAAATGGTCATAGAGTACGAAATTTAAAACATGGTAATATAATATTTTAATAACCCAATGTACTTACATATCTATCATGTGGACATTCATGCAGATTTTAAATGTTGCAGTCATGCGTATTTATGCAAGGTATACAGTTCATCAACATAAATTCATTGTATTTTATTTGGGTGTACAACGCAAAGTAGTTATCATAACACTGTACATATAATAGTATTAATATGTTTATCACAATTTATTACGTACGTGAATTTATCACGCTTCTTGTACTGAACACATCGATTATAGAGCGCGTTAACATGCAGTACTTTATAATATAATCAGCTGATTATAGTTTATAGGTTACTGTTTATAGGTTATAATTGATACTGAAAGACCAAAAAAAATGTCTGTCGAAATATTTAACAAGATACAAGAGCAAGTATTGGCAATGTTGCTGGCAAGTGATTTGCTTGCTATAGGGTGATTCAAAAAGAGCGCCGGTTTTGATATATCAAATTAAGAGATTTATTTTATTGAAAAACTGAAAATAAATACATCAACAAGTTCATATTACCTTCCGATTTCATGTATGAAAAATGATGTCATGCATGTGTCTTCCTCTACTGCGCTGGCACGCATCAACTCTGTCCATGAAATTGGATATTACTGCACGACAAGTTTCGACTTCCATTTGCCCGATAACCCGTCGAATTTCCTCCTTCAAGTCATTGATGTTTCGGGGTTTATTGGCATACACCAATGACTTCAGATGACCCCAAAGATGAAAGTCACAAGGCGTCAAGTCACACGACCTTGGTGGCCATTGATGGTCGGAATTACGAGAAATGATGCAATCCTGGAACCGTTCACGGAGCAACAACATTGTTTCTCGTGCAGCAACTGAATTTTATACGGGTGATATTGAAGATCGTACCGAAGAATTCTCCGTACAGAAGAACATCGTAAATCCAATTGTTGAGAACGGCGACGTATTGATTTTGCTGGGCTAACAGCCACACTGTCACGAACCAACGCAACGTTCTGCTCAGTTCGGCCAGAACGACGACGTCCAGAACTTTCGAGGTCGACTGTTGAACCCGTCTCAAAAAACTTTTTCATGAGCCTGCGAACTGTTGATTCATTCGGTGCTTCATTACGTCCTAGAGTACCGCGAAGTCACCTGACAGTAGCCGCATAACTCTCTCCACTCTGGTAAAATGTTTTGACGATTAACACTCGTTGTGCAATAGTAAACTTGTCCATGGTTAGACACAGACTGCGAGAGTACTACACTGCGAACAAGAGAAACTACAACTGAATCGTCAATCGGAATGTTCTCCGAAATAGAAATGAGGTCTAACAATGTTGCCAACCGATAAACAAAAATTTACCAGCCGTTTAAAAACCGGCGCTCTTTTTGAATCACCCGTTATAAAGTGCGTAGGGGACAACGCATACGTAAAGAGAGCTCAAAAACCTTGGGTAATAGTATGAGTCACAGTTATTTCCTCTGAGAGTAATTAATTTCATCATTATACAGCCAGACCATATGGTGAGTAAAAGAAAGGTGTCATTTTGTTGGGTGGAAAGTAGATCCTTTTCAAATAGATAAATTCCTTTTCTGGCATTTTGATAAGCATACTTTTCCTCTCAGTTAGCGAAGGCAATGGTAAACTACCTCACTCCCGATTTTACTTAATAAAGCCTATAGAAATTCAGATAAAATTTGTAGACAACAAAAACAAAAAAATAATAAAAGTACTGATTGAATTTTATTAATTACTCTAACTGACAGATGACATAACTAATGAAAAATATCTGTTTTGAACAACTGGTAAAATATTGGATAAATATTAAACAAATACAAAATGTAAACCGAGTAACATTGTCTTGAATAAAGTACAACGTGCGTATTTTATTTTGAAATCTATTGTTAAAATATTGAATAATGAAATTCACGTGGTGGTGTCACAACTGCTCGTCTGTCAAATTGTGACAAATGTTTGATCAACTCACCGATGTTTATCAATATCATCAGCAGCGCGGTGTACAGAGCGGGCCTAAGAGTACGTAAATATAATAGGGAGAATATAAACAAATTTTACATTTAAAAAATACTTTTGTTATTTATTATGTAGTCTACCAATTTATCATCAACAATTATTTTAGGGCTTTGTTGTCAAGAAATTACATTTTACTCTTACAAACACAAGATCTTATCAAAATATAATTTTAAATAAATTGCTTTGACCAATTCTCTTAAATGTTGTTAAGGTCATCAGCCTGTAAGCTGATTTGAACCTGTAGAGGTTTTACTAAGTAAAACAAGGAGTGAGGTGGTTTACCATTGTCACAACTCACTGAATGGAAAAGTATGCTTATCAGCATGCCGGGCCCTCTGAAAAGCACATATTTTCCACTCTGCAAATGATACCTTTACTTCATTCACCACAGGGTCTGGTTGTATAATGAAATTCATTACTTTCAGAGGAGATAACTCTGATTAGTGTCTTTTACATCTCTACCTCTTCTGTTCTTAAATCATTCAGTCATTTAATTGGCTGACCACGTGATAAGAAACAGAACTATTTATTTTAGCCCTGCAACGAACAGATTGAGTGTAAATAATTTTACACTCTATCTGTCTGTAATGGGAACTTCTAATGCCTATATGAATGTATGGGAAGGAAAGGATTGTTTTCATGTCAATATTTTGAAATTGAGTTTTAACCGGATATACACGTTTTCAGACCCCTGGATCCAAAAAAATATTTTTAGCGATTGCTCTGTGTGCGAACAAAATATACCCCGACACGATATATACGACCCGACACGAATATTTTCATCAAAATCAGTCAACCGGAAGTAGTAGTTTATTTGTGTAATTGTTCACTTCTTTACGATTTTCTCAAAAACGGCTCCTACGATTTTTTACTTTCTCTTGCCTATATGAATATATAGGAAGGAAAGTATTGTTTTCATGTCGATTTTTAGAAATCGAGTTTTCACCGGATCTATACGTTTTCAGACCCCCTGAACCCAAAAAACATGTTTTTAGCGATTGGTCTGTGTGTGTGTCTGTGTGTGTGTGTGTGTGTGTGTGTGTGTGTGTGTGTGTGTGTGTGTGTGTGTGTCTGTCTGTGTGTGAACAGAATATCTCAAGAACGAAACATCGTACGAACTTGAAACTTGAAACTTAAGTTACATACCACTACCGGACGCGACACGAACATTTTCATCAAAATCGGTCAACCGGAAGTAGTAGTTTATTCGTATAATTTTTCAGTTTTTTGCGATTTTCTCAAAAACTGGTCCTACGATTTTTTTTTAAATCGCCTATTTTACTCAATTTTTTATTCTCTACAAGATAGGGTAGGCGCCATGTTTGCTGAAATTCTCGGTGAGGCTGTTTTCACGTACAAACGTTGTTTTTTTTAAGATTACGGCTTTAATATAAATTTTAGCACAAAACTTTATATAATAAAAGTTGTAGAAAATTAAAAATTCTACAACTTTTATTTCAAACAATTTTTTGTATAACGCTTAGTTTAGCGGTAATTTGCGATTTTCTGTTTTTTTCTCAGGAAAATGTGTGAAAAATTGATTTTTTTAAGATTTCGGCCTTAGTATGCATTTTACGACAAAAGTGTATATAATTTAATTTATAGAAAATTAAAAGATCTACAACTTTTATTAATAGCATTTTTCTCTACAGAGCCTAGTTTAGAGAGAAAGAGTGATTTTCCGTATTTCTAAGCCAAACTGAGGTTGATTTTCATTTTGCATCATTCACTCATGATTAAAATAAGGTTATGTTTTTGAGGTTTGTTTTTTGTTTATTTCTAATATTTTATTAATAATGTTAGGTTTATTGTTAATTATTTGAATTGGCAAGAGAAAGTTGTGTGAGTGTTTCACACCAGATTTTTTTAAATCCCTTCGTTTTTTATGCCCTACATAATAGGATAAGTTTACACTCAATCTGTTCGTTACAGGACTAATATAAATAGTTCTGTTTCTTATCACATGGTCAATGAGGAAGGCATTTTTAAACCACTTCACTCCTCGTTTTACTTAGTAAACCCTCTACAGGTTCAAACCAGCCTTTCAGCTGATGACGTAAACAACAATAGGATAAGCGCCATATCTCCAGAATTTCTTGTGGACCCTTTGCTCTCGTAGAAAAGAATGTAATTTTTTAAGATGGCGGCCTTAATGTGCATTTTAGGGCAAAATGTATAGAAATCGAAGTTAAATTGAAAAACCTACAACTTTTATTTCAACAACGCTTGGTTTATCAGTAATTAGTGATTTTATGTTTCTTTCATGAAAATCTATAACAAAAATCGGATTTTTTAAGATTTCGGCCTTAGTAGCCGATGCATTTCACGTCAAACGTGTATATAATCAAATTTATAAGAAATTAAAAGATCTAAAACTTTTGTGTTAAACATTTTGTCTCTACAGAGCCTAGTTTAGCGTCAAAGAGTGATTTTCCGTTATATTAAGCCAAACTAAGGTTGATTTTTATTTTGCATCATTCACTCATGATTAAAAAAAAACTCATGATTATTAGATTCCTTTTTGTTTATTTCTAATGTTTTATTACTTTTGTAAGGTTATAATGTTCATTATTTTCATTAGCAAGAAAAATTTTGTGAGTGTTTCACACCAGATTTTTTTATTTTAAGTACGTCTATTTTCCAATTACTACTACTGCAGATGATGGAGAGTGGTAAAAGAAAATGAGTAATGTAAAATCGTCAGAGCTGACTGGAAATCAAACCTGGGACTTCTGGCATTGGAGAAAGTTTTACCGATCACTATACTACGAGCCGGCCTTGGCTTGTAGTTATAAATATTGAACTATCCACATTTATCATGATTAGAATTCTCTCTGATTCTATTATTTACGACGTAGAGTAGTGTCAAGTATTATATTACTGTTTTTGTTATCAAGAAATCTATTGCCCTTACAACAAAGAAAATAAAGACATTTATCGAAGTTCCAGTTTGACTAATAGGAACAGAGACCCTTCCCCCATCCACGAAAAAGGAAGCCAAAAAAGGAAGACTATTATTTGGTCTACTGAATGGTAAACTTTCCCAAAACTGTTTTAAATCTTTTTGTGCCTATTGTTCTCTTTACATTTCCATTTTCATGCGAAAGAAAGACGGATTTTTCTTTTCGTGTAATTTTTCAGTTTCCTCTGCTTTATGGGAAAGTTTACCCATGTTTACTACCGCCCTTCCTGATGTCGTATTTCTCGTAACTCACTAGATTGTTACTTATAAATTTATGTGGTTCGTTGTCAAATTATGCTTTGTTTGGTTGTGTAAAGATATAAATCTAATACAAAATTTATTTATATCCTATCAACCTACATTTTGGTTATTGTAAACCAATTTCAATAAGTTAAATACAGAACAATATAAATTATCTACCAAAATAACAATGGTGAAAACATAATTTGTAATAACAGAAAGGCAAAACAATGGGTTACGGCTGACCATACAAACGTTTTTGCTAATACACAACGACCCCGCATATACGATCTGATTTCCAATTTTTTATGCACTGTTTTACTTTCTCTTGCCTATATGAATATATAGAAAGGAAAGTATTGTTTTCATGTCAATTTTTCAAAATCGAGTTTTCAGCGAATCTACACGTTTTAAGACCTCCTGAACCCAAAAAACATAGTTTTAGCGATTGGTCTGCGTCAGTCTGTGTGTCTAAGTGTGGGTGTGAACAGAATATCTCAAAAACGTGAACTTGAAACTTAAAACTTAAGTTACATACCACTACTGGACCCGACATGAACATTTTCATCAAAATCGGTCAACCGGAAGTAGTAGTTTATTCGTGTAATTTTTCACTTTTTAGCGATTTTCTCAAAAACTGGTCCTACAATATTTTGTAAAAATCACCTTGTTTACTGTATTTTTTATGTTCTACAAGATAGG
Organism: Catonia carolina; assembly: GCA_035578175.1. NCBI lineage: Eukaryota > Metazoa > Arthropoda > Insecta > Hemiptera > Achilidae > Catonia > Catonia carolina. The sequence continues at coordinate 25,361,357 of JAQMRL010000001.1, forward strand.
GTAGGCGCCATGTTTGCTGAAATTCTTGGTGAGGCTGTTTTCTCGTAAAAAAATTGTTTTTTTAAGATTACGGTTTAATATGGATTTTAGCGCAAAAATTTATGTAACAAAAGTTGTAAAGAATTTAAAATTCTACAACTTTTATTTGAAACATTTCTTTTTATAACGCTTACTTTAGCGGTAATTAGCGATTTTCTGTTTTTTTTTCTCACGAGAAACGTGTGAAAAATCGATGTTTAAAAGATTTCGGCCTTAGTATGCATTTTACGACGAAAGTGTAGCCTATATTTATAAATTTTTAGGAAATTAAAAGATCTACAACTTTTATTTATTGCATTTTTATCTACAGAGCCTAGTTTAGCATGAAAAATTGATTTTCCGTATTTTTAAGCCAAACTGAGGTCGGTTTTCATTTTGCGTCTTTCACTCATGATTAAAATAAGGTTATGATTTTGAGATTAGTTTTTTGTTTATTTCTATTGTTTTATTACTAGATTATTGATCATTTTTAGCATTGGCAAGATAAAGTTGTGTGAGTGTTTCACACCAGATTTTTGGTTACTGTAAACTAAATTCAGTATGTTAAATATAGAACGCTATAACTACCAAAATAACAATGGTGAAAACATAATTTGTAATAACAGAAAGGCAAAACAATGGGTTACGGCTGACTATACAAACGTTTTTGCTAATACACAACGACTCCGCATATCCGATCTGATTTCCAATTTTTTATGCAATTTTTTACTTTCTCTTGCCTATATGAATATATAGGAAGGAAAGTATTGTTTTCATGTCGATTTTTAGAAATCGAGTTTTCACCGGATCTATACGTTTTCAGACCCCCTGAACCCACACAAACATGTTTTTAGCGATTGGTCTGTGTGTGTGTCTGTGTCTGTATGTGTGTGTGTGTGTCTGTGTGTGAACAGAATATCTCAAGAACGGAACATCATACGAACTTGAAACTTGAAACTTAAGTTACATACCACTACCGGACGCGACACGAACATTTTCATCAAAATCGGTCAACCGGAAGTAGTAGTTTATTCGTATAATTTTTCAGTTTTTTGCGATTTTCTCAAAAACTGGTACTACGATTTTTTTTTAAAATCGCTTATTTTACTCAATTTTTTATTCTCTACAAGATAGGGTAGGCGCCATGTTTGCTGAAATTCTCGGTGAGGCTGTTTTCACGTAAAAACGTTGTTTTTTAAGATTACGGCTTTAATATAAATTTTAGCGCAAAAACTTATATAATTAAAGTTGTAGAGAATTTAAAAACCTACAACTTCTGTTTTAAACACTTTTTTGTATAACGCTTAGTTTAGCGGAATTTGCGATTTTCTGTTTTTTTCTCACGAAAACGTGAGAAAAATCGATTTTTTTAATTTCGGTCTTAGTATGCATTTTACGACAAAAGTGTATATAATAAAAGTTATAGAAATTTAAAAGATCTACAACTTTTGTTTAAAGCATTTTTCTCTACAGAGCCTAGTTTAGCGTGAAAGCGTGATTTTCCGTATTTTTAAGCCAAACTGAGTTCGATTGTCATTTTGCGTCATTCACTCATGATTAAAATAAGGTTATGTTTTTGAGGTTAGTTTTTGTTCATTTCTAATGTTTTAATACTAATGTTAGGTTTATTGTTAATTGTTTGCATTGGCAAGAGAAAGTTGTGTGAGTGTTTCACACCAGATTTTTTTTAAATAATTTATTTAACGTCGCATTAACTACAACGGTCATTAGCGACGGCGTTGGAGTGTATAGTCATTTGAGTCATGAGTTTGCCCTTGTTTGCAACGATGGGTAAAGGGGAAAAGCATCAGTGCGCATGCGCGACTGCTTTTATTTCAGTTTTTTTTTTTTTTGTCATCAGTCTCTCGACTGGTTTGATGCAGTTCTCCAACCTGTTCTATCTTGCGCAAGTCGTTTCATATCTACATACCTGTAACACCCTACATCTTTTGTAATTTGCTTTATATATTCTAATCTTTGCCTCCCTCTACAATTTACTCCCTCAATGTTACCCTCCATTATTGATAGCCCAATACCTGGATGTCTTAGGATATGCCCCACTAGCCTATCCCTTCTTTTGGTAAGATGCTTCCATATACTTCTTTTTTCATCCACTCGCCTAAGAACCTCTAAATTACTTATTTTGTCCACCCACCTAATCTTTAACATTTTCCTATAACACCACATTTCAAAAGCTTCTATCCTCTTCCGTTCTACAGCCCCTATCACCCACGTTTCACTTCCGTATAATGCTACACTCCAAACATAATGTTTTAAGAAATTTTTCCTAATCTGTAAATCAATGTTTGTAGTCAGTAAGCTGTTTTTCATTTCAAAGGCTTTTCTAGCTTGAGCAATTCTACTCTTGATATCACTCGTGCTTCTACCATCCTTTGTTATTTTACTCCCTAGATAGCAGAATTCCCCAACTTCCTGTATGTTTTCGTTGCCTACTTTTAAATTTCCCATCTCTTCTAAACCACTCTTGCTGCTGCACAACACTTTCGTTTTGTTCTTATTAATTTTCATGAAGTAATCCTTCCTCAAGATCTCATCCATTCCATTTAAGGCATCCTCTAGTTCATTCTTTGCCTCGGCTAATACTACTATATCATCAGCGAATCTCAACATTTTTATTGTTTCTCCTTGAATTTTTATTCCTACGTCAAATTTCTCCTTCACTTCATTTATAGCCTCTTCTATATACAAGTTAAAAAGTAGTGGTGACAAAGAACAACCTTGTCGTACACCTTTTCTTATAGCAGCCTCTTTTTCGTACCCCTCGATTCTCAAAACAGCCGTTTGATTCTTATACAGACTGTAGATAACTTTCCTTTCTTTGTATTTAATTCCTAGCCTTTTCAAAGTTTTAAACATTTTACTCCAGTCCAGATTGTCAAATGCTTTCTCTAAATCTACAAATGCCATAAAAGTAGTTTTATTTTTCTGTATCCTTTTCTCAATAATCAGTCTCAGAGCCAATATTGCATCTCGAGTTCCCATTCTCCTTCTAAATCCAAATTGGTCATCGTCCAATACTTCTTCTACTCGGTGTTCTATTCTCCTGTATATAATTCTTGTCAGTATCTTAGATGCATGGCATGTTAGGCTGATGGTTCTGTAATGTTCACACTTCTCCGCTCCTGACTTTTTTGGTATTGGAATCATAATATTTTTTTTAAAGTCCGATGGTACCTCTCCACTCTCATACATTCTGCACACAAGTTTGTATAATTTGTTTTGAGCAACTTTGCCACATCGTAATAATAATTCCGATGGTATGTTATCTATTCCTGGTGTCTTATTCATATTCATATCCTTAAGTGCCCGATCGAATTCTTCTCGAAGTATAGGGTCCCCTTTTTGATCTTCTTCAACATCAGTTTCTTGTTCTATCGCATCATATTCTAATTCTTTTCCCATGTAGAGTTGATTTACGTATTCCTTCCATCTTTCAGCTCTCTCTTGGCCATTCAACAATGGTTTACCACCTGCGCTTTGTAAATTAACAGCTTTCATTATTTCAGTTATTTATTATTTCATTTATTTCAGTACGACAAACATAACAACTTATACTATACCCAGAGCATACACAGTATATCGCGGAACCTTTTGTAGGTTAATTGTACGAATATAACTGTTTCTTACCGTAAACACAAATGTCGGTTTTTTTGAAAACGTGGTCGAACTATTAACAGTGCTGAACGCAATGTAATAAAATGTTGTGAAGTTAAAGCTAAACAAAAATGCCTGTTCGTGCCTCTTAACAAAAGCCGTGAGCGAGCGGCTAACTATGATGTTTCTCTTTCCACACTTTGAAAAAATAAAGAAGGAAATTAAAGACGTGAAGAAGCTATTCTTTAACAGTTTTGTTGACACCTGGTAAGAAAAGAAAACGGTTAGGTAGATACTAGAGAGACTGATAATGAAAACGCCAATGACAGCAATAGTAAAGAAGGCGGTTCATTCATAATTACAGTAAATCAAACATTTCTAGTTACGTAATTAAGCTATGGGCAATATTATAGGTCATATTTATTTCTAATAAGATGTATGAAGGAAACATTTTCTTGGAATAAATTACAGCTTACAAAATGTTTCTAAACACTGCACGGTAGTGAAATGTACGAGTAGTGCCTCATTGTTTAAGTTGGCAGCATTGCAAATATTTCTTTTCCCTTTCTCACAGCCCATACATACGCGAAAGGCTATCTCGTGACTTCAATATCTATAACTATTGTGCAATGGAGGATGAAATGATTTTTTCTGACGTATGAAAATATCCCGTGCCTGAGTGGAATTCGAACCTAGGACCGCATGATGAGAGTCGAACACGTTACCAACTACGCCAATGCGGCCGGCTTTATGCACTTTTATTCAAGAATAAAAGTTTTTTGGGAATTTTTTTTGGGAATTTTTTATTGAAATTTAGAATCTGTTATTACAATATTACAACAATTCCTAAATATGACTCTAAAGGATTCAAAACTTGATTTACTTTTTGGAGCTTGCAGTCATCACCAGAGTCCAAGAAGATCCCTTAAAATGGCCAGAGGCGTTTTAGAGGACTGCGCTGAGCACTCGGTATCACCCTAGTGTACAAGTTTTGTATGAAAGTGTTGTTATGTAATTCAAATTGGCCGTGCATCGTCCTGTATAGTAGTTTCGAGATGTAAATTACGTATGGTATTTGTAAGTCGTAGTTCAATATTAGGTTTGTGACGTAAAAGCAGCGTTGCGTCATTGAACGTAAAATCTTGTTTTAAATACGATGTACAAAAAAATTAAGTGTGAAACACTCAACAACTTTCTCTTGCCAATGCAAATAATGAACAATATAATGTAACATTAGCAATAAAACACTGCAAATAAACAAAAAACCTTATTTCATAAAACATAATGTAATTTTAATCATGAGTGAATGATGAAAAATGAAAACCAACCTTAATTCGGCTTAATAATTCGGAAAATCATTATTTGACGCTAAACTAGGCTCTGTAGAGAAAAATGCTTAATATAAAAGTTGTAGGTTTTTAATTTCCTATAAATGTTTTTATACACTTTTGTCGTAAAATGAATACTAATTTCGAAATCTTAAAATATTCATTTTGTTTTTATTTTCATGAAAAAAAAAAACAGAAAATCACTAATTACCGCTATACTAAACATTATACAAAGGAATGTTTGGCATAAATGTTGTAGGTATTTAAATTTCCTACAACGTTTACACTTTTGCCCTAAAATTCGTAATAAAAGACTGCAATCTTAAAAATAAAACAATATTTTCTACGAGAGCACAGCCTTTCAAAAAAATTTAGCAGACATGCGCCTACCCAATTTTATAGAACATAAAAAAATCTATCAAACGAGGCGATTTTAAATAAAATCGTAGGAGCAATTTTTGAGAAAACCGCAGAAAAGTTAAAAATTACACGAATAAACTAATGTGCGGTTCCAAGCTCCGTGTAGTTGCGGGGTGAAGGGTACGGATGAGGTTTAATGAATGAGTGATGCATGCTGGGAGAACGATTGTTGTATTACTCTGATACAAAACATTTTGTTTTCAAACTTTCCGTATTTAACATATTTGTTTGTATTTATTACATTTATTTATTTAAATATTTTAATATAAATTGGTAAGTTAAATATTATGAATTCGATCAAGTTAATAACCAGGTCGCTATTTGTTAAATTAATGCGCCGGATAATAAGAGTATTGTTTTAATCTGGTTAGTACACGCTACCACTACAAATGCATCAGCTGTGAAACACTTTTAACTCATTCATTCTCTCACTACTATAACAACGCACTGCATTCCACAACAACTACACGGAGCTGGGACTCAAACAATACTACTTCCGGTTAACCGATTTTGATGAAACGGTTCGTGTCGGGTCCTGTGGTGGTACTTAACTTAAGTTTTAAGTTTCAACTTCGTATGATGTTCCGTTCTTAAAATATTTTGTTCACACACAGAGACCAATGGCTAAGAAAATGTTTTTTTTTAGGATTCAGGGGGTCTGAAAACGTGTATATCGGTTGAAAACTTGATTTCAAAACTGACTTGAAAACAATAGGTAAGAATGAATATTAATTTAGTCAAGAGAAAGTAAAAAATATTAATTAAATTGTGAAATTGTTAAAATAAAAAAGATACTTTACTTTTTTGTTGGAATAACCGAACTTGAACTTTTAATAGAATTTAAATACAGGTAGCCTAATAGATTTTTGAGGAAAATGATTGTGATAAATAAGAAATATATTTCCTTTATAAACTTAGTACAAGTATAGGTTCCAAGTCGGTATAAATTGAATTGTCCAACACAGGAAGTTTTTCACTGGAACAGCCCCGATCCTGTACTACTTGCTTAACTAGAAAACTTTGCCAACTCTTGTGCGCCGCCTCCCTACATCCTATTGACTAAGATTAACTTCCTTACACCTAAACAACTTGTTCCAGTAATAACTTTACAGATTTCTCCTCCGAATCTAAGCACTGATATATTACTCCATTAAATTAATCTTCTCTTTTTATAACTTGCTTATTTATTCTTTAAATTTAAAGTTCGATGAACAATTTAAAATTTAAAGTTTTAAATTTCTTACAGTCTCATGAGAAGAATTATTTTTGTTATTATCCCTAAAGTGTATACCTTGCAATCTGTTCAATTGAGAACAATAAGCAACCCCATCACCAGATGAGAAGAGGATGAAGTTTATGTCGTGTAAGTAAGTTTAGTCTTGTACAGACTAAGGCCGACCATTCCTAAGAAAGTATGATTAATTTAACCCCAAATATCAAATTAAACCGGTAACCAATGTCTAGTATTCAAATCTGTATAAAAGTAACTACCTTTACAAGGATTTGAACCAGGAACCTTCGTCTTCAAAAATCAGCTATTAAACAGCTGACTCGAAACGATGACTTTACCTCTAGACCAACTAAAGTAGGCCTTTTCTAAAGAATTAAGTGTAAAAGTATTCTGAAAGAGAAAAATGTTATGCAGACGGATTTTGATTGGGTAGGGGATGTTTAAGTATTATTCTTATTAAATTTTCTAAACCCACTAGGTTGGTCTAGAGGTAAAGTCGTCGCCAAAATCAGCTGTTTAACGGCTGATTTTCGGAGACGATGGTTCCTGGTTCAAATCCTAGTAAAGTTAGTTACTTTTATACGGATTTGAATGTTAGACAGTGGTTACCGGTGTACTTTGATGGTTGGGGTTCAATTAACTATACTCTCAGGAATGGTCGACCTGAGTCTGTACAAGACTACACCTCATTAATACGTCATACACATCATCCTCATCTCTCATTGGGTTGCTTATTGTTCTCAATTGAACAGATTGCAACGTACACACATTAGGGATTATAAAAAAAACGTACTCTGAAAGAGAAAAATGTTATGCAACCAGATTTTTATTGGGTAGGGGATATTTAAGTATTATTCTTATTAAATTTTCTATTTTTCGATACCATTTTCTCTTCACCTATTCAACAAAGAGCATTCAATCAAAATAAGTAATACATCAAACACTTTTTATAAGATAGACTAGCTATTTTTCATTTTATGCAATTTTAAATTTTTATATGAATTAAAATTTAATAAATTTGGGGTGAAACACTCACGCTACTTTCTTTTACCCACGTAAATTGTGAACAATTTTATCATAAATGTTAATCATAATCTAAACATTGTAAAATTAAAAACATAACCTAATTTTACGAATGATTGGATGACGCTAAATGAAAAACAATCTCGGTAAAACAAAAAAATTACGAAAAATCTCTAATTGACGCAAAACAATAACAAATTATAGTACATTAAAATACCATAATACTATTGGCTCAGTAGAAAATATTTTGAAATAAAAGTTTTACATATTTTTGAAATTTTCTGTAACTTTGATTACATACACTATTGTCGTCAATAGCTAAGGCCGCAATCTTAAAAATAAAAGGTCCAATTTTACCGATTTTTTAGAAAAAATTTAGAAAATCAGTAAATGTAGCGTTGTAGAAAAAAATGTTTAAAATTAATGTTGGAAGTTTTTAATTTTTTAAATTTTTAATGAGTACACTTTTGTCCTAAAATGCGTATTAAAACCTCTATCTTAAAATAGTTTTTTACCTTGAGAGCCATTACCCCAAGAAATGAAGCAGATAATTAAAAGTAGGTACACTTTTAATTATCTGCTTCATTTCTTGGGGAATGCTTCATTTACTAGGAATGAGGCGATTTTTGAAAAAAAAAACCGTAGGAGCCATATTTGTGAAAATCGCAAAAAAGTAAAAAATTACTCGAAAAACTACTACTTTCAGTTGACTAATTTTGATTAAAATATTTTTGTCAGATCATCTTGTGGTACCTAACTTAAGTTATAAATTTCAACTTTTGTTCAGGTTTTTCTATTTTCTATTGTTCAATAACCTGTTTTTTAATAGTTCAGGGGTCCTGAAAACGTATATTGCCAGTGAATACTCGATGTGAAAACAATATTGTATCTTTCTTCCCTATATTTATATGTAAGACCGAAAGTTAATAAATCTTTTTTTGCTAAAACTTTTGTTTATTTACGTCCAAAGTGTTTTAATCTGTTGCATATCGAAATTAAAACAAGCTGAAACATATTAATATTTTCAAGAAAGGTTAAAGATTGGCTCAGTAACATAACTGATGTTGATTCACTTGTAAGAATTGTCGGTTAGTGTTGGTGTTTTACCGTTGCTGACTTGCAGTGCTTGCTATTCAGTCCTTGTACGAATTTGCTGATCTTGGTGAAAAATATAACAATAATAACTAATTTTAGTGTTAGTCATGTACAGGTGAATTTCTGCTCTGAAGACTGACGGCTTGGTTAATATTATTATTAAAAATAATATAGTTAACATGCGCTGTAGCTACCGTTACAGTTTGAATTGTCATTTGTAGTGGATGACGACATTGATTTGTAATTTATTTGTAAACTTGTTCTTTTTTTAATATAACCACCGTTTACTTGAGTTGGTGGTAATTATTCCTAGTAGATAAGATATAACTTTGTATTTGTATAAAGTGGAATAAATAAATATTATTATTATTATAATTTTATTACTATTTTTTGATATAGGGCAAGAAAAAGTAAAAATATGATAAAGAGAAGACGTAGCCAACCAAATAAGGTGTTTAATAGTGATAAATTCAATAATCAACAATTTAATTCGTCTTTCTTTAGATGTTAGAATTAGTTCCCACTGTGTTATCGTACAGTATAAAAAAAATCTATTACTTTATCAAGTACTAACCAGCGTACACCGTGTAATTATATTGAGAACTAATAAACCAATCAGTTTTAAAGTTTTATAAGTGTTCTGTTCGTAAAGACAGACAAAAAGGAACCGTACTGATTTATTTTATTTTTATGGTGTTTTTCTTTATTTTAGTTCCCTTTCAATATTGAAGTAGTAACTTAAAATAAAATATGATTTCTGGGTCATATCCAACAACTAACTAAAATGAATGGGTGAAGACAATCGTCTTGAATTTCAACGAAAACCCAGTTCAATAATCATATAAATCTTTATTAGGATTCTTATAAAATTGAGATATAAAATATTTCAACAAATAAAATTTGATAGCCTGAAATTATAAATCACAATGAATCTTCCTCTACATTTTATTATAAGTCGCTAATAAATCGACTTATCGATAAAATGATTTCATTATCGATTACATACAGATTTACATGAATTTCTGACTAAAAATAAAATTATTATTAGCAATAAACTTTAGTTTGTCAATGGTTGTTTCTCAGCTGATCGGCTGATCATCTTACCATTAAAGTATGTCCTCTTATTCTATCTTATGTTTTTTTTTTATTATAATCCCTAATGTGTGTACGTTGCAATCTGTTCAATTTAAAACAATAAGCAACCCCAGGACCCATTGACATGAGGATGATGTGTATGACGTGTAAATGAGGTGTAGTCTTGTACAGAACCAGGCCGACCATTCCTGAGAGAGTATGGTTAATTAAACCCCAACCATCAAAGTACACCGGTAACCACTGTCTAGTATTCAAATCCGTATAAAAGTAGCTACCATTACTAGGATTTGAACCAGGAACCTTCGTCTCCAAAAATCAGCTGTTAAACAGCTGATTCTGGTGACGACTTTACCTCTAGACCAACCCGGTGGGTTATTGATTGACAACTTAACGTGATATTTTTTGCTAAGCGTTCAATTCTCGTTCTGTACTACTAAAAGTTAAGCAAGATTGTAAATAAATTATCTTAGGATTTATAAACAAACGTTGGTTAAATTATAATAACTGTAGAGATAAAAATATTTATGTCAGCCGCATTGGCGTAGTTGGTAACGTGCTCGCCTCTCATCATGCGGTCCTTGGTTCGAATCCCACTCAGGCACGGCATTTTTTCATACGTTACAAAAAATCATTTCATCCTCATTACGCACTGTTACAACCCAACGTCATCGCTAATGACCACAGCAGTTGATGCGACGTTAAATAAATTAATTTAAAAAAAATATACTTGATTTTTTTTTAAACCATAATCATAGCTGTTCATTAGAGTAAGGGAATATCCTTAAATTTATAGATTGATTAAAAAGGGTGGTTTTTAGTGAAGAATGGGACAATAGAAGCCTTTATATTGAGTGTTCTTGGGTAAAACATGCCCTCTAGCTAGGACATTATTAAGATGGACTCTTTCGGCCAGGTCATCGTCCGCGGGACAGACTGTGATTTGTGAATCCCTAAGGCATGTCAATTTGTTTTCGCGTCGCCACCTGCAATACGAGTCGACCTAGCGCTCGTAATTGAATACCTGCCACCCCCGATTTCCAGTCCCTTTTCTCAGAAGAACCCTTCATTAATTAAAAACTGCTCCGACTACGATCGAATCGGATTTAATTAAAAACCTGTTTCCAATACGGTTAAGCCGTTCTGTTTACACATCGTCACCTCGACGGTGTGAACAACGCAGCAAGCCCTCTCATCCCCCACGCCAAACACAATTACATCGATTACTTATAGAATCTGTTCGTCGCCGCGGAATAATGAAGCGCTTTCACTGCACTTCGTTATAGAGTTACACGATTTGTTTGTAATCCGTTTAAACGACAGCAACAAAGCCTTTCCCATCAAAAATGCGGGCTTCATACTAACGACTATTTATTTGTTATACTGATTTGTAATCTCTTGTTACTACTTTTGTACACGTGAATTATCGATTAAGCCAACATTTCATTTCAAACGCAAATAGGCGTAAATTAAATGAAAAACGGCATCTGGCTTTTTTCCACACCTATTTCTATTCGATAGAACAAACGAAGCGATATTTTAATACAGTATTTGCAAGTACAAATGAATTTAAAAAAAAACAATTAGTATGAAACACTCGCACGACTTTTTTTGCAAATGTAAATAGTGAAAATTATAACTTCAGTTTAATCATGAATGAATTACGCTAAATAAAAATCAACCTCTGAAAAATTTTAAAATAGGGAAAATCAATAACTGATGCTAGACTAAGCTCAATAGAAAAATTACCTTGAAATAGCCTAAAAGTTTTATAATTTTTAATTTTCTAAAACTTTAAATAGGTACACTATTTTGCTCTAAATGAATATTAAGACCACAATATTAAAAAGAAATACATCTACTATTACAAGAGTACCGACCAACCCCTCGTATTTCATCAAATATATCACAAAATTGTAATAATTGAGGTGTTATCTAAAAAAAAATTGAAGGAACTGGTTTTAAAAAAAATCACAAAAAGTGGAAAATTTGCTAAATAAATTACTATAAACTACATATAAACTACTATAAACTACAATAAACTACTATATCTGGAAGTCTTACAGTAGTTCAGAAAGACAGATACGCGCGCGCACGCACACACACACACACACATACACACACCACACACACACACACACACACACACACACACACACACACACACACACACAAACTAATTGCTAAAAACATTCTTTTCTTTCTTTTGCACTGAATCTTTATTTATGGAAGGTGAGAAGGTAGGTATTGTTTTTATGTCAATTTTTCGAAATCGACTTTTCACCGGAAATTGGCCTCCACGTTTCCGCCTCGAAAGCTCTGTTGTTTTATCGCCTTTTTACAATTTCCAGGTTCCAGGTTTATTATTTATCTGAGTAGTTAATACGTTTGAAAATGCCAAAACAGAATGCCTAAGAATAGAATCACCCTGAACTTAAAAACCACTATTTTAGCAATTGGTCTGTGACAGTGTGTGTGTGCTCGTGTCTGTGTGTAAACAAACATATCAAAACACTTGAAATTTAAGTTAGGTATCCGACGTAGGAACATTTTCATCAAAATGTGTCAACCGGACGTAAAAGTTTACTCTTCCAATTTTTCTTGAGTTTTTAATTTTCTCAGAAACGGCTCAAACGATTTTGTGGAAAATTGCCTCATCAACTAAAGTTTTTATTAGTTATTAAAAACATTACATTAGTATTAGTATTAGTATTAGTATTAGTATTAGTATTAGTATTAGTATTACATTACATTAGTTATTAAGTTTATTAGTTACTAAAGTTTTAAAAATAAAGTTTTAAAAGAAAAAAAAAGTTTTAAAAGTTTTTAAGGTTTTTAAACCTTAAAGTTTTTAAGGTTTAAAAGTTTTAACGTTTTAAAAGTTCTAAGTTTTAAAGTTTTAAAGTTTTAAAGTTTGTAGTTACTAAAGTTTTTATTAGTTTATATTAGGTTTCTTCAACAAGATAAGGTAGGCGCCATGTTTGCTGAAATTCTTGAGTAGCTGTGAAAAATGTTTTTTTAAGATTACGGCTGTAATATGGATTTTAGGACAAAAATGTATAAAAGTAGCCTTGAAGAAAATAAGAAGCTTACAACTTTTAATTCCAACATGTTTTCTACAACGCTTTGTTTAGCGTCAAAATAATGTGATTTTTTTATTTTAGCTTGGTTCTAGGGATGCCTTTCTTTTTCTGTGCCTAGTGGTGCCTCAACACGATGTTCAATGAGAGACCTAACCATATTTTTTTCAGTTAATATGTTATTAGGCCTGTATGTTGTACGTTTGGTTAATTATTTTGTTATAAAAATAAATTTAATTAGAAAAATGTATTGTACTTGGATAAATAAATAATTAACTTGATATATTATTTCTCTAAACAAAAAGTAATATTTGTAATTTCTAAATTAGGTATGTGAATTAAATAAATAATTTTTGTTGTATTTTGCTTATCAAAATTAGTATAAAATGGAGTTTTTGAGATTGGGCCTTAATATGCATTTAACGACAAAAGTATATAACTAAATTTACAGAAAATTAAAAATCCTACAAATTTAAGTTCAAATTTTTTTTCTACAGATCATAGTTCAGAGACAAAGTAGTGGTTTTACATATTTTAACGTCCAGCAGAGGTTGATTTTAATTTTGCGTCATTCACTCATGATTTGAATTCAGTAACGTTTTTCATTTTACATGGTTTACTAGTGGTTAATTTTTTTTGATTTGCGGATGACATGTGGATAATACAGGAGAGTGAAAATGTGCTTCAAAGAGCTGTTTATGTTTTAAACGATTTATGTAAAAAGTATAATTTACGAGTTTCGGTTGCTATATCAACGATTATGGCATTCATCGGGAAGTTTTGTACTCGTTTGAAGATTGTTTTAGATAATGTAGTATTAGATCAAGTGTCTCACTATAACTATCTGGGAAGCGATGTGAGCTTTGATCGGGACTTGCATGTCGAAAATAAAATAAATAAATTTCAAGCTATTTGTAGTACCATTAACAGGACACTGGGTAACAGAGCTAGAACAGAGACAATAGTGAAGTTCTACAAGGTAATGGCAGGCCCAGTCTTTCTTTATGGAAGTGAGTCATGGGTTACCACAAAACGCCAAGAAAGTAGGATCCAAAGAGCAGAAACGAGGTTTTTAAGAAGAGTGAAGGGCTGCTCGAGGCTGGATCTAATACATAACGAGGAAATTAGATCCGATTTGGGTGTATTTAGCTTGAATGAAAAGGTGAACGAGTGCCGCAATGGAGGGAGCATCTGGAACGATACCAGAGGAGAGAATACCCTTCAAAGTTACGGAATATGTTCCAGTTGGAAGAAGAGCTGTTGGAAGACCTCGAAAAAGATGCCAGTAGTTGAGATGTACGGGATAGAATATCTCTTGTTTGTATATATGTGTAGGATGGTTTGTGAGTTCGGAACAGGCTTATGACTAATCCTTGATAGTAAGAAGAATAAGAAGAAGGGGAAGACTATTGATTAAAAAAATATTTTTAAATATTTACATTGCCAAGAGAAAGTCTGAGAGTTTTACACAAAAGATTTGATTTTAGTTTAGGGGGCCTGAAAATGCGTATTTTTGGTTAAAACTCCATCTCGAAAAATCGACACGAAACTTATACTTTCCTTTCTTATTTATTCATACAGGTAAAGAGAAAGTAAAATATATACATGACCGCCTCGATAGCTCTGTTGTTTTTATCACCTTTTTACAATTTCGTGGTTCCAGGTTTCTTATTTATCTGAGTAGTATAAATACGTCTGAAAACACCCAAACAGAATGCCTAAGAACAGAATCACCCTTTTGTAAAAGAGTTAGTATATCTAAAGATTGGTTAAGAGAAACCCAACTCTACTTGAATTAAAATCTATGATCTAAATAATAGAACGTTATAAAAATTACTCCAAAACATCGTGGGAAAACAAGAGCATTAACCTTTTCCTAATCCCATCTTAAATTTTCCTAAGTATTATTAGATTACTTTCTCCACAACATAAAAGTTTTTTACGAAGAAAACGACTTGTTGAAGAGAAAGATTGTCAAAGGGGAACATTTTTGGGGTTTGTATTTGTTTGTAGAAGCAACCGAACTGGTGTGAGAAAAACTGTAGATTGCGTCAGCTGAGAAGAAATGCTTACGGATGTGAAATGGTTCTTCCAGTGACTGCCTTCACCATTTTCTATTCACTCTTTCATTGTAGGAAAAAGATTGTAACCAACGTGAGCTAATAATAGCCAAGTGATAAAAAAGAAAACGGACAATTTTAATTTTCCTTTATTTTTTCCAGTGAAAATAATACTGTCAGTTTTTGGAATATTTTAATTGAAATGTCTGAATTTTGACAAAGCCTACGGTGACAAAGTGATACGTAAATATAGCACTTCATTAATTTTTATATTGTAAAAAAAATTAAATAGAACACAGTTAAATGAATTTCTAAAGTTGAAATATATATTATTTTTATTCTATTGTGTGTACGTTGCAATCTTTTCAATTTAAAAAAATAAGCAATCCCACGACCCAAAGAGATTAGGATGAAGTGCGTGACGTGTAAATAAGATGTAGTCTTCTACAGACTCGGAAAGTAAGATTAATATTAAACCCCAACCATTAAGGTACTAGAGAAGAGACAAAAGAACTGTCACTGTGAACAAGTCACGGTTACTTATAAGTCACGGTGACCACAGTTATTCAGATAGGCGAGTAACCGTTCCCCAGTCACTGTTACATAGATCGCTTACTCTTCTGTCACTGGAAGACAGGACGACACGGCGAATGTTCACCGTACTATTCTACAATATAGCACAGCCTCTCGTTCCCCAGTCACAGTTACAAAGAACTCTCGTTCCCCAGTCACAGTTACAAAGATCGCTTACTCATTCACTGTTTAAGGCAGGACGACACGGCGACCGTAATTCTATAGTTCCTTCAATCACTTTTACAATAATCAGTTACTCATTCGCTGTTCACTGTCACTTTTAAGAGAGAACGAATTCTTTACCTTAGGAACTAGTGAACAAATTCACTCGCTCATTCGCTGTTCACAGTTAACAGACAAAACGACATAATATGCTTACTCTTCTTCAAGGCCCCTATGATAGCTACGTAAGACATGTTGGTCTGTTCACTGGGCTTGGTGCTCTCCTTGCGCCTCTCCTTTGATAACCGGCACGTCCATTATTTTTTTACTTCAATCTTTACGCACTCTTCTCTCTCTCTCTTTCTCTCTCCCTCTCTCAGTCTCTTCCCTTGTTATGTTTGTCATCTACTAGACTAAACAAAACGAGGGTAGTTCCTTTACATCTCTGATCGCGGCAACACAATTACATTACACTATTATTTTTATTGCACGCCGCTTTCTACCTAGCTATTTTATTTATAATGTGCGTTTTTATTTTTCAGTTGTAAATATTGTTTCTTGTACTTTCTCTTTTTTATACAAAATGTTATTTTTATTACTATTTTAGGATACCTTGTGTTAATCAGTTTTAGGCTAAATTTTTATTTTAGTTATAGTATATGGATGTAGCCCATTTTTTTAATTTATCAAAACTTCATTTATCATGAAATAACAACTGAAAACATTATTATTGTTTCATGATAACAAATGAAAAATATACTAAGAAAATACAAAGTTATTGCTAAATCACAAGTAACTATTAAAAGTAACGGTGAACGCAAAATCACTGTCACCGTGATCACGGTGACTGGTTGAAACAGTGAACGCTCTTCACTATAAGGTACACCGGCAGCCACGTCTAGTATTCAAATCCGTATAAAAAACTACCTTTACTAGGATTTGACCCACCGGGTTGGTCTAGAGGTAAAGTTGTAGCTGCAAGTCAGCTGTGTAACAGCTGATTTTTGGAGACGAAGGTTCCTGGTTCAAATCCTAGTAAATGTAGTTACTTTTAAACGGATTTGAATACTAGACAGTGGTTACTGGTGTACTATGATGGTTGGGATTTAATTAACCATACTCTCTCAAGAACAGTCGGTCTGGGTCTGCACAAGACTACACCTCATTTACACGTCATACACATAATTTTCATATCACTGGGTCATGGGGTTGCTTATTGTTCTGAATTGAACAGATTGCAGCGTACACACTTTAGGACTAAAACAAAAAAACTAGGATTTGAATCAGGAACCTTCGTCTCCGAAAATGAGTTGTTAAACAGCTGACTGGCGGCGACGACTTTACCTCTAGACCAACCCGGTCGGTCAAAATTTAGACGAAGCTTATATTTTTAACTTTCTCTTGCCCAATATGAACATAACGATAGGAAAGGGGAGAATCAATTCCTGTCAATTTTAAGAAAAAGAGTTTTTAACGGATATACACATTTCAGGCTCCCTGAAACCGAAAAACATGATTTTTAGTGATTAGTCTATGTGTGTGTCTGTGTGAACAAAATATCTCAAAAACGGAGTATCACACGAAGTTGAAACTTTGGATTTAAGTTAGGTAACACAAGCAGACCCGACATGAACATTTTCATCAAAATTGGTCAACCGGAAGTAACAGTTTATTTGTGCAATATTTTACTTTTTGCAATTCCCTCATAAACGGCTTTTGGTTTACTTAAAAAATTGCCGCGTTTACTACATTTTCATATTCTATAAATTATCATAAGCGCCATGTCTGCTGACATTCTTAGGAGGAGTGTGCTCTCCTGCGGTGAAAATTTTTTTCGTTCAAGACTGCGGCCGTAGTAGCCTATGCATTTTAGAGCAAAAGTGTAGCTATTATACAGTAAAAGTTGTACAATATTTAAAAACTTACAACTTGTATTTCAGGTATTTTATTTCTATAGAGCCTAGTTTAGCGTCAATTAGGAATTTACCATTTTTTTTTATTCAAAAAATACCATTATTGAAATCGGTAAAAAATGGGATTAAAAAAATATCATTTGCGGCTTTAGTATGCACTTTATATCAAAAGTATTTAAAGCAAATTACAAAAAATTTAAAATCCTACAAATTTAGTTCGAAAACTTTTTTCTACACTCCTTAGTTTTAGTGTCAATTAATGATTTCCTGTATTTTCAAGTCAAATGGAGGTATATTTTCATTTTGTGTCATTCACTCATGAATAAAATTAGTTTATATTTATTATATATATATATATATATATATATATATATTGGCAAGATAAAGTTTTGTGAATGTTTCTCACCAAATGTTTAAGGTTAGTAACATAAATTTTGTGGGTTTAATATTCATGATACAGAGAGGCGCTAAGACAATATTGTGATTACAAAGAAATAACGTATAGTCTATCGTTATAACATCACGTAACGTAGGCCTAATAGGTAAATCTGAATTTACTAAACTTGTAACTACAAATTTTATTTGTTTGTTATAGATGATAATTTAAAAATGCAATTTCTGATTTTCTTGGAAGATTCTAGAAATTACCTTATTATCTTCCACGTGGAGAACGGTTGTAATCGCTTGAACATTCTTACACTAGGCTTAATAGTCTTCAGATTATGTTTGTAGTAGATTAGAAATATATGAGATAGCTACATGTTTTATTCATACGTTTGTAAGTGTTAAGACTGAGAATTGGACAGTAAAGGTATTAGTAGAAGCGAAGTTCACATGACGTTTGTAACAGAGATGTGTCTTCAGAGAGCGTCATGGTGTCGCGTCGTCACGCCTTTAATGAAGCATCATTATGCAACGAGTAAATGTGGCGTCAGTTCAACCTTATCTTTCTGTATTTTCCAGCAAACAACATTTTCTCGGAAAACCTCGCTTCAGCTAGATTACTTCGTTTAACAAAAATATAAACCAACAAATTTATGGGTCGAAACATTTAAAAATAAATTTGAAAATACCCAATGAGTTAATTAATAAAAACTGTATTTAAAAAATTTTATGAGGCAACAAAGAATAATAATTTTTGTTAATTTAAAAGTTGTTTAACTGACATCATGGGGAAGAAACAAATTTCTTTCTTAGGGCATTTACTTAGAATACCGAACAATCGGTACTCAACAACTCGTTTTTATAATTAACTCGTGGAAAAATCCTTTAAGAAGGTTGGCCGAAATAAAGCAAGAATGCGTTACAGAATACGATCTTTTAGAAAAATCTGAACAACTTAAGTTGCTTAAAGATAAAGACACAAGATTCGTCGATACAACTCAAGCTTCGTCGTCAATGATTTGTACAGATAAAATCTACTAGAAAATGTGTTGTACGTACATAACCACGTAACATGAAAGGAAATATAAAGACAAAGATTGATACCCATTGGTATATCTCTGGATGTATAAGTAAGTATTAAATATGATAATTAGTTCGTTTAATTGTTATTATTTTTATAATATTATTATTATTTTAGTTAGAACTCAGAGAAGATTTCTATTCCATCTTCATTTTAGGCGCCGGGCCGGATTCGAAGGAAGGTGAAAGCGATAAATTTTTTCGACAGATTACATCACATTTTTCCTACAGAGTAGATTAGAGTATTAATTTTTACTTATTGTAAATAATAAACATTATTAAAAGATACCGTTTTAACAATCTGTGTTAAACAATTAGATTTTATGAACTAAATTTTCAGTTCCAAATTAAATTTCTTTCAGTGTTTTTGTTTAAAAAAAAACTACCTGAGTTATAAAATGACATTGATACCGTGTTTTCTCATCACGCGGTCTTGGGTTCGAATCCCACTCGGGCATGGCATTTTTTCATACGTTACAAAAAATTCATTTCATCCTTCACCGTCTGCATTAGCAGCAATTTGCAAAACAGTCGGACGTTAAACCAAAAAAAAAAAAAAAAAAAAAAAAAAAGATACCGTGTTAAATGATGAAATGTAAAGTAATAGGAATAGGAGTAATGATATAATCTTGAGAGATGAAAATTTTCTCCCATTTAACAAAATTTGGTAACACATTTCCATTTATTTATTATTTTGTAAGGTTAAAACGGGAGTAATTTTAATATTCTGTTGTAGATAATTAGTTATTTAGTAGTATAGTAGATAATTAATTGCAGATAATCGCTTTATAGTAAATTAAATAGGGATTTAAGTGACGTACAATACATTACCGACCGGCACAAGTGGCAGTTTATTAATGTAATTTTTAGGGCTAGAAGTGGTATGCTGCCACTGAATAAGGCACCTCATAGAGAATCAGATAGATGGAGATGTTCGTTATGTTGTTTGAATGAGGAGGAAGACATTGTGCATTTTTTAGGAGTTTGTCCCATTCTAAAAACTTATAGAATAAAGTGGTTTAATAACGATGTACTAAGTGAAGACAAAATTATTAGGGTGCTAAATGGAGACAACTGAGGGAGTTTAGTTGCATATATATCAGAGAAGCAATAAAATATCGCAAGATACTGGTTAAGGAATTTAACTACTAATTAGTAAGGATCATGTAGTATTATTTATGTATGTAATGTTTTGTTGTTTTCTTTTGTTTTAATTAAGGAATAAGAGAGAAAAGTACTGTAAAATAGTTTTGTGTTTTTGTTGTTACTTGATGAAATATAATAGAGGACTGTTTTAATTTTACTTAATATTTTCGTTAGTGATATAATTTAGATTTTGTTTTGGGTGCCAGCCTGGCAGGCGACCTTTTGGGTCTTACCATTTATGTGTGTTTGTAATACCTATTTTGTATTTTGCGATATTGTCAAATGTTATTTGTATTTATTTATAAACAATGTATATACATTATGTATTTTAGTAATAAAACAAACTTTATTATTATTAGTCGTACAGCTCCCGAAGTGGAAGACGCTAAGTAAATCTGGTTTGTTTTTGGGATTTCTTGTCCTTTTTATCCGACCACCAGTTTTTCATTCTTTGTGAGAATTCAGCTTTTCTCTGTTCACTCCACTTTGTTCCGGTTCTTGGAGCTTTTGTCTCTGGTTTAACCTTCCATTTTTTAAATTTTTGTTCTGAAATTGTCTCTTATGAGAATTCTTCTATGGTGATTTTGGCCAATTCTAAATCTTTTTTAACACTTTGTATCCATTCCCCCCCATTAACAAGTGATGATACATATTTTACCATTCTCTTTGTGAGTCTATTGTCAGGAAGCCTCATAATGTGGCCATAAAATAGAAGGCGTCATTTCCTCATGTCTGTCTCTATGTTGGAATATTCTTCAATTTTCGACGTTCTCTGTAATCTGTACCCGTTTTCGGTCCATGTAGGTCCAAGAATTTTCCTAGCTATATTTCTTTCTTCCTTCTTTAAGCTTTCCATGTCTGTTTTCCTGTTAAGTGTCAAGGTCTCACTGGCATATTACACTTTATTATTAGTATTATTATTATTATTATTAGGCCTATTATTATTATAAAATGACATTGATACCGTGTTAAATGATGAATGTAAAGGAATAGGAGTAATGATATAATCTTGAGAGATGAAAATTTTCTCCCATTTAACAAAATTTGGTAACCCATTTCCATTTATTTATTATTTTGTAAGGTTAAAACGAGAGTAATTTTAATATTCTGTTGTAGATAATTATTTTGTGAGAGGATTTTACTCATTACTGACTCTTGACTTTCAAGATGTTTTTGAGTATTAAGTTCTGTTTTAATATTTTATGTAATCCTTATTAACCTTCGCCCCAGCACTAAGGAATTTATTTTAAATATAACAGGCAGACTTTTGAATTAAGGTTTATTTTTGCTTAATATCATTTAACTTATGTTTTTTTAGTGATTAAACAACATTAAACGGATTTCGTCCTCTTTGTTAGTTTTTTATTTTATTTAATAAGTTTTTGATTTAAATATAATATTTAATCAAGGTAAAATGAATAAATCTACGTATAAAATGTATTCACACTCTCTGACGCATTCCGAAGTCTTCATTTTTGTTTTTTACTTTCTCTTGCCTATATGAATATATAAGAAGAAAACAATATGAATATATTGTTTTCATGTCGATTTTAATAAATCGAGGTTTCACCGGATCTACACGTTTTCAGACCCCCTGAACCCAAAAAACATATGTTTAGCGATTAGTCTGTGTGTCTGTGTATCTGTGTGTGAACAGAATATCTCAAGAACGGAACATCGTACAAACTTGAAACTTGAAACTTAAGTTACATACCACTACCGAACCCGACACGATTATTTTCATCAAAATCATTTAACCGGAAGTAAGAGTTTATTCGTGTAATTTCTCACTTTTTTGCGATTTTTTTAAAAACTGGTCCAACGTTTTTTTTTTAAATCGCCTGGTTAACTAAATTTTTTATACTTTACAAGATAGGGTAAGCGCCATATTTGCTTAAATTCTTGGTGAGGCTGTTTTCTCGTAAATAAATAGTTTTTAATATACTGAAAATATTAGACTATAAAATATATACATACATAAAATAATAGTATATAGGGCATTTGTTCTAGCTAGAAGCTCTCCCTCCAACGCTGTGTGCCGCTGAGCTGTTCTGTTTAGTGGTGGGGGAAGCACCTCGTAGTTGTAACAGTAGTATACTATTAGAAAGAGAGGAAATAATCATTAAGTGAGAAGGAGATAACACTTGCCCCTTTGAAACTATCCCTACTCTACCTACTCGCCCACCCCTTACAAGCTTCTTCCTAAAACAAACGAACTATACAAAATTTTTCCACTAGAGTCCATTTGATTTCTTCGTGCGGGTGAAGGTCACGCGCTTCTTCCCCTTTCCTTCCGCAAGATTTCTCCACATACCCCTTACACTACTTCTACATTACTGAATTGAACTACTTCTTTTCTCTTTACGGACTAAAGTTTTGTCTATTAACGACAAGAAATTTAATGGTTACTCTGATACACATAAGACATTAGGCCTACTATGATATTTGAAACCTTTTTATTCTACACAATATATTTTCCTAATTTTTGTGCTTAACTTTCGGATCGTTGGAACAGTTCTATCCTAATATTTCTTTATACAAACTGCACCTTAATAAAAACATCGCCAACCTTTTTACCTAAACGAAAAAGATGATTATTTATCTTTTATGTTTTAAAGCATGCATACAGAAACTGGATTGTTACAAATTTGTATACGACTGAGAAATAAACTGTCAATTACCTTTTATGTAATCTTGAGCGCCGTTCGCAAAGAATTAATTTCACACAAGTTTTTTTAAATAATTATATACCCTATAAATTATTTGTTTGGATTGTCTGCGAAGATTAGGACTGTTTGCAGCCATCTCAACTTTCACGCTTAAACAATTGAATTAACTAAACTTACACAAGCCCGCCAAAGAAACTGCACATCTGTATGATACAAAACTTTAATCTGAACTGGTCGAAAGAGTATAAAAAATCAAATAAATAGGCCTGTGTGTGGTGACAAAGGTGCTGTAACAGGTTTGTTTACTTAAAACAATACATGTAAGCTTCATAAAGTCATAAAATATCACAGAGTCATTGCTGACGCATAGTATAATGACCGTGTTTCTATTTCAGTGACTTTTCTATTATTCCATATTACGTTGTAATAGTGCGTAGGCCTACATATAATATCTATAATAACCATAAAACAATATTAATAACAGTTATAACAATAATTTAATACAAATTACACCATGTATATACTATTGTTATTACATGTAACAAAATGTTTGTCTAAATATACGTCCGGAAATGCTTCGTTGGCGAGTTATGCCTGGCGAAAGATTTTGCCTTGATTCCTGGGCAAAGAGTGAAATGAAGCAATACTGAAATTTTGAAAAGGTAAATTTAGGAAAATGTTTAGTGGTTTCTTATGGTTTTTATTTAACCTGGGAAACTTAAAAAAATGAGTCCCAGAACTGTATCGCTTTTAGTTTTTAAGAAAACTACGTAAATACATTAAAGAAAAGGCTTAGAAAATATACTTTTTAAGTTTAGCGTAAAATAACCCTGTTAAATTGCGAATAAAAACACGAAACATTTTAATGAAAATTGTAGAGAATTTTATTCTAAAAAATGATATAACGTCTATGAAAATTAAACTCATTTGAGAAGTTTTTTTAATTACAAACAAAAGAAAAACTGGATTTAGATTTTTTCCATTGCAGTTTTCCTTTTGTTTGTAATTAAACTTCTCGAATGAGTTTAAGTTTAAGTTGATTTAAATAACACATTTATGTGTTGGTCTCGTCAGATGTTTTAAGCGTATGGTACTTCACGAAGTGAAATAATGTAAACCTGATGAAGGCGTAGGCACAAGTGCACACACATACTCCGCGCTGCATCATTCAGACGACTGGTGGGGTAGGCGAGGTGAGGAGGTGGCATGACCTTCACCCGCACGTTGATTTCAAATAGATTATAGTTAAACAAACTTCAGGAACTGATCCTGGACATAAAAATAAACAAAAATCTTCTTTGGAACTTAACGTCGCGTAACAACATTTATTTGTAACATTTTTATACCATAACAACTAATATGGATTTCCCAACAGGTGACGTAAGTTTCTATGGTAGTTTTCTTAATTTCCGACTCAAGAATCTCCTTAAAATAGATTTTTTAAACATCCTAAGTATAAATTTGAATATTTTATTTACAGCCTAAGCGATTATTAAAAAGTCTGGTGTGAAAACTTCACACGACTTGTTTTTGCCAACATAAATAATTTCAATCATAACTTACTGTTAATCAAGCGTAAATGACCCCAAAATGATGAACAACCTCTGTAGGACGTGATTTTTATACGCAAAATATGGGAGATCAATATTGCCGTTAAACAAAGTTCTGTGATAAACTATGTTTACAAAACGTTGTAGCCTACTTTATAACTTCCCACAGTGAAGCCCCAATTATCAGTGAGCGGATGATCCGCGAGTCACAAATTTTATTAAAAATATGAATCTGAAAAAACCGAATTTAATTCAAGCTAACAGGAAAATTAATACAAAAAACGTACTAAATGATCTTCACTCTTCGTCGGTAAACGTATCCACAATTTATATATTTTTATTCAACCAACCTCTTTCGCAAGCAAACACAGTTCGGTACCTTGGGCTATATTTAGATAGGCGGTTGACGTGGAACAAGCACGTCAACCAAAAGCGGCTACTGCTAAATAACAGACTGAAACAGTTTTACAGGCTATTATCCAAGCGGTTAAAACTACCCATGGTTAAAAACACTTACTTGACGTTCACACACTTGACGTACAAGGCGATACTTCAACCGATCTAGATGACTGTATGATTTATAGTCAAATTTATAGTGCAGCAAAGCCATCAGTAATTACACGAATACAACGTTTTCAAAGTAAATTCTTACGACTGATTACTAATTGCCCGAGTTACGTATCCAATAGAACACTACACGATGACTTACGCGTTCCTTACGTCAACGACACATATCTAAAACTGTACTGCAGATTCAGAGACAAACTTCAAAATCATAACAATCCCTTAATATACAATATGAATTCTGCGGACCTACCAGAAATCACACAAAGATGACTGAAACGCCGATGGAGTAGAGACATGATACATTAATGCAACTGTAACATTATTACGTACACAAAAATACACTTAAACGAACACATATATCGTTATCTGGTGAGCTATCGCTGGGTGGTGTCCTCCTCAAAGTCATTGACGTGTTGGATATTTTTTTTTTTTTTGGTAATTTAGTAGTGAACGTTTTTGCTAGTTGTTCTTCTTGTTACAGTTGCAAAAAAAATAAAGTAATAAAATAAAAGCTTACAGAAAAAATACAACAGGTCGTACAGTGTGAAGGTCGAAAATTACTGATAGGCTTATAATTGTGGATCGTAATCCTACACCCCTTCTCAGAATTCGTGGATGAGTGGCAGGCTCTTGCTACCTCTTTTTTTTTGGTCATGGCTTTCAACTCATGTTAGGGAAAATACAAACAAGATTAAAGAAAAGATGTTTCTTAAGCAACAAGCAAAAACGAGTGACTGATTTTTTAAAAAGACGTTAACTGAACACTTTTTGATAACAATATTGGTTGTTGTTGTTTACTGTTTTTTACTTTCTCTTGCCTATATGAATATATAGGAAGGAAAGTATTGTTTTCATGTCGATTTTTCGAAATCGAGTTTTCACCGGATCTATACGTTTTCAGACCCCCTGAACCCAAAAAACATGTTTTTAGCGATTGGTCTGTGTGTGTGTCTGTGTGTGTGTCTGTGTGTGTGTCTGTGTGTGTGTCTGTGTGTGTGTGTGTGTGTGTGTGTGTGTGTGTCTGTGTGTGAACAGAATATCTCAAGAATGAAACATCGTACGAACTTGAAATTTGAAACTTAAGTTACATACCACTACCGGCCCGACACGAACATTTTCATCAAAATCGGTCCACCGGAAGTAGTAGTTTATTCGTGTAATTTTTCACTTTTTTGCGGTTTTCTCAAAAACTGGTCCTACGATTTTTTTTAAAATCGCCTCATTTACTCAATTTTTTATTCTCTACAAGATAGGGTAGGCGCCATGTTTGCTGAAATTCTGGGTGAGGCTGTTTTCACGTAAAAACAAAGTGTTTTTAAGATTACGGCTTTAATATGCAATTTAGCGAAAAAATTTATAAAATAAAAGTTGTAGAGAATTTGAAAACCTACAACTTTTATTTCAAACATTTTTTTGTATAACGCTTAGTTTAGCGGTAATTTGCGATTTTCTGTTTTTTTTCTCACGAAAACGTGAGAAAAATCGATTTTTTTAACATTTCGGTCTTAGTATGCATTTTACGACAAAAGTGTATATAATAAAATTTATAGAAAATTAAAAGATCTACAACTTTTATTTAAAGAATTTTTCTCTACAGAGCCTAGTTTAGAGAGAAAGAGAGATTTTCCGTATTTCTAAGCCAAACTGAGGTTGATTTTCATTTTGCGTCTTTCACTCATGATTAAAATTAGGTTATGTTTGTTGAGGTTAGTTTTTTGTTTATTTCTTATGTTTTATTACTAATGTTAGGTTTATTGTTAATTATTTGCACTGGCAAGAGAAAGTTGTGTGAGTGTTTCACACCAGATTTTTATTTTAGTGTTTAGATGTAGAGCAAAGTGTCTCCTGTACTGCACATATTTATTTGAAAAGTTTTACATATTATGTTTTTTGTAATTTCTCAATAAACTTAATCTTAACGACACTCATTAATCTAAAAATTCAATCATCAAATGAATATTCATTCATCAGTAAAAACAAACGTTTAATTTTTGGGTTTTTACATATCACGTCTTAATTCTCTACTTTTTACACCTCCATTCACCTCGTCCATCAATTTTAAAACGGAAACTACGACTTTCTCCGTATTTATGAAAAGCTGTAAATCGTCAGGAACCAAGAAGAAACCCTTTATCACTTTATAGCCAAACGATTACACGTAAGCAACGCTGCTGAGTGCTGTCTTCTTCAATACAATATAAATATCATATTTAACACATTTACTGAAAGTTTTTGTTGAACTGTTTGTAAATAATTTCTTAACTATTAAAAAATTACTTTTTGTATCATAAAACATAGTTTTATGCTGCTAATATTTTATTTCATGTTTGCACCTTATTTTTGTCTTTTTTCGTACTATATGCGATTTTTCCTATCCGTGGTGCTCTTTACCGTCAAATTCAGCGAATAATCGGAAATTTACTGTACTATAGCTTTGATTAGCCTATAATTTTGTTAAACTTTTTCCTGTGTGCGATTTAAAAAATTATAATATAACGGGTGTTTTATTAAGGACGTAACCCTGATTATAAGAGCATACATGTAATACATCGGTAAATTTTCTGTCCCCCAATCGGTATGTTGGCAACAGTGTAGGCCTACTCAAGACCAACTACTTAAAACAGTTAAAATATTCCAGTCAAGCATTAGTGTGGTGACAGCAGTCGTTTCGTTATATTGTGTCAGCAATGGTTTTTCCAAGGAATAACCGGGTGTTTTATTAAGGACGCAACCCTGATTATAAGAAGATAGAAGTAATACAATATTTTCATTGCTATTTGCTATTCATTTGTAAATTAATAATTTAGATTAATTAATAATTTGTAAAGTACGGAAAATAAAAATATGCCGTAGATTGTGGCTTTTAACATAGGGTTGAGTTCTTAATAAAACAACCGGTTCTTCCTTGGAAAGAACCATTGCTGACACAATATAACGAAACGACTGCAATCACCACACTAATGCTTGACTGAAACATTTTAACTCTCTTAGGTAGTTGGCCTTGAGTACACTGTTGCCAACATACCGATTGGGGGACCGAAAATTTACCGATGTATTACTTCTATCTTCTTATTATCAGGGTTGCGTCCTTAATAAAACACCCGTTATCATAAAAAAGCCATCAGACACAATAATGACTTTTACCTGATTAAAAAAAACGATATTGACATGACAAACTGAAAAAAGTGCACAAGCATTGATGTTTTTATAATGATTAAAGACGGATACACGATATCTGGGAGAACCTATTGATTTTTTTTAAATTTTAATTAGTGAGCGTCATATATTGTGTATTCGGTTTTTTTATATTGTTTAACTTTGATTATATCTGTGTTTTCACCCTAAAATCCATATTGAGGCTGCAACCTTTAAAAAATATTATATGAGAACCCACAAATTTTTGCAGACATGTCTCTTAACCCGTTCTATAGAGATCAAAAATATTGAGGTTTTGCAAAGATCAATATCTCGATTATTCCTGAACACCCAAAAACTATAATTTTTCCCGAGAATTAGGTAAATTCTCTTTGACTAAAACTAAATTTTATAATGCACAAATATATCTACTAAAGAAAAATGATTAAAAAAATACATATTTTTATTACGGTGATCAAACCGATGTAGGCGTACTTATATTGTTCAAAATGTAAGAAGAGCTACGCTCTCGAATAAAATGCTAAATGTTGGCAATATGAAAGACGAGTTTAATTTTGAAGAAGAGCTATTGAGGGAATATTTGAGTTCAGAAGTGACGTGAAAGAAGGGAGGGTAATTGAATGAACGTCCCTCGGGAGACCCGTCAAGACATCCTAGTCTCTTACTCCCGAGGGATCTTGCCTATGCTCCCATTCCCGTTTACGTTATAAGTCTGCACTGATAGCCTATCACTACTCGACCAATTTCAAAGGTTCAAATTTCATTTGGATTTCCTTTTTTCACTTTTTAATTAAAAAAAAGAAATCACACAATTTAAAAAAAAATGTATAAATCTTAAAAGACTTTAATCGAACCAGAGTATAAATTTTGGTGAATAATATCATTAATTTCAGATTTTGATGGAAGAGTAAATGAAGCTGGTTTGCCCATAACATGCTTGATGGAATGTTAGCTACGACCGTAACCTAAAAATCTAAAAATACAAATCGTTAAAAATCGAATCCCATTCAGGCATGGCATATTTTGTATACTTTACAAAATAAAATTTCATCTTTCACAGTTTGCATTAGAAGTAATTCCAAAAGAGTCGGACGTTAAACAAAAAAAAAAAAAATATCATTATTGTAAATCTTTGAATACTAGACAGTGGTTACCGGTGTACTTTGATGGTTGGGATTTAATTAACCATACTCTCTCAGGAATGGTCGGCCTGGGTCTGTACAAGACTACACCTCATTTACACGTCATACACATCATCCTCATCTCATTGGGTCATGGGGTTGCTTATTGTTCTAAATTGAACAGATTGCAACGTACACAAATTAGGAATAAAAAAAAAAAAAAAATTGTAAATCTTTTTTACCCACCGGGTTGGTCTAGAGGTAAAGTCGTCGCCAAAATCAGCTGTTTAACAGCTGATTTTCGGAGACGAAGGTTCCTGGTTGAAATCCTAGTAGAGGTAGTTACTTTTATACGGATTTGAATACTAGACAGTGGCTGCCGGTGTACTTTGATGGTTGGGGTTCAATTAACCATACTCTCTCAGGAGTGGTCGACCTGGGTCAGTACAAGACTACATCTCATTTACACCTCATACACATCATCCTCATCTCATTGGGTCATGGGGTTGCTTATTGTTCTCAATTGAACAGATTGCAACGTACACATATTAGGAATCAAAAAAAAAATTGTAAATCTAATGTACTCGTACCCTGTTGAAATTATTTTTAATAATACTTGTCTTTTATTATGTAATGGAGTCACTAAAATCTAAAACTGTTAATGCAAAGATAATAAACTATTTGTAAAAAAATAGTTTTATTTTACGAAAACACACGATGTAGCAGAACGTACCAACAAAGACTAAACGGGCAGCCGAATCATCTCCGATATACTTACTGGGCAACAGTGACTATACGTTTAGTACGTATTATACGACATATTATGTTAATTACGTTACGTATATACGTTCATTATTATGTGTAATATATATTTTTATTTCAAGTGTAAATCATTTAAAAAAATTACACAGCAAGGTTATCTGTGACAATATTAATATTAATGTGTAAAAAAATGCTATTAAAAAAATTAAAATCACAAATGGTATCAAAGAACTTTATTGTAGCTTCTAGATGTTTATATATATATATATATTGTATTATACCTTTGAACCAAATCCTAATGGCCGCCTCTGTAGCGTAGTGGTAGCACCCTAGCCTACAGTGCAGAGGTCCTGGGTTCAATTCCCAGCTAGGGTATGGAAATTTTTCACAAGTTAAAACCCACATACTAATAGTCCCAAATAACCGAGGTGTTTGTATGAATTTAAATAAACTAAAAAAATCCAAATGGGTACAAACAGCTAATGTCACGGTTATTTATTACACATAAATAATTTAATAATAAAATATACGTTATATCACAGTGACCGTAAAGAATTCAAAGTCTACAATTTCATTAAAAATTTAACGGTGAAAAATACATAGTAAATTTTACATGTAGAAATTTTTATTTTAATGCCTACTTCAGGAAAATAGTAACAGATATTCGAACGTATGCAATTTTCCTATAACTGAATTTACATTCTGAATAAATATAATAAAATGTCATGCGATATTAAATCAACAAAATACATTATTTTCAATATAAATTTGATTTATAAATAGTAGCTAAATTATTTTTAGAATTTATATTTATGTATAAATGCAGCGAAAGAATATTTTCACAATTTTACTTTCATATTTATTACAACTTTTACTTTCGAATGGATGAAATTATATGTTCAGAATATTTATCTAACATTTATTATTGATTATTATTATTGACTATTGATTATTATCCGTAGAAAAGTAAACTATAACTAAACTAAATAACTATAGTAAATGACAAATTGGTACCACACTTGGTAATAGTATACTATTAAAAAAGGAAAAGTATTCCTATTATCAAATTTATATATTACTTACCATACCTCTAGAATCGATGTATTCAATTACATATTATTATATTCGCAATTACATGTCTATTTTAATTCACAAAAGAATTACTTTCTATCATTTTTTACTTTCTCTTGCCCTATACGAATATATAAGGAACGAAAGAACATATTTCAGCGATTGATCTTTAAATCTGGGTGTGTATGTGTACGTGCGTGCATGTGTGTGTTAACAAAATATTATCTTGTCACCGCCACCCCTTCTACTGTGTTGCCGGCTTCAATAGTTCTTCCGGCCTTTGACGGCATAGCGATAAAGCTTTCGGCTGCACACCGCAAAGGCCTTTGTCATCAAGGCCAAGTCAGTCGCCGCTCTCTACAACAGCGCTCTCGGCAGCTATATAAAGAGCGCTGCACTGAGCCGAGTCGATTCAATTCCAATCAAGACACCGAGGGATTCACTACCGATCCAGACAACGACGACCACCACGGCACACGGCTGCCGGACTCCAGCGAGAACTAATCGACGACCCCGCAAGAGAGAAGATGATGCTTCCGCTCGCCGTCCCGTCACCGTAGGCCGTCGACCGGACCGTCATCGCCCGCTGACGCAAGCTATGCCCACAGCGGTCCCTCGACCGAGCCTTACGCCCACCGGACCCGACGAAGCAGCCATCGACGCACTACTGCGAGGGAAGAAGATGACGTCTCCGCTGGACGAAGACACGCCGTGTCGCTCAGCTCCTCGACCGCCACGACGACTACGACAGACGACCACCGCTTAAATGGCCCTTTTCAGGGCCACCAAATTAATAAGGTTCTTCCCTTAATGTCACCATCCGGTGACAATCTCATAAACGAAATAGCAAATGAAAGAGCTTAAGTTAATTTCCACTGAGGGACCCGACACAAATATTTTCATAAAAATCTGTTATCCGTGCAATTTTTCACTTTTCAGCAATTTTCTTTAAAACCTGTTACGCTTTTCTTTAATTTGCTTCATTTACTACATTCTTAATGCTCTAACCTGATAGGAAAGCGCCATGTATACTAAAATTCTAAAGAGGTTGTGCTCTCGTGGTAAAAAATTTTTTTACCACGAGAGCACAACCTCTTTAGAATTTTTTAGAATCTAAAAAAGACATTTAATGTCTTTTTTAAGATTGTGACCTTAATATGGATTTAAGGAAATTATTAACTAACTAAGGTAATAAGTAAGAAACTTAATAAAAAATTAATATAATAAAAGCTATAGAAAACTAACTTTTACTTCAAACTTTTGATTTTCAACTCTTATTTAACATCATTTAGATTTTTCTCATCAACATTGGTAAAAAAATGGCAATTTTTAAAAATTCGGCTTCAGTATTATGCATTTAAAAAAAGTGTTGTGAAAGGCTGGTTTCAACCTGCAAAGGTTTTACTAAGTAAAACGAGGAGTGAGGTGTTTTACCATTGCCTTCCTCACTGAGTGGAAAAGTACGGTTATCAGCATGCCAGGCCCTCCAAAAAGCACCCACTTTCCACTCTGCAAATGACACCTTCACTTCATTCATCACAGGGTCTGGCTGTATAATGAAATTCATTACTTTCAGAGGAGATAACTCTGATTAGTGTCTTTTACACCTCTACCTCTTCTGATCTTAAATGATTCAGTCATTTAATTGGCTCAACATGTGATAAGAAACAGAATTATTTATATTAGCCCTGCAACGAACAGATTGAATGTCAATAATTTAATACTGCACCTGTCTGTTATGGGCAGAATCATAGTTATAGACAACTAAAACCTATACAATTTGAATTTCAAGCATTTTTTCTACAGAGAATAGTTTAGCGTCAAGTTTTACGTATTTTTATATTCTACAGAGGTTGATTTTCATATTGCGTCATTCACTCATGATTAAAATTAGTTTATATACTTCATTATTAGTCACATTGGAAAGAGAAAGCCATGTGAGTATTAAGACTAAATTTTTATTATACGTATACAGGTAAAAATTTGTATCTTTTTGTATATATCCATTAAGTAACGATAGACATTTCGCCAGCTCTTTTTTTATAGTCCACGCTCTTAGCATTCTTTCACGATGCTCCATTCATCTACTGTACTGCTTTTATTCTTTTTGGAAGCACTTAACGTCAGTAATCAGTTGTCTGAACTTGATAACATTCATAGTGTTTTCTCGGTTTAATCCTGTTTTTCAATATCCGTTCTGACTTTTTAAAATCACTTATCTGACGCCTTAAGTTTATAGTTTAGTATTTTAAATTTTTTTAACGTCATCCATGATCGTTTCCATTAAACGTTATTTTTCTTGAACAGTTCGTTTGTTCCTCGTAAACTATCTTGGCGTCCACGACGTTTCTTTCAAAATTATTTGCTTCGATACATCAACCTCCTGTAAATTTTAAGTAATTCACTTTCATAGTGACAGGTGGGGTAAAATTAAAATAAATAGGGGTAAAAATCTGTTTTTTATCTTTTGTAACATTTATTTTCAATGTTACAATTTGTTTTAAATTTATTTTCCTCTCATTGTTCTAATTGGATTAATTTTTCGTTATCTGCTCTGTCGACGTTAATTAGTTATCTCTTAATTGATTCGCTCTTTTAGGCTTTTGCTTACCGTTCGCTGCCATCTGTCTTATCTGCGGTACTGGTTCTCCTCCTCCTTGTTGGAGGGGACCCGTGACGTCAAACCGAGTTTTCTTTTTAGGTAAATTTTGCGTGTCTCGTCCTTCTTGCAGCGAAAGGTCATGGGATCTGACGTGTTTTGGTACTTATGTCGTTAATGTTTTTTTAAGTTTTTTTTGGGGTGCGTTCTGCTGTTGTTGGTCTTGACCTTTTTGCTTTCCCGTGTTCCGGTAAGTCTCTCTTTTTTTGGTTGTAGTGAAAACCCATGGTAGCCGAAAATGTTTAATTTAAAATTTTGTAAATTTTGTAAACCTTTGGGTATTTTAAACCTTATCTTTAAATTTTTTATATGAACTTTTTGAGCCTATGGGATTTGACTACCTTTTTTGGTGTTTTGGGGTAGCCTTCTTCTTTACTAAGTCCTGGTTTTTCTGCTCTTTGCAGGGACCCAGTGTGGGGCAGTTTTTACCCAGTTTGGGGCAGAATTAAATCTAATTTGGGATGGATCCTTTTCAAGCCCTGATTAAAGCTATTCTGTGCAAGAATTAAAGTAATCCTGTTTGGGCCAAGTGACATCCGATATGTATTTGCTTTCGTAACCCGAAATCTTGTTGTCGGCGATATGATTCTTTTGTAGATAATTATCTTGAAGCCTCCGCACCATAAAATTATATTTTTAATTATAATATAAATTTTAATTGTTACTTTGTATCTTACGATAAAATGTTTTTTGCTCATTACCATTAATGTATGCTGGTAAGCATGATACGATGCGGAGTTAACCGGATTCCATACTCCGGATATTTTTTTTTATCTTTTGTACTTAAATTTTTTTTTAAAAAGGAATTATTATATAAGAAACAAAATCATTTTTTTATTTGCATTTGAGTTTATCCAAAATAGCTTTGTTTAAAAAAAGTATATAAAAATTAAATTCTTATTAAATAAAAATAATTAATTTTATAGTATCTGTATTATCATATTTAAAAACAAATTGATTTATGATTCCTTACTAAATTAATTTATTGTTCAACTTTATCTATTCATTACGTAAAAGGCCTATTCTAATTGAAAATTCTAATTATTATTTCTTTTGTAATTATATTTATTATTAATTATCTACCTTTTTATTAAATTTTTTTTAACTGGATCCAGTAATAAGTATGTACAATTGCATATATAACTAGATTCTTTCTTGTATTTTGTTTTTTTTCTAAAGATTTGTATGATTATTATTATAAAATCATTTATCCGCTTGTATAACTTTCTCCGTTAATGATGAATTTGCTTGTAACCGTAATTTTTAATTACTCTATTTATTTTACATTTTATTAAAATATTCTTAGTAAACTATTTTTCTTGATTTAATTTTGGTATCACATCACTGCAGTCCCTCCTGTTGGAGTTTTTCTGTTACCCCAATGCCAATTTTGTTTGCTGGCGTTTTTTTGGTTTTCGCCCGAACAAAAGGGGTAACACTTTGTCATACACTTACTTCGTTTAATTGAGCATAAATACAAACAGTTTTAAACAAAACTTGAAGAAAATTTAATTCTGATAAAATGAGAAAGGTTGAGAAATGAGAAACGAGAAAGGAAAATGAGAAATGGAAATTCTCAGAAAGGTAAATTTAAGTCAACTACAAAACAAAAGTGATTTGAAAAAATTAAATTTTATTAACATCAAAATATCCAAATCTTGGCGGGAAAACCGCGCTAATTTTTAATACAAGATGAATAATACTTCTAATGTCCAAGAATATTTAAAAAAATAAAGTAGAAAAAACATGATCGATACGATTTTGTAAACGTTTCTTCTTAAACAAGAAATGATCGTGAATCAGACTGCATAAAATGTTTTGGAATAAGTATATTTTAATATTTCTTTTAATTTGATACAAAATAAAAAGTTCTTAAAATTTACAACAGCTTCTATATAAATTTCAGAGGACTGTATATATATTTTTAATTTGTGAAGTTTTATTTTCATTTGATATTTTTATCTTATTTTATAACACAGTGGGTTTACAACATCTAATTTCAGCTTTGTGTTATATATAGGTAGATATATATTTTTTTAGCAGTTGGATGTGATATTTTATAATGAAATAAAATATTTCACGTCATGAAAAAAGTTTTTGTTACTTTTTCCCGTTTGGGGGATTTCAGTGTGATACGGTAATTTAAGTGGGTACGAGAGAGGTGTTTTGTAAATAGGAATGACTGTATTCGTTTCCATTTCATAGAGCATCGTCACTTCCATTGTATTAGAATACAAACGAGTGTATTCTTTATGTTCAGTCTAATGTAATGATTCGAAAGTACGTTCCTGTTTTCCCCTCCTTACTCCTTTTGCCGTATATTACAAAATGAATAATATTTCGAGACGCGGTAACAGGAAACACAACAAGTGTCACCATGGCGACCGCAGTGTGAGGTGCGTTCACATCGATTAGGAATGATATAGACTGTCAGATGTAAAGGTGGACAGACACCCTCTATACACCCCCTCCTCCTCACTCCTTCCATCTTACACAATCATATCACTAAAATAATCTAATCATTCCCTGTTTTATTCCATTCACTAAATTTAGGTATTTGATACTCAGATACCATCCGATTATTGAAAAATTTAAACCATTCTCAAACAGCATTTATTTCTGTTATCTTTCAGTAAAAATTGTATCAAAACGTTTGGTGATCTTTTATTAGGAGAAGGGAGCCATATATGGAATAGGTTCTTATTATGGAATACTAGTGTTTTTCAAGACCGGAAGTTGAAAATCCTGATCTCGCACCATTGGTTATACCAACCGAAACAACTACCGGATTCAAACGGACCAAATACAGCGTGTTTTGTCAAGATGATTGTAATGAAGATAAAAAATCTGGTGTGAAACACTCACACAACTTTCTCTTGCCAATGCAAAAAATTAACAATAAACCTAACATTAATAATAAAATATTAGAAATAAACAAAAAACTAACCTCAAAAACTTAACCTTATTTTAATCATGAGTGAATGATGCAAAATGAAAATCAACCTCAGTCTGGCTTAAAAATACGGAAAATCACTCTTTCTCTCTAAACTAGGCTCTGTAGAGAAAAATGCTTTAAATAAAAGTTGTAGTTCTTTTAATTTTCTATAAATTAAATTATATACACTTTTGTCGTAAAATGCATACTAAGGCCGAAATCTTAAAAAAATCAATTTTTCACACATTTTCGTAAGAAAAAAAACAGAAAATCGCAAATTACCGCTGAACTAAGCGTTATACAAAAAAATGTTTGAAATAAAAGTTGTAGAACTTTAAATTCCCTACAACTTTTATTATATAAAGTTTTGCGCTAAAATGCATATTAAAGCTGTAATCTTAAAAAAACAACGTTTTTACGTAAAAACAGCCTCACCCAGAATTTCAGCAAACATGACGCCTACCCTATCTTGTAGAGAATAAAAAATTGAGTAAACCAGGAGATTTTTAAAAAAATTGTAGGACCAGTTTTTGAGAAAATCGCAAAAAAGTGAAGAATTACACGAATAAACTACTACTTCCGGTTGACCGATTTTGATGAAAATGTTCGTGTCGAGTCCGGTAGTAATATGTAACTTAAGTTTCAAGTTTCAAGTTCGTACGATGTTCCGTTCTTGAGATATTCTGTTCACACACACACACACAGACACACACACAGACCAATCGCTAAAAACATGTTTTTGGGTTCAGGGGGTCTGAAAACGTATAGATCCGGTGAAAACTCGATTTCGAAAAATCGACATGAAAACAATACTTTCCTTCCTATATATTCATATAGGCAAGAGAAAGTAAAAAGGTGAAAAGTGGATACAATGCTTGAAGTGTAATAATTTATATCATGAACAATGCACTAGTACTGAAAGGTTGTATTTGTCTGCGATTACTGTGAATAAACTGATTGGACTAATACTTTGGTGCTTTAATAACTATGTGGGCAAATTATGTATCTATTCCAAGTATTCCAAATTATAACCCAATCTATTCCATATTAAGATCCTATTTTGTTAATTGTAAAAATCATGTCGCTAAAGATAATTAAAAAATTCGGTGTGAAACACTCACACAACTTTCTCTTGCCAATGCAAATAATTAATAATAAACCTAACATTATTAATAAAATATTATAAATAAACAAAAACTAACCTCAAAAACATAACCTTATTTTAATCATGAGTGAATGACGCAAAATGACAATCGAACTCAGTTTGGCTTAAAAATACTGAAAATCACGCTTTCACGCTAAACTAGGCTCTGTAGAGAAAAATGCTCTAAACAAAAGTTGTAGATCTTTTAATTTTCTATAAATTTAATTATATACACTTTTGTCGTAAAATGCATACTAAGACCGAAATGTTAAAAAAATCGATTTTTCTCACGTTTTCGTGAGAAAAAAAAACAGAAAATCGCAAATTACCGCTAAACTAAGCGTTATACAAAAAAATGTTTGAAATAAAAGTTGTAGAATTTTACATTCTCTACAACTTTTATTATATAACGTTTTGCGCTAAAATGCATATTAAAGCCGCAATCTTAAAAAGAAAATGTTTTTACGTAAAAACAGCCTCACGCAGAATTTCAGCAAACATGGCGCCTACCCTATATTGTAAAGCATAAAAAATGTAGTAAACCAGGCGATTTAAAAAAAAATCGTAGGACTAGTTTTTGAGAAAATCGCAAAAAAGTGAAAAATTATACGAATAAACTACTACTTCCGGTTGACCGATTTTGATGAAAATGTTCGTGTCGGGTCCGGTAGTGATATGTAACTTAAGTTTCAAGTTTCAAGTTCGTACAATGTTCCGTTCTTGAGATATTCTGTTCACATACACACACACACACACACACACACACACACACACCAATCGCTAAAAACAAGTTTTTTGGGTTCAAGGGGTCTGAAAACGTATAGATCCGGTGAAAACTCGATTTCGAAAAATCGACATGAAAACAATACTTTCCTTCCTATATATTCATATAGGCAAGAGAAAGTAAAAATATATATATATATTTGTAAATTTAAGATTTTGTGCTTTCTAGTTGTGAAATAAACTATTTCTACAATTAATATAAAATTTAAGTAATTTCAAAAAAGACATAGACACCCAGAAAAATAAAAAAAAAATAAAATGGTATTCCATATTTGGTTCCTCTCCCCTATGACTTCCTTATGCAGACAATCTGGCAATCGTTTCTAGGAATACGGAAACAGCAATACAACAAATCAACGTGTTAAAAGAACAAACACATAAACCAGGACATAGATATATTTTAAAAATATCTAGTGTAAAACACTCACACGCTTATCTCTTACTAATGTAAATAATGAATAATACAACCTATATGTTTAATCATAAGTAAGCAATGTAAAATGGAAAACATAACTTAATTTTAATCATGATTGGATGACGCAAAATAAAAATCAACCTCTGTAGAACTTAAAAATACAAACAATTACTAATTGGCGTTAAACGCACTGTAAAACATGCTAAAAATAAATGTAGTACATTTGTAATTTTCTATAACTATTATTTAAGCCAGACCAATATAATAGATAGGCATATTTGTTATCTTCCTTTTTTAAAGTATTGTTATGTTAGCTTGAGGATAAAGGAATAAATCTAAGTTTTAATGCTGGATTAGAACCATTTAGGGTTTCATTAAATAATTTATTTGAGAATCTAAAGGATGCAATTTCTCTACTGAGCGATGCTATAATGAGACCTAAAGTTGATCCAGAAGGATTAAATAGAGTTCTTGAAAAAGTTAAAGTAAACTTTAATAATTTTGAAAAAGATCCTTATTTTATTGCTACAAAAGAGGTGGATACGTTATTTAAAAAATATGTTTACCTCATCTCGCGTCAGACTCAAGATGGGGGTTCTTAGATTTTCCGTTAAACTCACACTACAGTTTTTTACCGGTTTTGATGAAATAATGTAGAACATATTATTATCTGGCGCTAAACTAAGCGTAAAAACTAGTAAAAACTAATTGTAAAAACTAGTAAAAACTAGTTTCAATTACAGTTGTAGGTTTTTTTTACATTTTTACAACTTTCATTAATTACATTTACTTTTGCCAAAAAATGAATATTAAGACCGTAGTATTTAAAGAACTTTTTTTACCACAAGAGCACAACCCCTAAGTATTTCAGCATCATGGTGCTTACTCTATCTTGTAGAGCATAACAAATGAAGAAAATAAGGCAATTAAAAATAAAGTCACAGGAGCTGTTTATGAGAATATTGCAAAAAGTGAAAAGTCACACAAATAAAGTATCAATTCTGGTTGACCAATTTTAATGAAAATGACCACGTAGGGCTCCTGACAGTAACTAAATTAAGTCTTAAGTTGCAACTTCGTACGCTATTCCGTTCTTGCAATATTTTGTTGACAAACACACACACACACACACACACACTAACCATTGAAAACACACTTCATATCTATTTTTTCCTACGACATACGAGGTGTGGCTATTAAATAACAAGACTGAAGTAGTAAAAAAATTTATTTTTATTTTATACATAATTACTTGTCGTCATCTTCAATATACACTCTTTCTCTATCCCTACAACGCTCTATGCGAATTTTTCATTATTGGAAACAGTGCTGGACGTCATCTTCTGTCAGCTCCTTCAGGACACGTGCCGCTTTCTCTTTTACAGATTCCAAAGACTCAAATCTTGTCCCTTTTAATGCAGATTTCACCTTAGGGAACAGGTAGAAGTTACATGGTGCAAAATCTGGTAAATAAGGTGGATGTTTTAACACTGAGATGCTGTACTTGACTAGGAACCTCTTGACAGATAACGCGGAATGAGGTGGCACATTCTCTTAGTGGAGAACCAATGATTTGTTCTTCCACATTTTGGGGCGTTTTTTCCTTGGTCTTTGACGTAGTTTAGAAAGTACCTCAAGGTAGTAATATTGATTAATTGTTTGATCTTTAGGAAGCCAGTGAAGGTATACAATCCCATGGATATCAAAAAAAATTATCATTGTTATAAATTTTAACTTGCTCATTCGAGCTTTTTTGGCTCTCGATGAAGTTCGGCTCTTTCAGTGCATGGATTTGCACTTCGTTTCCGGATCATAAGTAAAAAACCACGTTTCATCACATTTTATTATCTTTTACCTTCTCCCAAAGGTGAAATCTGCATTAAAAAAGACAAGATTTGAGTCTGTGGAAGCTGTAAAAGAGAAATCGGTACGTATCCTGAAGGAACTGACAGAAGATGACTTCCAGCACTGTTTCCAACAATGGAAAATTCGCATGGAGCATTGTAGGGATAGAGAAGGAGTGTATATTGAAGGTGACAATAAGTGATTATGTATAAAGTAATAATAAAATTTTTAACAAGTCTCGTTCCTTAATAGCCACACCTCGTAAATTCTTTTTGTAGTGTTAAAATTTTATAGAGCGATATCGATACTTCTAATATCTTATATTATGATACGTTTGTTTTGCGTCATAATAATTCGCTTGAATTTGAAATTCCATTAAAAAGTTAATAAAATAAGTAGGGGTACTTTGACAAATATTTTTGAACGAATAAGCGTAGAATGTTATTTTAGGAGGGAGGATATATTGACGTAACACATTAGATGATAAGATAAAGGGAAAGATGGGGAAATGAATGGTTTTCAAAGAGAAGGAGGAGGCGGCCACCTGGAACGGCAGTTTAATCGTCTAGCCGTGGCTAATATGCCGGGACAACCTCTAAACGCCCTTTCAGAGAAACCCCCCCCCCCCACCAACATAACCGTGTGTAGCACCCGTGCTACATCTTCCATCTAATGTTTCGATGTAGTGGTTGAAACTGTGTAGAGCAAACTACCCTATCGGTAGCATTATATTACTCTCCTACCCTCTCTTGCATTTTAACCCGTCCTTTACCACTTTCCCTCTCGCTCTTCTAAAGGCCTTCCAAACTAATTAATACTCATAAGCTTAGCATCATGAGCGAACTTATGAGGAAACGGCTAATTAACACCACCGCCCTTATACCAAAAATACAATGCTTTACCAGCTGCAACAACATTGTAATCTATTCTCAAGTCAACTATGTGTGCACACAAATTACCCAACGCATCAAAAATTATTCAAAACTGAAAATAAACCAGGTGTTCTCTCTTGAACTTCATTTTTGTCATTCAAAATAACCTGGTAAATACCTTTTATAAAATGAACAATAAACGTTTATAAAACTTCATATAAAGTATTAAATAACTTCCTACTTATAAGTCAAATTAAAATAGAATTTTTTTAATATATTTTTGTTTTTCACTTTCTCTTCCCTGCATAAACATATAGGAAGGAAAGTATTGTTTTCAAGTCAATTTTTCACTGGATATACACGTTTCCAGACCCCATGAACCCCAAAAAACAAGTTTTTAGCGATTGGTCTGTGTGTGTGTGTGTGTGTGTGTGTGTGTGTGTGTGTGTGTGTGTATGTGAAGAAATTATCTTAAGAACAGAACATCGTACAAAGTTGAAACTTTAAAGTTATATCAGGTACGACTCGGCACGAAAATTTTCATCAAAATCAGTCCACCGGAAGTAGTAGTTTATTCGTGTAATTTTTCACTATTTTGCGTTTTTCTGAAAACGGCTCCTACGTTTTTTTTAAAAATCGCCTCATTTTCAAAAATTCATCTCTATGGCAGTGAAACGTGGGTTCTATCAAAACGAGAGGAGAGTGGATTGCAAGCATCTGAAATTAAATTTCTTCTACATGCGTATGGGTGTAGTAGAAAAGATCGTTACAGGAATACTGAGATAAAAAAGAACTCAACGTCTTCTCTACAAACAACAAGGTATCCCAGAACAGAATGCAGTGGTTAGACCATGTAAACAGAATGTGGGAGGATAGGATAACGAAGCAGACACTGGGCTATAAGCCGGAGGGCAGGAGAGAACGAAGACGCTCGAGAAAGAGATGACAGATTTGAGAGGTTCGGAATAGGCAGAGATGCCTAATTCTTGAAAGGCAGAAGAAAAAGAAGCAGTTGTAGAAAATTTAAAAACCTACAACTTTTATACCAAATATTTATTTGTATAACGCTTAGTTAAGCGGTAATTAGTGACTTTTTGTTTTATTTTCATGGAAATCTGTAAAAAAATGGATTTTTTAAGATTTCGGCTGTAGTATGGTTCAAAGGAAAGTATATTAACGAAAAAGTGTACGTTATGAAATTTATAAAAAACTAAAATATCTACAATTATATTTTGAAAATTTTTCTCCACCGAGTCTAGTTTAGCGTCAAAAAGTGATTTTCTGTATTATTAAGCCAAACTAAGGTAGGTTG
Organism: Catonia carolina; assembly: GCA_035578175.1. Taxonomy (NCBI): domain Eukaryota; kingdom Metazoa; phylum Arthropoda; class Insecta; order Hemiptera; family Achilidae; genus Catonia; species Catonia carolina. Next base: position 25,404,438 of record JAQMRL010000001.1, read on the forward strand.
GATATATTATAGAAAGTGCTATGCGGTGTTACTAAATACCTAAAAATATACTAAGACTTTAAAAAACAGAAGAAATACAATGTTATGTATTGTTGAATACATGAAATGATTTTATTACAGTTTAAAGGATACGTTTGTTACTTAATGGTAGGCCTACAGGTGAATAATAAACTCGTAGACTAGTCTAGACTGTAATAACTTTTATGGAAACATTTTGTCGACTGTTTGCTTCTCAACTTAGAAAAGTTAACATGAATAAGTAACGACTATTAGGGCAATTGTTCACATGTAAATGTCAAATAAGACAAGACACTAAATAACTTAAGACCCTGTTATTACCGTGACAAAATAACATGGTATATTATTGGCCAGGCGATCAATAAAAAATAATAAAAAGGAAAGAAATTTACTCCATATTTCAAATATACTTCATGAATAAACGTTTAGTCTCATAGAAAATACAATAAATTTGTGTTACTTATAAATTTAAACCAAACGGGTTAGTCTAGAGGTAAAGTCGTCGCCAAAATCAGCTGTTTAACAGCCAATTTTCGGAGACGAAGGTTCCTGGTTCAAATCCTAGTAAAGGTAGTTACTTTTATACGGATTTGAATACTAGACAGTGGCTGCCAGTGTACTTTGATGGTTGGGGTTCAATTAACCATACTCTCTCAGGAGTGGTCAACCTGGGTCAGTACAAGACTACATCTCATTTACACGTCATACACATCATCCTCATCTCATTGGGTCATGGGGTTGCTCATTGTTCTAAATTGAACAGATTGCAACGTACACAAATTAGGAATAAAAAAAATTTAAAAAAAATTATAAATTATTTTCTACGAAGGTTAAAAGTTATTTTTAATAATTATACTAGTTAACTATCATTGAATTATAATATTACTTTCTGTTAAACAGGATTTTACTAGAAGAATAAAAGTTACGAAAAGACATAATTTTTAAAACACTATTTTCAGGTGACACGATTGTATCAGATGATGGCGGTTCCTACCCTGTTGTATGGCTCAGAGGCTGTTGTATGGCAGGGGGTTGCGTGGTATTGACGCAATGGAAACAACAAATGTTGCAATCGGAAGAAATGAGTTTTTTGCGAGCAGTAAAAGGATGCTCAAGGGTGGACCACATAAGAAGTGAGGACATAAGAGAGGAACTACAGGTTGTTAGCGTACATAAGAGAATCATAAAGTACAAGGAAAGATGGAAGGAACATCTAAACAAAATAACGGATGGAAGAATATCGAAGCAGATGTGGGAATATAAACCACAATGCAGAAGAGCTCTGGGTAGACCGAGGAAAAGATGAGCTGAAGAGAGTGATGTCGAAACAGGCGAAGGCCTACACCGCGAAGAGGAGAAGAAGAAGAATATTTTCAAAGCACTATTACTCAATAACTTTAATTGTTTGTACTTGTCGTTTAGGTGATTAGCCAAAAAGCTGGTTTGAACCTCAAGAGGCTCTACTAAGCAAAACAAGTGAATTTTATACGGGTGATATTGGAGATCGTACCGAAGAATTATCCGTACACAAGAAAATCGTAAACCCAATTGTTGAGAACGGCGACGTATTGATTTTGCTGGGCTAACAGCCACACTGTCACGAACCAACGCAACGTTCTGCTCAGTTCGGCCATAACGACGACGTCCAGAACTTTTAAGGTCGACTGTTGAACCCGTCTCAAAAAATTTTTTCATGAGCCTGCGAACTGTTGATTCATTCGGTGCTTCATTACGTCCTAGAGTACCGCGAAGTCGCCTGACAGTAGCCGCATAACTCTCTCCACTCTGGTAAAATGTTTTGACGATTAACACTCGTTGTGCAATAGTAAACTTCTCCATGGTTAGACACAGACTGCGAGAGTACTACACTGCGAACAAGAGAAACTACAACTGAATCGTCAATCGGAATGTTCTCCGAAATAGAAATGAGGTCTAACAATGTTGCCAACCGATAAACAAAAATTTACCAGCCGTTTAAAAACCGGCGCTCTTTTTGAATCACCCGTTATCATCACCTTCCTTACTTCTAGCGCTGAAGCCCCGCGTGAACCTTGGTCTCCAGTACCAACCTCCGTCAACGTACACTACCCCTCGCCAACTCTACGAATGCAAACATATTACTAAATTTACTGAGAACAAAACGGCGAAATTTTTCGCCTACCATAATTCAGTAACGAAACCATATATGAAAAATGTAGCCCGGAAAGTTATGACTCATCTCAATTTTTAGAATTCGGGATTTTACCAGAAATAAACAATGTCAGGACCCGTGAGCTCAAAACGCATGACTTAACAGAATGGTGTGTCTCTTTGTCTGTCTGTCTGTGTGAACGTGAAAAAAATAATTCAAAACCGACAAAATGTATGACTTTGAAACTTAGATTTTAAGTAAAGTACCACGATGGGACCCGAAACGAATATTTTCATCAAAATCACTTAACCGAAAGTAGAAGTTTATTTTTGCAATTTCTCACTTTTTCAAGATTATCTTAATAACGACTCCTTCGATTTTTTTAAAAATCGCATTACTTACTATTTGTTTTTTTTTTCTACAAGGTATGGTAAATATCATGTCTGCTAAAATTCTTGGCACTGTGCTCTTTGGTTAGAAATGACTAACTTAGAAAATGTGTATTTGAGGGCAAAATCGTTTATAATCAAAGTTGTATGAAATTCAAAGATCTACAAATTTTATTTCAATCATTGTTTTCTACAGAGCTTAGTTTCACGTTAATTAGTGGTTTCCCGTATTTTGAAGTCCCTCTTCATCTTAAACTGCCCTCTCCGACCGGAGGTTGGTAACCATGATGGCCATTCGGACTATGGACACCGCAGCTCTGAACAGCTCCGCTGAGGTACAACGAAACCAGTCGCAAAGATTCTTCAACTAAGAAATTCTTCTTCTTCTTCCCACATCTCTCTTTCCCTGAATCTTGCTTTGTGTTATCAACCGAAGCATTTTATATATTGTTCAATGCATAATATGACCAGATATTCACATTTGCTTTTTTAGTTGGTGTTGTTTGAAGTGAAATGGTGGATTTCATTAAGCGTTAAATGACTAAATCATTTAAGAACAGAAGAGGTAGAGGTGTAAAAGACACTAGTCAGAGTTATCTCCTCTGAAAGTAATGAATTTCACTATACAGCCAGACCCTGTGGTGAATGAAGTGAAGGTGACATTAGCAGAGTGGAAAAAATGTGCTTTTCAGAGGGCCCGGCATGCTGATATGTGTACTTTTTCACTCAGTGAGGAAGGCAATGGTAAACCACCTCGCTCCTCGTTTTACTTAGTAAAACCTCTACAGGTTCAAACCAGCCTACAAGGCTGATGACCTAAACAACACTCATTATCAAATCTTTATCGTTTTAAATTGGATTATTTACAATGTCTTGTGAAAGTCATGTGAGTGTTTCACATCTGATTTAAAGAATTATTGTTGTGAATCCATCGATAATACATAAGTAGGTACATAAAGTAAATAATAATTTAATATAAATTTGAAAAATGTTCAATTATTTAAACTGTCTATAAATTGTGTGCATTTAATTTCCCGGAGGATCAATAACTGATGGAATGCCTAATAATAGCGGTGGATGGCAGTTTAATATTTAAATTGACCGGAGAAGATTCCGAAAGATTGGTTGATTTAGGTTTAGGCGGTTCACAACTGACAGCAGACACGAGAGATGGTTGCATGTCCAGGAAGTAATGTGTTAGTGGATTAGTAGTGGACACGCATCCACTACTGTGTAATGGTGGATCATAAGGAAGGCGGGAGCAACGAGGAAATGTGCCGTGCCGTAAAATACCGACCAAGTTTGCCTCATTAATTCTCGTCAATTACTCGTTTATTTATCGCTCGTAACCGCATGAATAACATCGAATTAATAGCAGTTATAATGATAATAAAGAATCGAAAACATCACTTTTTATCTATTCCTCTCTCTCTCTCTCTCTAATAAACGGGATTATAAAATGTCATCACCAAGCAAATTTCCCGGAAATATTTATATTAATTAATAGTTTATAAGGTTCTAAGTATTATGTCATTAACAGTATTTTAAGTTTGCCATTAACACAGAATAATGTTAAGCATGTTCAGATCAAGAACTATAAAGTGGTTTCATTTTATAGCGGTTTTGCTCAGTTAAATGAGAACTTAAATGGTTCACCAATTTCTGATTTAATTAGTTAAAACGCATCATTTCTAATTTGGGATGTATTCCGTTATCTCACAAGAAATGTACTGCATTTAGCAAGTGTGATGCGGGTCGCGAAACCCATTATTGAACGTATGTATATTTTACTTTCTCTTGCCTATATGAATATATATAGGAAGGAAAGTAGCTATTGTTTTCATGTCAATTTTTCGAAATCGAGTTTTCACCGGATCTATACGTTTTCAGACCCCCTGAACCCAAAAAACATGTTTTTAGCGATTGGTCTGTGTGTGTGTGTGTGTGTGTGTGAACAAAATATCTCAAGAACGGAACATCGTACGAACTTGAAACTTGAAACTTAAGTTACATATCACTACCGGACTCGACACGAACATTTTCATCAAAATCGGTCAACCGGAAGTAGTAGTTTATTCGTATAATTTTTCACTTTTTTGCGATTTTCTCAAAAACTAGTCCTACGATTTTTTTTAAAATCAACTGGTTTACTACATTTTTTATGCTCTACAATATAGGATAGGCGCCATGTTTGCTGAAATTCTGCTTGAGGCTGTTTTTACGTAAAAACATTTTCTTTTTAAGATTGCGGCTTTAATATGCATTTTAGCGCAAAACGTTATATAATAAAAGTTGTAGAGAATGTAAAATTCTACAACTTTTAATTCAAACATTTTTTTGTATAACGCTTAGTTTAGCGGTAATTTGCGATTTTCTGTTTTTTTTCTCACGAAAACGTGAGAAAAATCGATTTTTTTAACATTTCGGTCTTAGTATGCATTTTACGACAAAAGTGTATATAAATAAATTTATAGAAAATTAAAAGATCTACAACTTTTGTTTAGAGCATTTTTCTCTACAGAGCCTAGTTTAGCGTGAAAGCGTGATTTTCCGTATTTTTAAGCCAAACTGAGTTCGATTGTCATTTTGCGTCATTCACTCATGATTAAAATAAGGTTATGTTTTTGAGGTTAGTTTTTTGTTTATTTCTAATATTTTATTAATAATGTTAGGTTTATTATTAATTATTTGCATTGGCAAGAGAAAGTTGTGTGAGTGTTTCACACCAGATTTTTATTGTATGTAAATACTACATACAATACATAATACAGTATTTATTTAACTATTAAACTATTTATGACTCATTCCATAACGCATAGCCATTACTCATAGTTAATGTTGTTATTGTTATGTTGTTACTGTTATTATTTAATTTAATTAAAGTTTGTCAAAATGCATTATAAAGCTGAAATTAAAAAAAAAAATTTTTTTTACGTGAAAACAGCCTCACCAAGAATTTCAGCAAGCATGACTCCTACCCTACCTTGTAAAAAATAAAAAAATTAAGTAGACTATATGAGGCAATTTAAAAAAAATCGTAGGACCAGTTTTTGAGAAAATCGCAAAAAAGTAAAAAATTACACGAATAAACTACTACTTCCGATTGACCGATTTTGATGAAAATTTTCGTGTCGAATCCAGTGTTAGTATGTAACTTAAGTTTCAAGTTTGCACGATGTTCCGTTCTTGAGATATTTTGTATACACATACACAGACCAATCGCTAAAAACATGTTTTTTTGGGTTCAGGGGGTCTGAAAACGTGTAGATCCGGTGAAAACTCGATTTTGAAAAATCGACATAAAAACAATACTTTCCTTCCTATATATTCATATAGGCAAGAGAAAGTAAAAATTGTATATATGTAATTTCCATAATTTTGAGGGTGCACGTAAAGAATGAAGGGCTACACACCCATAACATAGGCCTAACAGTTAGTTAAGCGGTAATTAGCAATTTTCTGTTTTTTTCTTACGAAAACTTGTGAAAAATCAATTTTTTTACGATTTCGGCCTTAGTAGTCTATGAATTTAACGACAAAAGTTTATATAATGAAATTTATAGGAAATTAAAAGATCTACGATCTAAGATCTTAAGATCTAAGGCTTAAGATCTTAAGCCAAACTAAGATTGATTTTCATTTGGCGTCTTTCATATTATATGATTAAAATTAGGTTAGTTTATAGAGGGTGACGCAAGCCGCATGACAAGTGCTAAATGCAGTACATTTCTTGTGAGATAACGGAATAGATCCCTAATTTGTGACCCCGATTTTTTAAAGTATTTAGTTTTGAATTTTGCTCATAACAGGCAGGTGGATTTTTTAATTATTTGCACTCGATCTAATAATTCCATGGCTGAAAAAATAGTTTTTTTTCTTATCCCATGGTCAGTCAACAGTATCACTGAAACATTAAACAACAGAAGATGTAGAGGAAAGGAATCTGAGTACGCATCTAATGTTTATTGATTTGGAAAAGGCCTATGATAATGTTCCCATCAATGGGATGTTTGAGGTGTTATCTGAAACAAACATCAACAAAGGCTACATCAGAGCAATAAGAACACTTTATAGGAACTCAGAATGTGTGATTAAATTGAATAATAAAATATCTGCGCCATTCAGGGTTAACAAGGGTTTGAAGCAGGGGTGTTGTTTATCACCAACTCTTTTCAAGATATATATACAAAGAGCACTGAGCACCTGGCGCAGGAAATGTAATGGAATGGGGATTGAAATTGGAGATACCTGTTTGTATACACTACTGTTTGCCGATGATCAAGTGCTCATAGCTAACGATGAAGAGGACATTGCTTATATGACAAGGAAACTCTTGGATGAATACTGTGAATGGGGGTTGAATATTAATATTAGCAAAACCGAATACTTGGTTATAGGGGAAGAGTCCAATGATCTTCAAGTCGACAACAAAATTATCGAGAGCACAAAGGAATTCAAGTACTTGGGGACCTACATATCATCAGACGGTTCAACTAGGAAGGATGTTAAAAATAGGATTGTGCAAGGGAGAATAGCAATCCGGAAATTGAACCCGATTTTATGGTCTGCAAAAATGCACATGAATACAAAAGTCCAGTTGTACCACACTATTGTGGAGCCAATAACAACTTATGGGGCAGAGTGCTGGCAAATAACATCAAAAATTGACAGCCAGCTTAAAGCAATTGAAATGGACTTTCTGCGCCGTTCATGTAGAGTGTCCAGGTTGGACCATATCCGGAATGACGACATCAGGAAAAGAGCTCATGTAGAAGATACCATTGTGGATAGGATAGAGAGACGACAACTGATATGGTATGGTCATGTGCAGAGAATGGGTGATGAGAGGTGGCCAAAAAGAATGTTGTCTTATGTCCCAACCAACAGAAGGAAGAAAGGTAGACCAAGGAAAACGTGGAAAAAGGGAATACAGGAAGCCATGAGGGAGAGAGGGATGGATGAGGGTGATTGGGAGGATAGAAGAGACTGGAGATTGAAGTGCGGGAAGCGGCGCCGGCCGTAGGAACCCCGGAAAAAAAAAGATGTAGAGGTGTAGAAAACCACTAGTTCCAGTTATGAATTGAGAGTTATAAATTTTATCATCGTAAGGTCATACAGTGTGGTATTTTTTTTATTGTAGATTTACTGCAACTGGTTACTTGAAACTAACGAACAGTTTTTCTTTAGCGATATTATCCCCCCCCCCCCCAATGTATATAAACATGCAGTCACACCCACTGGTGCTAGCACTTATTTTCTAATGACACTTCACAGAGTTTTATAAAATTATTAATTTCTTAAATCTCTAACTTAATTCTATTGTTTTGCCCATAACAGACAGGTGGAGTGTCAAATTATTTACACTCAATCTGTTAGTTGCAGGGCTAATATAAATAGTTCTGTTTCTTATCACATGGTCAGTCAATTAAATGACTGACCATATAAGAGGTAGAGGTGTAAAAGACACTAATCAGAGTTATCCCCTCTGAAAGTAATGAATTTCATTATACAGGTAGACCCTGTTATGAATGAAGTGAAAGTGTCATTTGCAGAGTGGACAATTTGTGCTTTTCAGAGCACCAATTATTGCATCCAATTTGTCTGCCTTTCTAGAAATCTCATTGATTTACCTATATAAAGAGAGCCGCAAGTGCGGTCCGAGAGTTAATATTCGTTTGATCTTTGACGAGTGCATATTGCATGTACTATCGGTACGTTAGAAGAGGTTGACGTCCCGGGCATTGTATTGGTCAACTATTGGTATTCTGTCTTATTATGTATGTGCATTGTGTATAATTGTTTGTAAGTAGTACTAAGTAAATTATTTAAGTTATTTATTGTATTACTTCATTATATTTAATTTATTATTTATTTTGTAAATCTTTTAGTTGTAATAAATACTTGTAGAGGAACTAAAGAAACAAGTAACAAGCTTAGGACGGTTAGCGGGAAGGTTTGGACTCAAGATCTCCTTCGAGAAGACGAAAATAATTGGGAACACTAACATGGACCCCAGGATTTCAGTGGGAGGTCAAGTAATAGAAGTGGTACGGAATTTCAAGTACTTGGGGGAGGTATTGAATATGAGTTGCAATAACAGGGAAGCATGGGCGGAAAGGACCAAAAAGTTAATGAGAGCTCAGTTCATCACCCACACCACATACAACAAGAAGTCAATGTCGGTAAATACAAAGGTAAGACATTACAAAACGGTAATACAACCTGCAGTGACTTACTGTGGAGAGACCCTAACAAAACTGTCACAAAAACTAAAACCCACAGAATCCTGACGTTAGAACGAAGAATCCTTAGAACCTGTATTGGTAAGAGAATATACAAAGATAATAGTTGGAGACTGCTACCAAATAATGAAGTCTATAAAATTTCGGAGCCAATACTAGACACAATTAGGAAAAAACGAATCTCCTTTTTGGGCCGTATCCTTAGAACACCGGAGAACAGAGTACTTAGACGACTTATTGAAAGTGTCTGGGATTTTAAAATCGGTTTGAACTGGACGAGGGAGGTCAAGGAGGACTTGGAAAGGTTTGGGTTGACGCTGGAGGATGTGAGGTTCAAGTCTGAGAGTTATAGAAAGTTGAAAGATCTGGCTTTGGAACCGGAAACCAAGACTAGAAGAGTCCAGTGGGTGACGGAAGAACTCCGGGCTCAGAGATCACAAAGAATGAGGGAATACTGGGTAAAGATCAAGGCTCAGAGATCGAAGTAGAGTCTTTCATGTTATGGCTGAAGTGGTCCATTGTGGCCTAACAAGTAAAAAAAAAAAAAAAAAACAAAAACAATTTAATTACCTAGATCCCGAAACGGACCTTAGCGATAAGTGTCACAATACTATTTTTACTTTCTCTTGCCTATATGAATATATAGGAAGGAAAGTATTGTTTTCATGTCGATTTTTCGAAATCGAGTTTTCACCGGATCTATACGTTTTCAGACCCCCTGAACCCAAAAAACATGTTTTTAGCGATTGGTCTGTGTGTGTGTGTGTGTGTGTGTGTGTGTGTGTGTGTGTGTCTGTGTCTGTGTGTGAACAGAATATCTCAAGAACGGAACATCGTACGAACTTGAAACTTAAAACTTAAGTTACATACCACTACCGGACCCAACACGAACATTTTCATCAAAATCGGTCAACCGGAAGTAGTAGTTTATTCGTATAATTTTTCACTTTTTTGCGATTTTCTCAAAAACTGGTCCTACGATTTTTTTTAAAATCGCCTGGTTTACTACATTTTTTATGCTCTACAAGATAGGGTAGGCGCCATGTTTGCTGAAATTCTGCGTGAGGCTGTTTTTACGTAAAAACATTTTCTTTTTAAGATTGCGGCTTTAATATGCATTTTAGCGCAAAATGTTATATAACAAAAGTTGTAGAAAATTTAAAATTCTACAACTTTTATTTCAAACATTTTTTTGTATAACGCTTAGTTTAGCGGTAATTTGCAATTTTCTGTTTTTTTCTCACGAAAACGTGGGAAAAATTGATTTTTTAAACATTTCGGCCTTAGTATGCATTTTACGACAAAAGTATATATAATTAAATTTATAGAAAATTAAAAGATCTACAACTTTTATTTAGAGCATTTTTCTCTACAGAGCCTAGTTTAGAGAGAAAGAGTGATTTTCCGTATTTCTAAGCCAAAATGAGGTTGATTTTCATTTTGCGTCTTTCACTCATGATTAAAATTAGGTTATATTTTTTGAGGTTAGTTTTTTGTTAATTTCTTATGTTTTATTACTAATGTTAGGTTTATTGTTAATTATTTTCACTGGCAAGAGAAAGTTGTGTGAGTGTGTCACACCAGATTTTTTCAATAAAACTGTATAGTATACGGCTGTCTTACTGTACGAATATTTTTAATAATGAACAACATTTAATATAACATTTATGTATAATATTATTATTTGATATTTAAATTCTTCCTAAAATAGCTTAAATTTGAATTGTTAAACCAAATAGTTATTTCCTTACAGTTAAATGTATTGTAACAAGCAGCTCTGTCGTTTATTAAGCTATTTTTGCAGTGAAATAAACATTGTATTTAAAGAAGTAAAATCTTGAAGTTTGACTTTAAAATGCCTTACTCTATTTACGAATTTTTATCAAATAATAATAATAATAATAATAATAATAATAATAATACTATGGCGTGTTTCAGGTTCACTTAAAAAAGGTAGATTAGAAGAAGAAATTTTGTATAGTATTTTTATTGACCTATTAATCTACCAGGAATGAGGAGTATAGAATTATATTTTTATACCAAGACGCATTAAATATAGCAACGAAAATTACAATTTTTGTAAATTATTTACAACTGCAGTCGTACAATAATTTGTTCAGTTTAATTAAAACCTTGTAAGCACGCACCCGAGTTTTGTATTCCCCGTGAAATTATTAATTTTATGATTTCATTGTTACAAAGAAAAATGTGATGATCAATAAATGTTTATCTAATGAAAAGAAATATAAGTTTTCTTTAGAAAAAAAAAGTTTTTATAAATAGATTTAATGAAATTATAAATTTGGATAAGTTTTAGATCGGGAGTGATTTCTTCTTTATATCTTTTGTTCTAAAAGAAGATTAAGATTAAGCCTCTTGAGTTTTGTCGACTGCGTGATCAAAAATGGTAACCGAATTAGTAAAATTATACTAACCAGATACCCGTGAAAGGTGTAGAGTGCCACACCTTTCACGAAGATTCCTCGACCATGATGTTCTACGTCGACCGGGATGGTGCTTACCCTCTTACCCACGCTTTTGGGGGTCCAGATGTCGGATTACTCTGGAGCTTCAAGGCCAAGGGGAAAATTGGCCGCTCACGGAACGCGCGAACTTGTACCGCGAAGTGTACAACCGCGCAGTGGGGGGGGGGGGGTTCTTTGCCGAAATAAGTTTGTTCTATCTTTGCCAGGTAGTTCATGAAGGGAGGTTTTACCCATCAGCTTAGGATTCCGTCTTTTAAATTATAATGGTCCACAAGCAATTACTTGACATAAAAGGCGACTTTAGGTTCTAACTAGATTTTTGCTTTAGTTTAATTCTGACTACTCGGTTTATTTTGGCTGTTAGAACCATTTTTTCTTAAAATTTCTTTATGATGGGTGCCTCCGCACACCACGAGGCTTTTCCGTGACAACTTCTTGTTATGAGAAGATACGTACTTCTTAGATTGGCCGATCTGGCTCCATCTCATTTTTGAATTTTAAAATAATTAGCCTCCTTGACAACAGCGAAGATACTCACAGACTGAAACTCTTTAAACCATTGGACTTACCTTTACGATTTTGCTAGTCATTTAAGTTTTTTTTATCTTTTCTACTTCAACTCCTAATCATCAGCATCTCATAATTGGCGTCGTTTTCATCTCTACCATCGTCATTGTCATCTCCAACTTCAACACTTTGTGTTTCGGGATATTGATTCACGGTTCATCAAGTTTGATTTTGTATAGATATATTTTTTGTTTCTTCACAGTTTGGTTTTTTTCAAACACACTACTGAGTGTCGTTTGAGTTTTAATTCTAAGGACATTACTCAGATCTTTCATATTTCCTTAAAGTTATTGTATTTATTAACTGATTGCAAAAGAAAAACTATACTGTTAAATAAAAATATCTACAATTCAGTTTAGTTTTATAAAAATTACATGAGTACATTATAAGTGTTCTTAGAAACGGCTTCCTGGTGGCCTCTCTGGCGGCTAATCGGTGATGAGGTGGCGGTAGGAATTCCAGCAAACTATTACCCTCTAATTTCTCCTCCATTATATTCTGCAATATTTTAATTAATATTTTAAAATAATTATTTTAATATATTAATTATTTCTCACTTCTCGTCAAATGACCAAAGTACTATAAATTTTGTCGTTTCACAGTATCCAAAACTTGCAACGATTTATTTAGCTTCATCAAGACTTCCTTGTTCTTTACTTCATCCCTCCATTGTATACGCAGCAATAGCCCTCAACACCACATTTTAAAAGCCTCCAGTCGTTTTATCTGATTCTGATTTATTATCCAAGCCTCCTTTTCATTTAACAGTATCGCAAACTCGTTACAGCGGACCAATGCAATTCTAAGTTGGAGTCCAAGACTTTTACTGCACAAAACTCTACTCATCCTTCTCAATGCAGTACGACCTTGTTTAACACGCAATCTGTTACTCAATCTTTATTTACTGGGCGACCCAGATATACAAAGCTCTCTACTATTTTCGAAACGGTACACTGAATTTTAATTTCAGTTGTCATCCCGAAATAAATGCCAATGATATTCTTTATTAACGTATTAATCTATGATCTTTTCTATATAGATCAGAATATAGATTGGTCAAAATATAATTGTCACGAATAAGCAAACCCCATTGAGGTTATCTTTACCCTTTATAGGTTAGTGTGCTAATATCAGACTACCGTACAAGGTACCTGAATGGGCAAATTTTTTTAAATTTTGTTTTCAACTTTTATGATAATGTTATTAATTATGCACTTTGATACATTTAAAAACAGTTTTGAGTATGTTCTGTGTTGGAAACAGGTGTTTTTTTTTAGCCAACAAGCTTCTCTGCAGTTGACAGTTGCAAAGTGATTTGTGTATTACAATTCATTCACTAATGCTAGTGCCATTAATATCATATAAATCGAAAATTAATAATAATAATAATAATAAAATAAATTAAATACACTTTTTTATTATACTAATGTGTAATACTGAAAACAAAGAATAATTTAACTGATTAATGTTAAAAAAAAACATTTACCATCACCGAAACGGATAGTGTCTTCATATAAAGACACTTTTCAAGTAGAGTGCCGTACCAGCCACACAAACATTTTAATTTTGATAAGTGTGCATAAAAAGGAACTCCAAGCGTTTACGAATACACCCCAGCATTCCTCGTTTTATAAAGTTCAAATTTTTCATTTACAACCCGAAAACTTAAGTGTCTTTATTTTCAACCACCATTCGTTTACAAGATTTTTATGAAAATTAATTCGCCCTATAAAGGGTTAAAATAACGGCTTTGTCATCACCAAAGGGGTGTTTGGTGTTGTGTCTTGTGATTGTGGTAGGTTTGTCTGACGTTAATAAAGTTAATAAAGTTGTGTGCTAACACAATACTTTTATGAACACAACTACTTCATTCAACACAACTTAAATGTACAGGGTGATTCAAAAAGAATGCCACAATATTATAAATATGTATTTAATGAAAGAAACATAATAGAACCTTCTGTTATATATCATTACAAAGAGTATTTAAAAAAGTTTTTTTCACTAAAAACAAGTTCAGAGATGTTCAATACGACCCCCTTCAGACACTCGAGTAATATTTACCCGATATTTAAACTCATTCCACACTCTCTGTAGCATATCAGGCGTAACAGTTTGGATAGCTGCTGTTATTTATTGTTTCAAATCATCAATGGCATCAATGGCATCAATTTAAATCATCAATGGTGTGAGAGAGTTGCATCGTATCGCCAACAGTGGAAAGAACATGTTGAACGAATGTCAGCCGATAGGCTTCCACTGAAAATTTACAAGTATCAACCGGTAGGCAAAAGAGGTATAGGCAGACCACGGAAAAGGTGGCAATGATTGTACCATAAAGAAAAAAAAACAAATTTTATAAGATAGACTTAAATTTATCATTGATAAAATATGAATTACATATTTAATATAGATGTTTTCTAAAATTATTAATATAAGCTGAATGTGAGTCGGAACAGGCCATAGCCTAATCCCTGTTTGAAAGAAGAAGAAGAATCATCAATGGTGGCTGGAAGAGGTGGCCAAAACACCTTATCCTTAACATACCCCCATAAGAAAAAAATCGCAGGGGTTAAGGTCAAGGCTTCTTGGAGGCCAGTGATAAAGTTCTCTGTCACGGGCTGCCTGGCGGCTGATCAATCGCCTCGGGTAGTTGCGACTAAATGAATGAGCAACTAAATGAAACTTTAGAGCTTCCTTAATTCGCCGACAGATAGTGCTTAGCTCTCCTTTTCTTCTCTGCAGAGTTATAAATTTCTAAAGTTGTGGTATTCTTTTTGAATCACAGTGTACATCTATAATATATAAAATTCGATGTATGTGTGTAAGTATGTTCCCCTTTATCTCCTAAATTACTGAACCAATTTTAATGCAGTTTTTCATGTTGTAACTATGATGCAGGTGCAGGTTTTAGGCTATTGAAACCCTTAAAAAGTTAGCTCTAAAGGGTTGAAAATAATGTTTATGCCCTACATTAAGGCTTTTATGAGGTTAGATAATCTGCTGCTTTTAAACCAGCTAATTTTATTCAAATAAAGATTTGTCATAAATAAAGTCATATGATTTAGCAAATAGCGACGTTGTGCTAAGGATCAGCTGGTGACAACGTCACAGTCATTATAATTTTATTATGTAGATACTATTTTTTATTGTTGAGTATTTTATAAAAAAAAAGTTCCGTGTTTCTTTAATTTGTTTTAATTTTATTTTAATTGGTGAGTGATCCACCAAGCTTCTCCCCTTTCATATTTTATTTTAAAAAGTGTGAGTGATTACACCATTTTTCGCGTGCAAAGCCGCGACGGGGCAGGCTAGTAACATTTATAGACTTATATATTTGTTTAATAAACTCTTACATTTTTTTTATTTATTTATTTATTTATTTATTTAACATTGCATCAACTACAATGGTCAATAGTGACGACGTTGGGTTGTAACTTTGTGTGTAATGAAAGATTATTTTCAATTCCTAGTATGTGTACGTTGCAATCTGTTCAATTAAGAACAGTAAGCAACCCCATGACCCAATGAGATGAGGATGATGTGTATGACATGTAAATGAGGTGTAGTCTTGTACAGACTCAGGCCGACCATTCCTGAGAGAGTATGGTTAATTAAACCCCAACCATCAAAGTACACCGGTAACCACTGTCTAGCATTCAAATCCGTATAAAAGTAACTGCCTTCACTAGGATTTGAACCAGGAACCTTCGTCTCCGAAAATCAGCTGTTAAACAGCTGATTTTGGCGACGACTTTACCTCTAGACCAACCCGGTGGGTTGTAATGAAAGATGAAATAATTTTTTGAAACAAACGAAAATATGCCGGACCTTAGCAGGATTCGAACCCACGACCGCATGATTAGAGGCGAGCACGTTACCAACTACGCAAATGCGGCCGCAATTCTTACTTTTATTTTTAAAAATTTAGGTTTATTATATTTGTAATAACAAACTGTACTTAACAAGGGTAAAGTTTTCTTAAAACGATATTTTTATTGAGGATTACATTTTTGTGTCAATTTTCCTTGTAGAAGTATAATTTTACTACTCTTCAAAAATATCTTTAAGATTGACCACTCGTGGAATTAAACGTGTTCTTAAACAATAAATCAGACAATTCTTAATTTCTGTAAATAAATTAAACTTGGCAAATTTGATATTACAAATTTTATTATTGATGTTTTACTGCTGAGAACGTTTTAAAAGGCATTTCAAAATCTTGTAATAAACTTTAAATCGCATATAAATAAATTATTTTAGTGAAAGGTACTCACGTTACATTAATGTTCCATTCAACTTTGTGTACTAAATAATAATTGACACGCGGAATGAAGTTGTGAGATTTCATTAGAATAATTTCATCAATTAGGCCCACGTAACATGATTACACGTACTGTAGACCTACGCGTAATGTATTCGATTTAATCAATGCATTAACGGGTACGCGTTACATACTGCGTCTATATTATATTACATCCGTCGCGTATTAATTACAGTTCTATCAAAACTTTCTTAAACAAAATCACAAAATTGTAAAAATGTTTTTGTGTGTATAAATCCCGCCCGCTTGCACTTTTTTACTTTCTCTTGCCTATATTATGAATATATAGGATGGAAAGTATTGTTTTCATGTCGATTTTAAGAAATCGAGTTTTCACCGGATCTATACGTTTTCAGACCCCCTGAACCCAAGAAACATGTTTTTAGCGATTGGTCTGTGTGTGTGTCTGTGTGCATGTCTGTGTGTGTGTGTCTGTGTGTGAACAGAATATCTCAAGAACGGAACATCGTACGAACTTGAAACTTGAAACTTAAGTTACATACCACTACCGGACGCGACACGAACATTTTCATCAAAATCGGTCAACCGGAAGTAGTAGTTTATTCGTATAATTTTTCACTTTTTTGCGATTTTCTCAAAAACTGGTCCTACGATTTTTTTTAAAATCGCCTATTTTACTCAATTTTTTATTCTCTACAAGATAGGGTAGGCGCCATGTTTGCTAAAATTCTCGGTGAGGCTGTTTTCACGTAAAAACGTTGTTTTTTTAAGATTACGGCTTCAATATAAATTTTAGCGCAAAAACTTATATAATTAAAGTTGTAGAGAATTTAAAAACCTACAACTTCTGTTTCAAACATTTTTTTGTATAACGCTTAGTTTAGCGGTAATTTGCGATTTTCTGTTTTTTTTCTCACGAAAACGTGAGAAAAATGGATTTTTTTAACATTTCGGTCTTAGTATGCATTTTAAGACAAAAGTGTATATAATAAAAGTTATAGAAAATTCAAATATCTACAACTTTTGTTTAAAGCATTTTTCTCTACAGAGCCTAGTTTAGCGTGAAAGCGTGATTTCCCGTATTTTTAAGCCAAACTGAGTTCGATTGTCATTTTGCGTCATTCACTCATGATTAAAATAAGGTTATGTTTTTGAGGTTAGTTTTTGTTTATTTCTAATATTTTATTAATAATGTTAGGTTTATTATTAATCATTTGCATTGGCAAGAGAAAGTTGTGTGAGTGTTTCACACCAGATTTTTTACTTTCTCTTGCCCTGTATGAATATTAATACTTATCCAGGGAGAAAATTCATGAATAAATTACCCCAATTTTTAAAATGTTGTGATAAGTTGCATTTCTTTAAAAAAAATTTGAAAAATTACTTGAACGGTGAAACTTTTTATAGCGTACAAGAATTTCTTTCTTGATAGTAGTGATACATTATGTGATTCTTATATGTATTTCAGGTGTTATAACTGACATGTCCTATACTCCTCCTGGAGACTCCAGGACGCATTGAACAAAGTCTCCAGAAGCTTTAATTACAGTTCTATCAAAACTTTCTTAAACAAAATCACAAATTGTAAAAAGGTTTTTGTGTGTATAAATCCCGCCCTTTTACATTTTTTACTTTCACTTGCATGTGAAATCCCTATCTAAGTATCCCTACGATTCCATCCCTATGAATATAGGGATGGAAAGTGGTGTCATGTCGATTCTTCAAAATGTAGTTTTCACCGAAAATACAAGTTTTCTGGCCCACTGAACCATAAACATGTTTTTAGCAGTTTTTTTTTTACAATTCTGCAACATTATAATCTGTTCACTTGAAATAGAACAATCAGTAATTTTGATAAATGTTAATGAACATGATTACGATTCCATTATAATGTTAATGAATTTGAAAATTGTAATAAATTTATATTTTTTGATAAAAACAATGATGACTTAGGAAAAATAAGATAAGTGTAACCGTGATCTTTAAAACCTATAACATAAATCAGAAACACTATGTCTTTTCAGTCTTGAAAACCCAGTATCAATATTACTTAGTAGATTCAGAGCCAGGAAGTTGGGATGATTGTTGAGTCTTTCTTCATATTTACGGCTGAATTTTGATATAGTTTGTTTCACTGAGTCAATATTAAGATCGGCATAGATAAAGGTGTTTTTGATGTACAACGGAATTTGCGAGGCCCGCCGCAAGAATTTTGACTGGAAACGTTCGAATATATTCATGTTTGAAGTGCAGGATGTACGCTACAATTGAAGCCCATATATGTCCACATGGGTTTTAAAACGGATTTCGTCGTCGTCGTCATGGATTAGGCTATTTTAGCTGTGAGCTAAGCCTGTTCCGGCGTCCATCTCCTCCTCGGTCTTCCAATACCTCTTCTACCCCTTGGTATATGATGCCATGCGTTCAAAGGAAGGCGGTCTTGCGGCATTCTGAAAAGATGTTCTGACCATTTTCCTTTGTATTGCTTGATTATGTCAGCTAGCGGTTGTGTTCCACATTCCACATTCCTCACTTATTACTTCGTTCCTGAAGCGATCTTCTCTGGTGCATCCCTTTATATGTCTAAGAAATTTCATCTCTGCTGCTTGAATCTTGGATTCCTGTTTCTTAGACAGCACCCATGCTTCACTTCCATAAGCTAAGGTAGGTATCGCCATAACTCTATAAAATTTCATTAGCGTATCCTTCCTAGCTTTGTTCTTCAGGGACCTACTTATTGCCCCACATACCGAGCTGAACTTTGTTATTTTTTGCTGGACATCTTTATCCTGGTCGTATGTTATGTCACAACCAAGATATTTAAAATTGCTCACTTGGTCAAAAATAGTATTGTCAATCATTATCTTGGACCTTGTTGGCCATTTCCCCTGGAAAGCCATTATTTTTGTTTTCTTTCTTGAAATTTTCATATTAAAACATTTACTCAAAATATGTAGCTTATGCATTGAAATTTGTAGCTTGTCTTCAGATTCCTGCAGTATAACTGTGTCGTCAGCAAATAATAAATTATTTATAAAAGTATTTCGGGCAAGAGGAATGCCTTTGTCAACTTTTGATTGCCATTCATACATAAGCTCACTAACATATATATTGAATAGTGTTGGAGATATTGGACACCCCTGTTTAACACCTTTATTCGTAGGAATTTTCCTGGACAGTCTCCCACACTGCACCTCCATTTTTTAAAACGTTTTTTAAAACGGATTTATATAAAATAATTTTTGATTCGTTTGACAAAGGTGAGTATTCACCAATTAACCAGCGTAGTTTACGCACTGTCAGCTCAATTAGTTATAGTTGTTGTTGAGATATTGTAGCAGTTGATATATTTGTGTGTGCGAGTGCGTGTGTTTGTGTAAATTAAAAAAAATAAATGAAATCTGTTAAAATATATTTACTTGTTGTTTGTTTAGGTCATCAGCCGAAACATTGGTTTGAACTTCTAGAGGCTTTACTAAGTAAAACGAGGAGTGAGATGGTTTACAATGACTTCTTTAATGATTGTAAAAGTATGCTTATCAGCATGCCAAGTCTTCTGAAAAACATCTACTTTACACCCTCAAATGACACCTTCACTTCATTCACCACAGGGCTCACTGTACAATGAAATTCACTACTCTCCGAGTAGATATCTCTGACCAGTGTCTTTTACACCTCTACCTCTTCTGTTGTTATGCTTCAGTCATATAATTGGGTGACCATGTGATAAGAAACAGAACTATATTTTTAATCCCTGGAAGTAGCAGATCTAGTGAAAATAATTTGTACCTGCTAGTTATCAGCATAATATTTACTTAAAATGTTTTAAGTAGTCTATATTTACTTAAAATTATTTGACAAATTTATATCGGGAGTGAGTAAAACTTACAGATAAGAACTACGCCAGCGTATACAATTTTTCCGTACAATAAAATAACGTGATGAAAATTATATGAAAGTTTGTTTTAAGTGAAAGCCAACCCTTGTACTTTATTAGTGCCAATTCTATTCTCTTCCGTCTCATCTACTTTCCAATTTCATCTCAACCCCCCCCCCCCGCCCAAGAATATTGGCCCTAAATATTGATTTCACTTTTCATTTCAC
This sequence comes from Catonia carolina, assembly GCA_035578175.1. Classification (NCBI taxonomy): domain Eukaryota; kingdom Metazoa; phylum Arthropoda; class Insecta; order Hemiptera; family Achilidae; genus Catonia; species Catonia carolina. Next base: position 25,424,660 of record JAQMRL010000001.1, read on the forward strand.
CAGTCTAGATATCTTTCTCGCTACATTATTTTGGATAAATGGGTTACGTTACTCTTAAGAGATTAATTTTTTATTTACAGACTTTATTAAATACGACAAGAATAATTTTATTAAAGAGACACGATTTCATTAAGCTTTCAATTAATTTTTTAATCGACTTTTCACATCATGTCATTTTGTTCTTAATTTTTACTTTTTATTATTTTTATTTTTCTTGTTAAATAATATTTATCAACAATAAATGATATAATAAATTCTTACATTATTGCAAAGAATTATATTAGGAGGGATATACTAGATATTCTGTTTACATTATTGTAAACAAAAGTGTGAGCCAGAAATGTACAGTGTCACCGTTTCTTTTTTACAATTTGTCATGTAGCATACTTTTTAAGCTAATGAGCTTAGACACACTTTTTAAGCTCCTTAGCTTAACAAGTGTGTAAGAATGGGTGTTAGATTATATATTTTTTTGTTGATCATGATATACGAGGATCATTTATTTCGACCTCCGATATTTTACAAGTAAAAGACTAGTGAAAAATCTGGTGTGAAACACTTACACGACTTTCTCTTGCCAATGAAAATAATGCCCAATATACTCTAACATTAGTAATAAACAAAAAACCAACCTCTAAAAACATAACCCTATTTTAATCATGAGGGAAAGACGCAAAATGAAAATCGAACTCAGTTTGGCTTAAAAATACGAAAAAAATCACTCCTTCACGCTAAACTAGGCTCTGTAGAGAAAAATGCTAATAAATAAAAGTTGTAGATCTTTTAATTTCCTATAAATTTGATTATAGGCCTATACTTTTTAGTCGTAAAATGCATACTAAGGCCGAAATTTAAAAAAAATCGATTTTTCACACGTTTTCGTGAGAAATACAGAAAATCGCTAATTACCGCTAAACTAAGCGTTATAAAAAAATGTTTGAAATAAAAATTATAGTATTTTAAATTTTCTACAAGTTTTATTATATATATTTTTGCGCTAAAATGCATATTAAAGCCGCAATCTTAAAGATACAAATTTTTTACGTGAAAACAGCCTCACCAAGAATTTCAGCAAACATGGCGCCTACCCTATCTTGTAGAGAATAAAAAATTAAGTAAATAAGGCAATTTATAAAAAAATCATAGCTCCAGTTTTTGAGAAAATTGCAAAAAAGTGAAAAATTACACGAATAAACTACTACTTCCGGTTGACCGGATTCGATGAAAATTTTCGTTTCGGGTCCGGTAGTGGTATGTAACTTAATTTTCAAGTTTCAAGTTCGTACAATGTTCCGTTCTTGAGATATTTTGTACACACACTCACGCACACACACAGAGACCAATTGCTAAAACATGTTTTTGGGTTCAGGGGGTCTGAAAACGTAGCCTATAGATCCGGTGAAAATTCGATTTCGAAAAATCGACATGAAAACAATATTTCCTTCCTATATATTCATATAGGCAAGAGAAAGTAAAAAAGATCACATGTTTTATTAATATAAGTTACGTATACTTATGGCTACTTTTTTATATGATCATTTTGATGAATGAAACATTATTGTCGTAACCGTGGACGAGCTATCCAATACGCCCTTCATAAAATATTGCCGCAAATTAATTTAAATGAATCTTGACGTTTTCTTGAATCTTTTTATTAGTCTAGCTGTTTTCCTAGCCACTTCTTCATCTCAGGAAGAAGATAGATGTCACACAGTATTAGGTCGAACCTGTATGACAAGTGATCAAAAATCGCCCAATTGAAATTGCTCAAAGAGTAGTTGGGTTGGATTAGCACAGTGAGGACGAGCGTTTCATGAATCAAAAACGGAGGTTAGCAAACATGATCGCTATTCGGACTTTGGACAAAGCAGATCTGAACAGCTCTGCTGAGGTACAACGAAACCAGTCGCGAAGATACTTCAATTAAGAAAAAATTCTTCTTCTTCCCACATCTCTCTTCACCTGAATCTTGCCTTGTATTACCAAGCGAAGCATTTCATATCTTGGTCTACGCATAATATGACCCAGTTATTCCATTTTCCTTTTTGAATGGTGTAAACAAGCTCTATTTCTGTTCCCATTTTCCTCAAAACTGTTTCGTTGGGTTTTTATCTATCCAGAGTATTTTTAGCACGCCCCTGTACAACCAAAGAGCTCAAACACATTCTATACTCCTGATATTTATTTTCTTTAACGTCCAAACTTCCGCGCCATATAAAACTGTTGAGAATATGTAACATCGAACCTTCCTTAATCTCAGGTCAATGCTCAAGGATTTATCTATTAAAAAGGTTTTTAATTTTAAAAAATCCGGTGTGAAACACTCGCACAACTTTCTCTTGCTAATGCAAATAATTTAAACAATATAACCTAACATTAGTAATAAAACATTAGAAATAAACAAAAAACTAACCTCAATAAACATAACCTTATTTGAATCATGTAATGAAAGACGCAAAATGAAAATCAACCTCAGTTAGGCTTAAAAATACGGAAAATCACTCTTTCACACTAAACTAGGCTCTGTAGAGAAAAATGCTTAAAATAAAAGTTGTAGATCTTTTAATTTCCTATAAAATTGATAGTCTAATATGCACTTTTGTCGTAAAATGCATACTAAGGCCGAAATCTGAAAAAAATCGATTTTTCACACGTTTTCGTGAGAAAAAACAGAAAAATGCTTACCGCTAAATTGAGCGTTATAAAAAAAATGTTTGAAATAAAAGTTGTAGAATTTTAAATTCTCTATTTTTTTTATTATATAAAGTTTTGCGCTAAAGTGCATATTAAAGCCGTAATCTTAAAAAAAACAACGTTTTTACGTAAAAACAGCCTCACTAAGAATTTCAGCAAACATGGCGCCTACCCTACCTTGTAAAGCATATAAAATTTAGTAAACCAGGCAATTTAAAAAAAAATCGTAGGACCAGTTTTTGAGAAAATTGCAAAAAAGTGAAAATTTACACCAATAAACTACTACTTCCGGCTGACCGATTTTTATGAAAATGTTCATGTCGGGTCCGGCAGTGGTATGTAACCTAAGTTTTAAGTTTCAAGTTCGTACGATGTTCCGTTCTTGAGATATTCTGTTCACACACACTAATCGCTAAAAACAGTTTTTTTGGGTTCAGAAGGTCTGAAAACGTGTAGATCCGGTGAAAACTCGATTTACAAAAATCGACATGAAAACAATACTTTCCTTCCTATATTATATTCATATAGGCAAGAGAGAGTAAAAATGCAGAAAGAGCCATCTCTATCCTTCTGTTTACTTTGGATGTGTGATTATTATCTTCATGTATTCTTGTACCTAAATATTGATATTTGTTAACTCTCTCAATTTCCGTATTGTTGAGCAGAAATTGCTTTTGTATAAATTTTGGTCTTTTACGAAGCACCATGTATTTTGTCTTTTTGATGTTGATTCTTAGGCCACTTTTCTCGCTATACGTATTGAGTCGCTTCAGAATCATTTCTATTCGCTGAAATATTTATTAACACGTTCGATGCTGACGACACATATGTTGTGTCCTAAAGGTTTTACCTCCCGTGCTCACGACGCACGTGATGCGTCCCGGTATTCTACCTGTTGTTTTATTTTTTGGTGGGGGTTAGCACTATGGAAACTGTTGTGTATTATACTAGAGCACTTAGAAAGGTTTAGAAAAAAGCGTGGATACCGTAGCCAGTGATTTTGAGTTGTGGATCGGTCCTGTGTTAGACTTTTGTGCACTAACGAAATATTTCGACAATCTTGAATGATGCTAATAAATAATCATCAGTTGTTTCAAAAATACAATCCCAATAAAACCAAATTAGATATTTATGATTATCAGATATCATTAGCAAGCACTTCTTACCAGAGCCTATCAGTCGCGTGGTACCTGTAAGTGGTAAAATGCATTTAGCAGAGATCGTAACGTTGGATCCAGCTAGTAAAAACTAAGGCAATAATGCCGATATTGCTCTGCACAAAAAGAAGGAAAGACACCAATTTTATTATTGCGTAGATTGTCCAGAAAATTCAGGACTATGTTTGACTCCATGTTTTAGATTATTTCACAAATACTAAATTACTTTTACATTACTTAGTGATAAATAATTTAGCATTTCCAGTTAATTGTTTTTCTATACAGTAGATCTATACACTATTGATAGTTCGTTTATCTACTCATTTCATGTTTTTCAAAATGTATATTAGTATATTTTTTATTTTAGTATATTGTTTTTTGTATCTTTATTAGTAGTGTATGTAACGTATTATTTTTGTATTGTTCTATACTACTTAGTATATTATGTGTTTTAGTGTGTTATAGGCTAATTGGGTTCAATAAAAATAGGCATTATGATAAAATATTAGCGTGTTGCTATTCTCTACACGAATACCGAACTAAGAGAAAATAGAGGGCGACGCAACGTATGCGTCTTCAGCCAAGTGGCATATTTTGCACTCCGACATTACCGAGTGCTCACGACGCAACAGTTGCATCGTATAGAAAAACCACTTTTCCGAGCCGTAAACATGATTTCAAAAAAATAAATATATACTTAACCTATTTTTTATTAGTGACTAACGTAATTATTAAAAAAAATTAATCAGCACGGGAGCTCATTTAACGAAAAATTGTCAGCCGCGAATGTGTTAAAGTATCGTCCGTATACCTAATTTTATTTATCGTTTCCAATCCACTCTGTTTGTCTTAAATCGTGTAAAAAAACTACAGTATGTTTTTATAATTTTTTTTATATTCCTAATATGTGTACGTTGCAATCTGTTCAATTTAGAACAATAAGCCACCCCATGACCCAATGAAATGAAGATGATGTGTATGACGTGTAAATGAGGTGTAGTCTTGAACAGACCCAGGCCGACCATTCCTGGGAGAGTATGGTTAATTAAATCCCAACCATCAATGTACACCGGTAACCACTGTCTAGTACTCAAATCCGTATAAAAGTAACTACCTTTACTAGTATTTGAACCAGGAACCTTCGTCTCCGAAAATCAGCTGTTAAACAGCTGATTTTGGCGACGACTTTACCTCTAGACCAACCCGGTGGGTTTCTTTATAAATTAAACTTAGGAAATGTTTTACAGCTTAAGTATAGTGAACTGATAACATTATAGGACATTAAGTATTATGAAACTGATAAGCCTTATCAAAATACCAAACGTTAACTAAACTGACGGCAAGTTAATGTCAAGCTATTTAATTATGCCACTTTAACAAAATCTCTTAAGTTTAATTTTATGCTGTCGCTTATTTTATACAATGATTTCGTTTAATGATACCGTACATGTGTTGTCAAATCCAAAAACATTAACAAGTAATTACTTATCTCCACGCTTCGTGCGGGAAAATTACTGTCAGTTTATTTTCTAGAAAAAATAAAATGTATTATTAGGAACACACGACTTTTTCTTGCCAATATAAATTGAAAAATATAATCTTTATTTATTTTTTATTTTTTTATTTAAAGTCGCATTAACATCTCGGTCATTAGTGACTAAGGTGAATTATGGAACGTTGAATTTTGATTTGTTATAATTTCCAGACCTTAGCCGGGAATCGAGCGCGGGACTTCCGCGTGGTAGTCCAGTGCACTACCACTGCGCTATGGAAACAGCCTTCATTCAATAATGAGTGAATGCCCCTAAATTAAAACCAATCTCTGTCCGACTAAAATATTTTGGTGAAAAAAAACACCGAAAATCACCTACTGACACTAAACTGGCGCTGTATTAAAAAACATGCTTATATTAAAAGTTGTAGGTTTTTTTACTCTCTTATATTTTATTTCACACTTTTGTCGTTAAATGCGTACTAAGGCTGCTATCTTCAAAAATTTAATTCTTATCTATATTTATAATACAACATAGAAAATCACTAATTAACGCACTTCCAACTATACTTAATTAATTAACTTTGGTTCCAAACTTTAATTTCGTGTGCTCTTCCTTTCATGTGATATTTTGTTCATACGCACACACACACACACACACACACACACACACACACACACACCGACTCACACATTAATCGGTAAAGACATGTTAATTAGGTTTATGGGATTTGAAAACTTTTATTACTGGTAAAAACTCAATTCGGAAAAATCTTAATGAAAACAATACTTTCTTTCCTGATATTTCGTGTAGGGCTAAAGAAATTAAAAAATTACATCATAAGTTTTTCTCAGTTTAGAAAGAAATTTCAGATGTTATTTATATAATTTTTTTATTTTCTTGGTTATTTATTTTACAAGAAGCATCTTTAACTAGTATGCAATGTTCCCTTTGAGAAAAAACAAAACTCCAGTTGCGATTTTGAGATTTTGACTGAAAGGCCTGAATGTTTTAACGTTACTTTTTCTGCTTCTGTTTTAGATATCTTTAGTCCGTATGCTTAATGAAGCAATGACAGCCATAACGGAAGAAATGTTAACGAATGTTTGGAGAGAAGTATCGTTTGGACAATTGTCGAGCGACTAAGGGTCCGCATATTGAAACTTATTAATTATGTAAAAAAAATGGTTGAGACGACGAATTAGTTGAATAAACAATATTAACTGTAAGTAATTCGGTTTTTCTTTAAACCATGTTCGAAACCGCACATTCTTTTATGATAACTCTGTCTACAGATATGCTAAAAAGTAGTCTAATGTTTTTTTTTTTTTTTTTTTTTTACTCCTAATTTGTGTACCGGTACGTTGCAATCTGTTCGATTTAGAACAATAAGCAACCCCATGACCCAATGAGATGACGATGATGTCTATGATGTGAGGTGTAGTCTTGTACAGACTCAGGCTGACCATTCCTGAGAGAGTATGGTTAAAATTAAACCCCAACCATCAAAGTACACCAGTAACCACTGTCTAGTATTCAAATCCGTATAAAAGTAACTACCTTTACTAGGATTTGAACCAGGAACCTTCGTCTCCGAAAATCAGCTGTTAAACAGTTGATTTTGGCAACGACTTTATCTCTAGACCAACCTGGTGGGTCAAAAAAAAAAGTAATGTAATGTTAAATATTACATTACTTTTAAAATTAAATTATTTTTTTTTAAATTAATGAAAAGAATAATTTAATTTGTTTAAGAATAATTGAACATATTGAAAAATGTTTAATAATTTTCATTTTGAAAACACCAAATCTTGATTCAAATGGAAAACACTCGTATATATTGGTTGGTGGATATATTAGAGCATCTGACCGCCATAAGCGGACAGATCTACTTCTGTTGGTGGTTGTTTAGTGGCTGAGTTTTCCTTCTTTCCGAATAAATTTCAATATTAGATTCGTATCTGCTGACTGCTCAACAATACGTAGTGTATGTTTATAAGATAAAGAAAACTTTCGGTTTTTATTAATATATTTTCTTCTTTGTACATCATCTACATACATTCGGGTAGCCTACAGGTGTAGGCCTACCTTTCTAACATTGTTCTACCAATTTAATGTTTTAACACGTTGACTGCTATGTAACCCAAATATATGTTACACTAGTATTTAAAAATAGGCCACATGCATAAAAAATCTGGTGTGAAACACTCACACAACTTTCTCTTGCCAATGCAAATAATTAACAATAAACCTAACATTATTAATAAAATATTAGAAATAAACAAAAAACTAACCTCAAAAACATAACCTTATTTTAATCATGAGTGAATGATGCAAAATGAAAATCAACCTCAGTTTGGCTTAGAAATAAGGAAAATCACTCTTTCTCTCTAAACTAGGCTCTGTAGAGAAAAATGCTTTAAATAAAAGTTATAGATCTCCTAGTTTTCTATAAATTTAATTATATACACTTTTGTCGTAAAATGCATACTAAGGCCGAAATCTTTAAAAAATCAATTTTTCACACATTTTCGTGAGAAAAAAAACAGAAAATCGCAAATTACCGCTAAACTAAGCGTTATACAAAAAATTGTTTGAAATAAAAGTTGTAGAATTTTTAATTTTCTACAACTTTTATTATATAAAGTTTTGCGCTAAAATGCATATTAAAGCTGTAATCTTAAAAAAACAACGTTTTTACGTGAAAACAGCCTCACCCAGAATTTCAGCAAACATGACGCCTACCCTATCTTGTAGAGAATAAACAATTGAGTGAACCAGACGATTTTAAAAAAAATTGTAGGACCAGTTTTTGAGAAAATCGCAAAAAAATGAAAAATTACACGAATAAACTACCACTTCCGGTTGACCGATTTTGATGAAAATGTTTGTGTCGAGTCCGGTAGTGGTACGTAACTTAAGTTTCAAGTTTCAAGTTCGTACGATGTTCCGTTCTTGAGATATTCTGTTCACACACAGACACACAGACACACAGACACACACACACACACACACACACACACACACACAGACCAATCGCTAAAAACATGTTTTTTGGGTTCAGGGGGTCTGAAAACGTATAGATCTGGTGAAAACTCGATTTCGAAAAATCGACATGAAAACAATACTTTCCTTCCTATATATTCATATAGGCAAGAGAAAGTAAAAAATGAGTCACAGTACATTTTTAAGTCTTGTATTACTAATGTGGTTTTAAAACCTAGGGTTTCGGAGACATTGTACACGTAGCCTGATCTAATAGTTACCTTATTATTTTTATTTTTTCTTTAGTTTATTTTGGTCGAAAAAAATATTTATAGAAAACTTTAAAACAAAACTCAGTTGTCTGTTACACTTTATGACACAAAAATGGGTCACATGATCTACTGAAATGTAAAATCATTTCAGTAGATCATGTGAACCAAAAGGGTGTCACAAATTTATTTTAGAAAAAAAAATTGGTACGCCTATTTGTTATTAAATAAAATAAGTAAAATAAGAAAATGAATAAAATGTGAAAAAAGTACAATGGCTCCACGGTAAGTGTGACAGTCATCGTGTTAACACAGCTAATTATTTTTTGTACAATAATTTATCGGCATTAGTCTTGGACAATTTTGATTCATTTGTATCTTACATTAAAAATGTGCGAGCATAAAATATTATATTTTTGCATAAACAAAATTATTTTTTTTTAAATGGTTTAATTGTTAAGCAGTAGTTCTTTCCTCGTGCAGGGCCAATATCAGACCATGTGAAATGACAAGATATTTCTTGAAAGTCTTCTTGCAGCCCATATTTTCAGCATTCGCTTACTGTAGGCGTTGCTACATTCTTCTGTCCACTCGGTATTCTGTTTTTGTTCTTCATGGACTCCCTTAAAGTCCGTAGTTAGTTGTCTGAATTTGGCTCGGTTCATTTTTACTTTCTCTTGCCTATATGAATATATAGGAAGGAAAGTATTGTTTTCATGTCGATTTTTCGAAATCGAGTTTTCACCGGATCTATACGTTTTCAGACCCCCTGAATCCAAAAAACATGTTTTTAGCGATTGGTCTGTGTGTGTGTCTGTGTGTCTGTGTGTGTGTGTGTGTCTGTGTGTGTGTGTGTGTCTGTGTGTGTGTGTGTGTGTGAACAGAATATCTCAAGAACGGAACATCGTACGAACTTGAAACTTGAAACTTAAGTTACATACCACTACCGGACGCGACACGAACATTTTCATCAAAATCGGTCAACCGGAATAAATAAATAAATAGTTTATTCGTATAATTTTTCAGTTTTTTGCGGTTTTCTCAAAAACTGGTCCTACGATTTTTTTTAAAATCGCCTATTTTACTCAATTTTTTATTCTCTACAAGATAGGGTAGGCGCCATGTTTGCTGAAATTCTCGGTGAGGCTGTTTTCACGTAAAAACGTTGTTTTTTTAAGATTACGGCTTTAATATAAATTTTAGCGCAAAAACTTATATAATAAAAGTTGTAGAGAATTTAGAAACCTACAACTTCTGTTTCAAACATTTTTTTGTATAACGCTTAGTTTAGCGGTAATTTGCGATTTTCTGTTTTTTTCTCACGAAAACGTGAGAAAAATCGATTTTTTAAACATTTCGGTCTTAGTATGCATTTTACGACAAAAGTGTATATAATAAAAGTTATAGAAAATTAAAAGATCTACAACTTTTGTTTAGAGAATTTTTCTCTACAGAGCCTAGTTTAGCGAGAAAGTGTGATTTTTCGTTTTTTTTAAGCCAAATTGAGTTCGATTTTCATTTTGCGTCTTCCACTCATGATTAAAATAAGGTTATGTTTTTGAGGTTAGTTGTTGTTTATTTTTAATATTTTATTAATAATGTTAGGTTTATTATTAATTATTTGCATTGGCAAGAGAAAGTTGTGTGAGTGTTTCACACCAGATTTTTCTAAGTTTATTCCAGTTGTCTACATATCCTTTCTGTCTTCTTTAATCCATTTATTAGACACCTCAGGTTTATTGTTCAGGGTTTTAATAATTTGTTTTGTCAACCGGTTGTCATCCATTCTGTACAGGTGTCGTCTTATTCTAATCATTTCCATCAATCATTATTTTCCTTGTACAGTTCTTCTCGATCTCATAACCTATATTGTCCATTTACTATTTTAGGAGGACATGGGGAGGACTTTTTTTTTAATTTTTCTATTCCTCTTATACCAGCCTTTCCGGTAATTCTGCCATCGCAAGTGATTGAGGCAACTTTGATGTTTACGTCAGATAGAAGTTGCAAACATTGAAATATCAGAGAATAAATTTGTTCGCCAGTGATTCCTTTAATAAAAAAGTACCCCAGAGGTATTTTCCATAACTTATTGACACATACGAGATGAATTACAAACACTTCATTGGCTTTTGGAGCTCCGTCGTCAGTATTTCCGCGTCCCAGATCCATGTACCCATACAATTTTTTTCCATCCCAATCTACATGCTGCCGAATGGCCATTGCATCGAACATTAAACTGCACACCAAACCATGTTCATTTTGACACTTTTCTTTTAGCACTCGGAAAACTTCTGAGCTAAACCCTGGTTCGGCATTAATTGAGGAATACCACTTAGCTATTGTTCGGACATGAGGAAGGCAAGTCTGAAAAGTGTGTCGAACAAAGTTGTACGCTTTAGGAGACAAAAAATGCAAAGTCGTGGCGAAATTACGAAGGCGGTCATCGTACAGTTTTTTCAGTTTGGGGTTGGTGTGCTTTTGTGATTCTCTCTGTATAAGACAGAACGATGTTTTTGAAATATTGCTCAATAGATCACCGTGCTCCGACTGAATAAGATTTTTTTTTAATTCTCTTATGATATCTTTTAAATTAGCCACCTTTAACTTTAGTCTCTTTTGTTTTAATGTCATATTTCTTAATCGTTTTCTTGTTTCAGTTAGTTTCCGTTGGGTTTTCTTAAGTTTTTCGGTAGTTATTTCGAAATCAGTTTTTTGTATTTTTTCCGATATTGGGGGCGAAGTTGGTGAGAGAGCACGCTTTAATTATTCAATTATTCAATATTATTCAAAGGTTTCAGAATAAAGTATTAAGAAATTTGATAAATGCTCCTTGGTATGCAAGAAACACTGAAGTGCACGAGTACTTAAACATTCCATTTGTTAAAGAAGAAATAAGAAGGCTCAGCGAAAAATATCACGTAAAATTGTCATAGCATATGAATCATTTAGCTTTGAATTTACTGGACAATAGTGAAGCCACCAGACGTTTGAAACGGCATCATGTTTTGGATCTCCGTGACAGATTATAAAGAGATAAAAACTAAATAAAGAAAATAACACACTAAAATAATTAAACAAAAAATTAACAAAATAATTTACATAAATAACTAACAGGTTAAAATGTTTTATGACTCTTAAAAACAATTAAGAATGGAAAAAAATAGTTAAATTGTATACAATGTATTTTTAGTTGCTTTGTTTTTCGGAAGGGCTTTAATGGAAGCCCTCTCCTTCATGTTATTTTGTATTATGTTATTCACTTATAGTAACTTCTTACTGATTGTGTATAGTAATTATTTATTAAAAAAAAAAGAAAAAAAAGAAAGATGCGGCTTTATTATGGATTTGAGCGCAAAAATGTCTATAATAAAAGTTGTAGAGAATTTAAAACGCTACAACTTTTTTTCGAACTTTTTTTGTATAATGCTTAGTTTAGCGGTAATTAGCGATTTTCTGTTTTTTTCTCACGAAAACGTGTGAAAATCGATTTTTTAAGATTTCGGCCTTAGTATAGCCTACATTTCACGGCAAAAGTGTATAATATAAACAAATTTATAGGAAATTAAAAGATCGACAACTTTTACTCAAAGCATTTTTCTCTACAGAGCCTACTTTAGCGTGAAAGAGTGATTTTCCGTATTTTGTAAGCCAAACTGAAGTCGATTTTCATTTTGCGTCTTTCACTCATGATTAAAATAAGGTTATGTTTTTTTAGGTTAGTATTTTGTTTATTTGTAATGTTTCATTACTAATGTTAGGTTATATGGGTAATTATGTCCATTGGCAAGAGAAAGTTGTGTGAGTGTTTCACACCAGATTTTTTTAATTAGAAAGAAGCACTTTATATCACTTAGGATACGCATTTTCTTAATGTTATATTACTACTTAAGGAAACACAGTCTTAAAAGATTTTTGTGGGGATGATGTGCTTTCATTCAGTTAGTTCTAAAATATAGGCTACTAAAGAAAAAATGTCAAACTTTGACTTATGAGCTTTCTGAAATGACTGATTCATTTAATTGAACCTGCAGTGGTACAAATGATTTGTACATGAAATTAAATGTTTATTAATTAAAAATTTTCTGAGAGATTATTTTAACCAAATTACATTGATATTAATTTAAATTATATTTTTTATTATTTTAATGTTAAATGTTTTTGTTTATAATTATTAATATAGTAGGTTCGTTCATTTATTGTTTTAAAATAATTATTGTTAAAGTGTTGAGTTATGAAGATGAAAAACTTTGTATGGTGACTTAAATCCAGAGCTCTAGGAGTAAACAATGTATTTTTTACGTTATAATGGCGTAAAGCCTAAATAACTAATATATTTATTAAATCAAGATACTAAACATATTGTAATCAATACTACTTATATTGAAAGATTGAATACATTAAACAAAGCTGGTTAACTGATTGATTTATTTTTTCTGTAAGATTTATCAGATAGATATTTACTTGTAATGTAACCGGACGGGGTGGGGGCAGGTTGACTCACAGCAATGAAAAACTTTCAATTTATCTTGACTATGTTCATTTAGCAATGTTATCCTATTGTAAAGTTACCTCTTCTGATTGCTATCAAAATCTACAATACATTTATAAATTTATAAGGTTAAGACAAAACACCATTGTCCTCCTTAAGGTTCTTGAGTAGTAAAACAAAAAACGTAATCTCAATAAACTATTTGAATTAACCATAATCATAATAACTAAACTAATCCTATTATGCAATTTGCTCCAATCGTTCTAGATCGTATTGTTTGTCCACTGAATAGGCACCAGACACTGTTTATAGTAATTTAAAAATTAAATAATACATTCTCGGAAAGACAATGATTAAAATAACATGTACACAAAATCAATAACCAAAATCTAAATAAGCAATACATGAAATCCATTATCTACTAACTGATTGTATCTAGCTGTAGGATGAACCTACTTGTATACCCTACAACTAATGCAAATCGCTTGCTGTTGGTCTAGCTACGCCGATTGCCACTTGCAAAATAACGGGACTGTAGACTTACTATACTTTAGTATACTAGTACTAGTACTGATGGGGTATTTACATAACCAGGCCAATATCGCCATCCCTCAGTTTCCCGCCCTCGTTCTCACTCGAAACTATCGGGGCCGTTGTTTTAGAAGGAATTATTCGGGCCTGAACGCAGGACACAATCCAACGAACGGGGCAAGGCAGGGGTCACACTAGCGCACACGATTAACTCAGCCACTACCGATACGGTTTTAATCCAAGACTTTTCCGCCACACTATACCATCGGCACGTCCCGTATGTTCACTAGTAACATCAACCCGTCACTCACCATTAGCAACCCGCGATTTACAACGATGACCGCCCATACAGTATAGTCATTCGTTTTCGCTAGTGTGTTTGCCTGTCCTTCAAAGACCTGCGTAGCACACTCTCTCACCGCTCGACTCGAGTCTCAACTGTCGACTGACTCGTCTCCCAGCGCTCCCACCCGGCCGCTCAATCATGCAAGTCACAATCGGCTCCGCTGACACAACACATTCCAGCCTACTCACTACACAGTTGTTGGAATGCATTTATCATAATATATATTAATTCTTTTTAATCCCACAATATTACACTATTTAATAATTAAAAATACGCTATTAGAAATAAAATTATTTTAAATAAAAATACACTATTTAGTAAATAACTCTGTTCAATCCCACAATATTACAGTAACATAATAATCACCTAAGGTATGACGTTACAAACCCCAGTCATGAAAGTTCATTGATAACCATGTTTAGTATTCTAATAAGTATAAAAAGTAAATTACCTTTACTAGGATTTGAACCCACAGCCGTTGAATAGGAAAGCTCTTATTTCAACTACGGTACATTCGTCTTCAAAAATCATCTGTCAAACTGATGACTCGCAGCGATGACTTTACCACTAGATCAATTTGGTGAGTTTACGAAATACTAAGTTTTATTTTGTTTAAAGACAAAACTATTTTTTACTTTATTTATTTTGCAACTGTAACAAGAAGAACAACTAGCAAAAACGTTCACAACTAATTACCATAAAAAATTTAAAAAAAATCCAACCGCGTTAATGACTTTGAGGAGGACACCATCCAGTGATAGCTCTCCAGATAACGATTAATGTGTTCGTTTAAATTATATTTTTGTGTACTTAATAATGTTACAGTTGCGTTAATGTATCATGTCTCTACTCCATCGAGGTTTCAGTCGTCTATGTTCTATTCCTAGTAGGTCCGCAGAACTCGTATTGTATATTAAGGGATTGTTATGATTTTGAAGTTTGCCTCTGAACCTATGGTACAATTTTAGATATGTTTAAAGACAAAATAAATAAAATTGATTAAATATAACATTATAATAAAAAAATTAATTTTTTTATTTTAACAAAAATTAATTAAAATCGTAGGATATTGTTTTAATTATTTTACAAATGAGTGGAATGGTTTTGACACATCCGGGCCGGATACACCTGCGAATTTATTTGATTGGGTGAATGTAAAATGAATAGCGTTGAGTATATTCAGCGGGAAATCAGCACTAACAATTTCTAACGGCTTAAAAGTGTATAGGGTGGAACGATTGTAATCATGCAGATGTATGCAGTAAACGAATAGATTTAAATTATTCCATAAATTGACAATGTAAATGTGGAAATTCTGTTTTAAACTTTCTGATATTATGGAAACGATGGACAATAAGGGTAGACCACTTTTGGTAGATGTTCATTGATTTAGATTTGACGTTGTTAAGTGTGTAAGAGGGGGAGGGAGAGAGAGAGAGAGAATACACTCGGGTATTTGGGCGTGTGTTATAGGATGAGATATGTTGAAGAGGTCTTAGGGGTGAGGGAAGGAAGGTGTACTGCGAGAAGTGGCCCTTTAGCCTCCAGGCAGGAACCACGTTACCTCTTTACATATTCACTAAGCCTCTCACTAGTTAGCCTCCATAAACATGGACTAGAGACCCTCTCCGAGCTCCAACATCCTCTCATACTGAAGATCACAGGAGAATGGGTAAACTTTGCACTTCTCCTTTTAGTTATTCCATAAATTGCTTATCATAATAAACATGCCTTCATTAGTCTCCCATAAATTATACCGCTTTCTAACGCAACGCACTAAACTATTCTAGCCGTTGATTACTCAACGTTAACATATCATACTGTTACACTATATAGATAATTCGAACCCCGATTAATTAATTTACCTTTAATAACCGTAATCCTTTACTCTTAATAAATAAAAAAATCTAACAATTATATCGATATTCTGTTTGTTTAAAATACTTCTTATAAAAATCTGGTGTGAAATATTCACACAACTTTATCTTACCAGTGTAAATAATGAAAAATGTAACCGAATTTAATGTTCTTAATATAATTTCTTAAAGTTTTAAAATAACTTTTCTCTGGTTAGTTTTTACTTTTCTTTTATGAAATAGTTTTATTTTTTTTTGCTCATTTATTGAATTTTCATAAAATAAAAATATCTAAATATTTATTTTATTTTTATTATTCTTTGTATTACAAATCTACATAATCTTAACTAATCTTTTAAATTTTTATTGTTTTTAAAAATATTATTATTATAATTATTTAAACGTTTAAATTTAATCGTCATTGATATTAATATTCAATGCTTTTTAAAAAAATAACTGTTCGTTTACTCATTTTTAGATGTTATAATAGTATTTTTTTTAGGTGTTACCAATATAGGTAGGCTACATTTATGCAATTTTTATTAATGTTTTTGTACACTCGTATGCGCAGAAAGCACTCACTGTGATGAAGAGTTTTTTTTGTCTTTAATTTTAAAATCTAGAACACTATACTATACATTAAAGCACAATCACTAGATTTGATGAGAGTCATTATTAGGCGTGGAAGGAGGGGTCACACCCAGCAGTGTATCCTCCAGGATGACGTAATCATACTATGATGTAGATGATCTTGATGAAAATGAAAACCCAACGGTGACGAACTTAAGAAGATGTGATGTTGAAGATAATGAAATGAAGATAATGAAATGAAGATGAACGGTAACAGAATGTTATCGAAGAAGATCCCTACACCATAGCCGGCGAAGTCATCGAAAATTTGGAAAATTTTGAATGGCCATTTGTCGAGCGAGATCGTTTGGATGATTTTGCAATTTATCAAAGAAACTTTGATAAAGTTGTCGTGCAACGTCTTTTACGTAGGGAATACGAAGGTCAGAATGAGGGGTGTCGTTTCTCACATACCAAGGTGCTCCAGTGGCAAGCCTTAAATATCTTGATTCAAATACCTGTATTTTGTTTAAACTGGTTCGAGCAGCAGCACCAAAAATCTGAATTCCGTACAGCCAGAGAGGTTTCAGCTAAGTCTTGTAAATTGTAATTTTTTGTTTCAGTGGTAGACGGAAGAGTTTTTGCGTACAAGTACGTTCAGTTAAAAATATTATACATAGCTTAGCATATAGTAATAAATTATAATCTATATAGAGTAGTTTATAAAATAAATTAAATAGTCATGAGTGGATGTCGCAAAATGAAAATCAACCTCCGTAAAACTTGAAATACAGAACGTTTATTGACGCTAAACTAGACTCTGTAGGTAAAATGCTTTAAATAAGAGTGGCAGACTTTTTAATTGTCTATAACTTTAATTATACTATACATTTTGTTGTAAAACGCATGCTACGGTACAGTCTTTAAAAATCCCTTTTGTTTGACCGATTTTGATGAGCAAAACACAAAAAATTACTAATTGATGCGTTTAAAGTAAGCGTTGTAAAAAAACCGCTTAAAATAAAATTTTTAGATATTTAAATTCTCTTACCCTTCCCTAACCTTACCCAATTCTGTAGGTCATAAAAAATTTAGTTAATATCGTGAATTATTTTAAAAATCGTTGGAACCGTTTTTGAGAAAAATTTTAAAAAGTGAAAGATTGTAAGAGTAAACTAGTACTACAATCTTTTGCTGTTGACCAATTTTGACCAAAATGTTGGTGTCTGGTTTGTTTACGGACCTAACTTCAGATCCAAGTGTCAGCTTGGTACGATATTCCGTTCTTAAGATATTGTTTTTGCGTGCGTGCGCGCTCACACACACACACACACACACACAAACAAATCCAGAACAATCGCTAAAAACATGTTTTGTTTTGGTTCAGAGGGCCTGAAAACGTGTATTTCCGGTGAAAACTCGATTTCAAAAAATTTAAATAAAAACACTACCTACTTTCCTTTCCAATTATATTCATAAGGGCCAAGAAATAGTAAAAATATGGTACACATTTAATTTGGAATTCTTAGCAGTTACCCAGAGCTGAATAGTATATGTCCACATGGTCTTTAAAATTTATTTATAAATAAGAACATGTTAGAAGTATTGAAAAATTTTTATACATGGCCGAGTAGTAAATTTTCACCACTTTTATCTAGTTGTTTAAATTTTGTGGAAATATGTTTCTTCCGTGTTACACATCGGTGAAGATCAAGAACTTTTAATTATCATGTACAAACATTTTAACAAAATTATTTATCATGTATACAAAAATACAATTGCTATAGGAAATGTCATTCTTATAAATACCATAGTATTAACTAATATATCCCACCGGGTTGGTCTAGAGGTAAAATCGTCGCCAAAATCAGCTGTTTAACAGCTGATTTTCGGAGACGAAGGTTCCTGGTTCAAATCCTAGTAAAGGTAGTTTACTTTTATACGGATTTGAATACTAGACAGTGGTTACCGGTGTACTTTGATGGTTGGGGTTCAATTAACCATACTCTCTCAGGAATGGTCGGCCTGGGTCTGTACAAGACTACACCTCATTTACACGTCATACACATCATCCTCATCTCATTGGGTCGTGGGGTTGCTTATTGTTCTGAATTGAACAGATTGCAACGTACACAAATTAAGAATTAAAAAAAAAAAAAATTAACTAATATTATAAAGATACTTGTCTATGGAGGGAAAAGTTTGGCCACTAGATTCGCGATCGATGTACTGGCTTTTGCAGATGACTTGGCTTTGGTTGCAGAAACCAGAGATCAAGCGATTTTTCAGATAGACACGCTTAAAAGGGTAGCGGGGGGAACGGGTCTGAATATCTCTTTTGAAAAGTCCGTTTTCATGTCTAATGATAAAGACAGCGCAAGGTCACTTAAAACTGATTTTGGCAGATTGAGCAGAGTTGACCATTTTAATTATCTGGGTGAAATCATCCAACAAAATGGATCGGATGCCCTGGCATTACGGAGAAGAATTGGAAAATTAGAGATGGCGTATGTACAGATGAAAGGATTTTACAACAAAAAGTGTATCTCCCGCAACACCAAGTTAAGACACTTAAACACGGTGGTCCTCCCACAGGTTTTGTACGCGGCTGAGACTCTGACATGTTACAGAAAGGGAGAACTTGCAAAGCTGGACAAGGTACACAGAAGATTTGGCCAGACAATATTGGGAACAGTCTATGACCCGGACACTAACATACATAAAAAACGATCAAACGAAGTAATAATGAATTTTCTGGGGGAATCCTTGGCAACAAAGTGTCGGAAAAGACGACTGCAATATTACGGACATCTAATGAGGTTTAGGGATATGGAAAATGAGACCTACAAGTTGATCAGAAGCCAGGAAGGACTTAAAACCAGAGACAGATGGTTGAAGGAAGTGGAGGAAGACCTCATAACGTTGGACATCTCGGGCAACGACATTATGAACAGAGACATTTTTAGGCACAAGATTAAGACTTTCGGGAATTTCCATTCTGCTGAGTCCAAGACTAGAATCTGGACAGAGGAGGAGAGACAGGTGGTGAGTAGGAGGATGAGGGAGTACCACGCAAGGAGGCGACAGCTCCCAAAACAGCTTAAGGGAAAATGAATTTAATTACATAACTAGTGCGCTCTTAAAAGGGCTATACAATAAAAAAAAAGATACTTTTAAATTTGGGTTGTTTTATGTATACGATATTTGCACATTAACTTATCGCTAATTTAAAAGAAAGCAGATAAAAGTAAAGTTTGAAAAACTTCCAGACCTTACCGGGAATTGATTCCGGTTATTTTATACTTAAAAAAAAATTGCATGAAAGACAAAAGTAAATACCTTGTGTTCCGTGCAACACGGAATAGGGTACAGTATAACTACATGAATTCAGTAAAATGTCAATGCTAATTGCATAAACGGTACATTACAGGGGTGAAGTGGTATTTACAGTACGCTAACCAACGACCGCGCAAGAAAAAATACTTGAAAAAAAAGTGGCAAAATTTTTAATGCCGGCCGCATTGGCGCAGTTGGTAACGTGCTCGCCTCTCATCATGCGGTCCTGGGTTCGAATCCCACTCAGGCATGGCATATTTTCATACGTTACCAAAAATCATTTCATCCTACATCGCATAAGGTTCCACCCCAACGTCGTCGCCTCTCATCATGCGGTCCTGGGTTCGAATCCCACTCAGGCATGGCATATTTTCATACGTTACCAAAAATCATTTCATCCTACATCGCATAAAGTTCCACCCCAATATCGTCGCTAATGACCATTGCAGTTGATGCGACGTTAAATAAATAAATAAAAAAAAAAAAATTTAATATTTTACGAAGTTTAATTGCATAAGCTTGTACCTAAACTGAATATTTAGACTGCAGTTTTGAATAAACGTACTTCAGTTTCTTCACTTTGAAAGAATTGACCCCTTGAATTTCGGAAGATATGCCAGGTACTCTACTTAGTAGAGAACAATAAAATAGTGTATAGTAGATGAGGCGATTGTAAAAGAAATTTTTGGAGTTGTGTTGATAAAAATGCAAAAAGTGAAAAATTGCACGAATAAACTTCCTACTTCTGGTTGACCCATCTTTACTTTCTCTTGCCTATATAAATATATAGGAAAGAAACTATTGCTTTCATGTCGATTTTTAAAAATCAAGTTTTACCGGATTTACACGTTTTCAGACCCCATGAACCCAAAACACTTGTTTTTAGCGATTGGTCTATGTGTGAGTCTGTGTTTGTGTGTGTGTGTGTGTGTGTTTGTTTGTTTGTTTGTGTGTGTGTGTGTGTTTAAAACGAAATATCTTAAGAACGGAACATCGCACGAACTTGAAACGTGAACTTCAGTTAAGTTACATACCACTACCGGACCCGACTCGAACATTTTTATGAAAATCGGTAAACCGAAAGTAGTAGTTTATTCGTGTAATTTTTCATTTTTTGGCGATTTCCTCAAAAACGGCTCCTACGATTTTTTTAAAAATCGCTTCATTTACTAAATTTTTTGTTCTCTATTCAATAGGTAAGGTAGGCGCCATTTCTGCTGAAATTCTTAGTGAGGCTGTTTTCTCGTAAACAAGTTGTTTTTTTTTAAGATAGCGACTTTAATTTGTATTTTAGCGCAATAATGTAAAAGTTGTAAAGAAATTAAAATTCTATAACTTTTGTTCCAAACATTTTTCTGTATGCGCTTAGTTTAGCGGTAATTAGCAATTTTCTGTTTTTTTTTCTCATATCAACGTGTAAAAAATCGATTTTTTAACAATTTCAGCTATATTACCCTATGCATTTTACGTCAAAAGAGTATAATCATATTTATAGAAAATTAAGAGATCTACAACTTTTATTTAAAGCATTTTTCTCTACAGAGCCTAGTTAAGAGTGAAAAAAATGATTTTCCGCATTTTTAAGCCAAACGGGGGTTGATTTTCATTTTGCGTCTTTCACTCATGATAAAAATTAGATTGTTTGTTGAGGTTAATTTTTTTGTTTATTTCTAATGTTAGGTTTATTGTTAATTGTTTGAATTGGCAAGTGAAAGTTGTGAGAGTGTTTCACACCAGATTTTGATGAAAATGTTAGTGTTAGGTCCCTTCATACTACCTAACGTAACATTAAATTCTCAATTTCATTCAGTATTCCGTTTTTGAGACATTTTGTTCACACATAAGCAAACCAATCGGCAAAAATCATGTTTTATGAGCGCATGAGACTTGAAAACTTGTATTTCCGGTGAAAACTCTATTTAGTAAATTCGACATAAAACAAGACTTTCCTTCCAAATATTCTAAACAGGACAAAAGATAGTAAAAAGGGAGTAAATGAGAGAAAACAGCGAGAAAGTATACTGACTGAGAAGACAATAATAAACATTTCTGATAAGTATTTTGTTACATTAATAATTTATATTTTACTTTTACTGCATTATCGTCGGATCGGTGCTCAAGTGAAAGTAAGAATATCTGAGAAAATCCGTTTAGGATTCAGATTGATGTAGTCGGAATAAATCGGATGGTAACTCTAGTTTTAGGAAACCATTATCCTAATATTTCACAAGCTCTCTACCATTTTCTTATCTAGACCAGTGAACCGAGAACGATATTCGTAATCCTTATTCAAAACAAATAATCTACCATTAACCAAATTAAACAATACTCCATTACAAAGATTACTCAGTACCCAGGGTAGCCCCTGCGCATAAAATTATATTTTACTAATCTGGAAAATAAATTTAATTTTTATCAATGGTTTTATTTATAAGATAATATTTACTCCGTATATTTCTGATTATCGTTTTTTTATCTTTACATTTTTTTAAGTAATTGGAAAAACTTTTGATTTGGTCGTCTTCGTGAAACGTTCTATAGTCTAATATAAAATTTCCAATGCAATTTTTTCAGTAGGTTCTGAAAATGTTAATAGGTGTTTTACTGTTTCATTATCTGTTTTACTCGGAAATAACAGAGTTTAATAATTTATAAATAAATAAAAAAACCTGATGTGAAACAATCGCACGACTTTCTCTTGACTGTGTAAATAATGAAAAATATAATTTGTGTTTAACCATTAGTACGTAAGCAATTCAAAATGAAAAACATTACTTAATTTTATTCATGAGTGAATAACTCAAAATGAAAATCAATCTCTATTGCATTTAAAAATATAGAAAATCACAAATTAACGCTAAACTAAGTTCTGTAGAAAAATGATTGAAATAAAAGTAATTTTTTTTTATTTTGTATAACTTTAATCATATACACTTTTGTGTTAAAATGCATAACTTACTAATGACGCAATATTAAAAATCCCATTTTTTTACCGATTTTAATGAACAAAAAATATGACAGCACTAATTGACGCTAAACTAAGCGTTCTAGAAAAAATATTTCAGATAAAAGTTGTAGGTTTTTTATTTTCTTCGAAATTCTTTTGCTCTAAAATGCATATTAAGGTCGAAATCTCAAAAAAATTAACTTTTTTCTTGAGAACACAACCTCCAAGAATTTCAGCAGATATAATGTTTATGTTATCATGTACATGAAAAATGTTTTAAATAGGGGTGACTTTTGAAAAAAAAGTAGGATTTGTTTTTGAGAAAGTAGCAAATAAGTGGAAAATCATATGAATAAATTTCTTCTCCTAGTTGACCGATTTTGATGAAAATATTCTAGTTGAGTCCCGTTATGTTACTTTACTTAGGTCACAAGCTTCAGCTTTGTTCGATATTCCGTTTTAAAAAAATAAAATACCAAAACCGTGTCTGAAATTGAAGGTCCAAGAATAAGCCGAAAGCCACTGTACAGTTTTTACTTCTTGGTTTTGTTTTTTTTCAGACCCTCATTGGAGCAATTCTAGTCAGGGATGGGAAGACTGTTTCTGAGAATTTTTCGTCTTTCCCCATTACTCTTTCATTCTTTTAGATCTCTGAAATCTCTGATTTTCTCTTATATTGTAGGCCTACTTTCCTTATGTTGGAGTTTTGATTTTTAATTTTTTTTCGTTTTTAAGAGTAGTTAGAGTATGGTGCAGCAAAGCCATCAGTAATTTCACGAATACAACGTTTTAAAGGTAAATTCTTACGACTGATTACTAATTGCCCGAGTTACGTGTGCAATAGAACAATACACGATGACTTACGTGTTCCTTACGTCAATGACACATATCTAAAACTGCACCGCAGGTTCAGAGACTAACTTCAAAATCATAACAATCCCTTATTATACAACATGAATTCTGCGGACCTACCAGGAATCGCCCAAAGATGACTGAAACGCCGATGGAGTAGAGACATGATACATAAACGCAACTGTAACATTATTACGTACACAAAAATTTAATTTAGGCTAAACGAACACATTTATCGTTATCTGGAGAGTTATTGCTGGGTGGTGTCCTCCTCAAAGTCATTAACTCAGCTGAATTTTGTTTTTGAACTTTTTTTTGGTAATTTAGTTATGGACGTTTTGGCTAGTTGTTTTTCTTGTTACAGTTGCAAAATAAATAAATAAATAAAAGAAAAAAGAGCAGTATTTTCCTGCCTGTTTAAAATTTGTTTTTAGGCTTCTTGCTTTACTACAACAATTAATCAGTATTTAAAATTTTACACGTTAATGTACGAGTACAATGAAAATTTAGAGTATCAAAATATTTTGCTGACTGTGTATAAGATATCTCGACACACACCATACAAGAATTGGGTATAGTTTTATTAAATTAGACCAATGGTCTATGATAAATGTTAGTATAGATTTCTTTTGTAAAACATTTCTTTATTTATAAATGACAATTATGTGGCACGATCAATATTCTACGTATAAATAATTAAGTTGCCTTCAAAATGGGGAAAAATATAAAATAATCTCTAGTATTGTACAGACCAAGTAGTTGTAAGGTTAAAAATAATTGCAGTATACAAATTAATGAAATTTAGTTGATTAAGACTTTGTGCCCATAACAGACTTTCTGACTTTCACCCCATAACAGACAGGTGGAGAGTCAAACTGTTTACTTTCAATCTGTTTGTTGCAGAGCTAAAATAAATAACGGGTGATTCAAAAAGAGCGCCGGTTTTTAAACGGTTGGTAAATTTTTGTTTATCGGTTGGCAACATTGTTAGACCTCATTTCTATTTCGGAGAACATTCCGATTGACGATTCAGTTGTAGTTTCTCTTGTTCGCAGTGTAGTACTCTCGCAGTCTGTGTCTAACCATGGAGAAGTTTACTATTGCACAACGAGTGTTAATCGTCAAAACATTTTACCAGAGTGGAGAGAGTTATGCGGCTACTGTCAGGCGACTTCGCGGTACTCTAGGACGTAATGAAGCACCGAATGAATCAACAGTTCGCAGGCTCATGAAAAAGTTTTTTGAGACGGGTTCGACAGTCGATCTTAAAAGTTCTGGACGTCGTCGTTCTGGCCGAACTGAGCAGAACGTTGCGTTGGTTCGTGAAAGTGTGGCTGTTAGCCCAGCAAAATCAATACGTCGCCGTTCTCAACAATTGGGTTTACGATGTTTTTCTGTACGGAGAATTCTTCGGTACGATCTCCAGTATCACCCGTATAAAATTCAGTTGCTGCACGAGAAACAACGTTGTTGCTCCGTGAACGGTTCCAGGATCGCATCATTTCTCGTAATTCCGACCATCAATGGCCACCAAGGTCGTGTGACTTGACGCCTTGTGACTTTCATCTTTGGGGTCATCTGAAGTCATAGGTGTATGCCAATAAACCCCGAAACATCAATGACTTGAAGGAGGAAATTCGACGGGTTATCGGGCAAATGGAAGTCGAAACTTGTCGTGCAGTAATATCCAATTTCATGGAGAGAGTTGATGCGTGCCAGCGCAGTAGAGGAGGACACATGCATGACATCATTTTTCATACATGAAATCGGAAGGTAAGATGAACTTGTTGATGTATTTATTTTCAGTTTTTCAATAAAATAAATCTCTTAATTTGATATATCAAAACCGGCGCTCTTTTTGAATCACCCTATAGTTCTGTTTCTTATCACATGGTCAGCCAATTAACAACAACTGAATTAACAACAGAAGAGGTAAATTTTTTTTTTGTTTAACGAGTTTTTTTTTGTTTAAGAAGAGGTAGAGTTGTAAAAGAAACTAATCAGAGTTATCTCCTTTGAAAGTAATGAATTTCATTATACAGCCAGACCCTTTGGTGAATGAAGTGAAGGTGTCATTTGCAGAATGGAAAATATGTCCTTTTCAGAGGACCCGGCATGCTGATAAACGTACTTTTCCATTCAGTGAGGAAGACAATGGTAAAACACCTCACTCCTCGTTTTACTTAGTGAAACCTCTACAGGTTCAAACCAGCTTTTCGGCTGATGACCTAAACAACAACAATAAGACTTTGTAAACATCTTGTGCACAATTATTTTTCAGTAACTAATAAGTCCTTATCTAAGTAAGCTTATAAAACCGTGTTAAAAACTTCTCTACTAATAAATCGTTTTAAATATATCTTGTGTTTTAAAAGAAAGTAAGGAGGTTACATTGTGACCGGTTAGGCAGTTACAATTTTCCTAACTTTTGTACCACGTTCATCGTTAAAAGTCTTCTCATGTTCTTCAAAAGTATCATGGAGCGTCTGTTATTTTTCATTGCTTTTTATTATTTAAACTAACTTCTTTAAAAAAACATTGTAAGTCTAATAAAAGTTCAAAGAAACAGCCTCGGGTTTTATTTTGGAACAATACTTAATATTATTACATTTTAAGAAATAATTAATTTTTAAGTGTATGACTTTTACTTGTTTAGACAAATTTAAATAATGACATTTTTAAACTTAAAAATTGACTGTTTTAATGGTTCGTTGGTTTTCAACAGACTAGAATATCCAAGTACTTGTTTTTATTACCGGCCACAATTTATAAAATAATTTTTAACATAAAAATTGCTCATTCTGTTTCAAGTAACAATATTACAGTCTTGCAGAACAATGTGATGAATGTATGGTATGAAACATGAAGAAGTCAATCACCTACATGATTCTTAATATTATTACTTGTGACTAGAAAGACTGAAAGAACTTTTCTACATTGTATAATCCGAATCACAGCTTCCATTACGACGAAAAGTTCTACTATACTATAAATCAATTCTGCGACAAATTTAATCCTGTTCTTTTGAAACGCTTTTGATTTACCCCCACAAGAAAAAATCACAAGGTGTCAGGTCTGGACTCCTTGGAGGTCACAGCATAGGTCCGTGCCGGCCTATCTATCGATCTCCAAATTTTTCGTTCAAAGCGTCCGTGACCAATGCACTGAAGTTTAGGGGAGCGCCATCTTGTTGGAAAAAAAGTTGCTGAATGTTTTCATTAAACTCGAAAACATTCATCAACTTCATTTCCAACAAGATGTTGCTCCCCAACACTTCAGTGCATTGGTCACGGACGCTTTGAACGAAAAATTTGGAGGAAAATTATTATAGGTTATTTGTTCGGTTTTTTTTCAAATTTTTAGTAAATTTTAGAATTACTATATAAATTAAAAAGTCTACTTAAATGGTCTGTGATGGTTTTGTTTTTCGCTATCGTTTCCTACAATTTTTTACATTCTCCAACGTAATCAAAACTTTCGCTTAAATTGTTTAGTTAATCACTTTAATTTTAAGTATTTTCGTAATGCATAATATTAATTTATACACCGATTTAGAAAGAAAAAAATATTAACGAATATTTGTTGATAATTTGCAATGCTAATATACGTATAAAACTTTTTAACAGAACAGTGGAAAAATTTTAAAACAATTTTGAAAATGTGTTGTTAAATTATAGTCGATATACAGAGGCTTAAAAACCGCGATGCAAATGTTATATGAATAAATGTAGGATTAAAAATTTAATTACGTCATGAATTCATATTTGGGGGTACGGAAGGAGAAATATGTTTTGGTGGAAGCCAGTTATGTTAGGCGGGAGGCCAAACTCACGGCAAGGCCTGCAGTTGAAAGCTGTGCGGTCGGGCCGCAATTGATGAATGGGTATTTGATCCCATAGTGGCCGGGGAGGGGTGAAGGAGGTAGGAGAAGTACGCCTGGGGGCGGCAGCAGAGAAGAGCAGCATTTATCACCAGCCATTGTCTCCCTTGTTGCTATAATGCCACTGCTTCGGATTATTTAATTAATTCATTCTCAGACCGCAACTAACGGGCCAAAACCCACCACCTCTATAAAATATTACTACACTTTTACATAGCTACAACTAAACCCTTGTCGGTTTACATTTTTAAGGTTACGTTTCATTAACACTCCCATTTAATTCCCTCCTAATTGCGTTTTAAACAATTCTAACGCTACTCAGTTAACTTGTTGAAGAATTTCCTATAACGTTATTTGTAAGTAGCCTAATCATTTTACAACAACGCTCCAATTATAATCTTCAATTTACATCGCCATTTGTTTAATAATATTATATAGAAGTAATGTTTATCTATTTCTTTCGGCGTGAACACAGAAACTACCCATCAGATTTAAAAATTTATTTTACTATTTCAAAGTTTTTACAGCTCCAAATTTGGTACAAAGATAAACTGGCTTGCTTTATTTTGAAGACGACTGATCAATCATTTTTAGGAACACGGAAACAGCAACAGGGCAAATCAACGTGTTAAAAAAATAAACAGAAAAAGGAGAACTACAGATTTGTTTCGAGAAAACTAAATACGTAACGGACAGATACCTGATTATAACAAGTCTTCGTTTAATCGTAGGAAGAAAGTATAAAAAAACCATGAAAATCAATACCATTTCCATGTAGTTAAAATTCCTTTGGACATCTGGTGTATATTTAGTCTTATATCCTTCCTAATTGTATTATACTTCAGTACTTTAGTACACTTTAGTAGTCTAATACTGAAACTTGTAACTTGAACTTAAGGGTTAGGCTATGGGCTACAGGTACTTCATTGAATATAGAAATATTCCAGCGCTTTCAATCAAAATGCCTGAAACTGATCACTGCAGCTTGTAGGGGAATTGTATTTGTTATAGAATACGTAACAAACATTAAAATTTCCTCGCTTCAATTGAAAACACAAAGCCGAAAAATTGGGAAATTTGACAGCTTTATGTATTTCGGAAAAATAATACAACCAAAGACCAGCGAAAAGGAAGCAAACAACACGCAAGGAAAGATGGCCGGTGCACTTCGAAAAACTCACCACTTCTATAAAAATGAAACACTCTCAATACAAGCCAAGATTACACATTTTAATCTGTACTAATATTAAAAAGACAAAGCATGTTTTTGCAGGATAATTTCTAAAACTACTGAACGGATTTTCATGAAATTTTAACAGCATATTTGTATTTATATTCACAGCAACATTTTTTTTCAAAATTTTCAAAAATGGTAACTCTAAGGGCGCTAATGAAGATTTTCATACTCGTATATATGTATGTGTGTGTGTACATGTGAATAGGTATTGCTGTTAAAATAGATAAAAGGGGTTGATGATGCTAAACATCATCCCTAAAGGAGTTAGTGGGGGAAATTATCAAAACGTCGTCTCTGTGTGTATGTGTGTTCGAGCGCGCGCGAACGTGTGTACGTTGAAATATATTGTATAGGCGATCTAGCAGCTAGACAATATCTGTTACATGTTTATTTAAAAAAATTGATTTAAGTCTTACACATGTTATGCGTGCGAAGCCGCTCGGGCCATGCTAGTACTGTGATAAAACCTGATTGTCTGCACGCGAGTGAATGGCTTAGAATTGCAGGGAAGCCTGATAAGAGAAACAGAGAAATTTGAGAGAAATATCCTTCGCAAGGT
The DNA here is from genome assembly GCA_035578175.1 of Catonia carolina. NCBI lineage: Eukaryota > Metazoa > Arthropoda > Insecta > Hemiptera > Achilidae > Catonia > Catonia carolina. Next base: position 25,453,864 of record JAQMRL010000001.1, read on the forward strand.
AATAGGTCAATAGATGGACAATATAGGTTACGAAGTCGAGAACGATTGTACGAGAAAAAAGAACGAATAATGGAAACGATTAGGAAAAGAAGGTTGAAATTTTACGGGTAACTGTATAGAATGAATGACAAGCGGTTGACAAAATACATTTTTAAGACACTAAATAATAGCCCTAAGGTGTCGTATAAATGGTTTAATGAAATCAGAAAGGATATTGAGAAAACCAGAATAAACCGAAAAACTTCATGAACCGAACCAAATTCAGTCAACTAATTACGGACTTCAAGGGTTTTCATGAAGATCAAAAACATGAACACCGGGTGAACAGAAAAATGGAAAAAGCCTACACAGTGACCGAATGCTGAGAATGTGAGCTGCAGAAAGGGGCTTCCAGAAACGTCTAAATTCACATCACGTGGTCTAAAATTTCTTTATACGAAAAAACTCGTAATAATATTAGCGAAGCAATAAAATCAATACTGAAATTAAATGTATGAAATTTATAGTTTTTTTATAAAACCATAATACATGCAAATACATACCAGTACATGTAGCGTTAAAAATTGAACTATGATAATACTACTCTTACAGGTTTAGAAAACAAATATTAGAGAGCCAATTAAACCATTATTTATTATTAAACTAAAATAAAAGTTGATCGTGTTAAGTGGAGACAGCTTTTGGAGAGAATGCCGGAATGAACGAATGCACTTCCAACGGAAGAACTATAGACCACTTGGACAAAGAGACATTAAAAAGCCTTAGAAAATATGGCAGTAGTTAAATTATGGAAAGTGTGATGAATCTCTAAGAATTAAATTATGTTTATCGAAATAAATAGCTTATCACTGAAAATGGTATTGTTACAACTCGTTATAGTAAAGTAAAATTGTAAACTTTAATTTAATTGATTCACAAATATTTAACAAAATGATTTGACAAGAAAAAACTAACCTTTACAAAAGAACGACAATGAACATAATGAGTTTATGAAAATAGTTATTGAACATTTAAATCGATGAAATTCACGCAATTTATTAACAATAAAATAAAATAAACATAATCCCTTACCAAATTAATGTCCATTAAATAAGTTACAATGTCTGTTGACAAAATAACAAACTTCACCGTAACGAAGAATCGCGTACAATTTAGACCACTAACACGTCAGCCATTCAAACCGTGGCCGCGTCACAACAATGGAAGCCTTCTTTTTTATAATTAATTAATCAGTCAGCTGTTTATAAACAGCTGATTTCATTTTCCGCCGCTTCATTATAACAGTATTGTATTGTAGAAAAGTCAGTTCGGAACACGCAGGAACCTTATAGTATAGTTATAGATAGCAAGAAGTCTAAACAATTTTTTTAAATGTTTTACTATAACTCGGGCTTGCCCATAACTGGCAGGTGGAGTGTTAAATTATTTACACTCGATCTGTTAGTTGCAGGGCTATAAAAATTAGTTCTGTTTCTTATCAAATGCTCACTCAATTATATGACTGAAGAATTTAAGAACAGATGAGGTAGAGTTGTAAAAGACCCTACTCAGAGTTATCTCCTATCAGAGTAATGAATTTTGTTAAACAGCCAGACCCTGTGGTGAATGAAGTAAAGGTGACATTCGCAGGGTGGAAAGTAGATGCTTTTTAGAGGGCCTGGAATCCTGATAAGCATACTTTATCACTCAGTGAGGAAGGAAATCGTAAACCACCTCAGGCTTTCTTTTACTAGCCTCTAGAATTTCAAACCAGCCTTTCGGCTGTACAGCACATTAATAACTCTGACAGAAATCGAAGGAATCAATATTTAGATGTATATTTAAAAGGAGTAGATTGTCTCAGCTCCCTCTGGACAGATTTTGGTCAACATTTTCGCAAATTGCAGCTCTCACGTGCAGATTTGCCGCACCATGTCGTTATTTGTTCTAAATTCCTGATTATAGCAGAAAATATAAAATTAATTGGTTTTTGATCAAATATAAAATTGACGTTGTTATGACAACTAAGAGATGCTGATGTGTTCAGAAGAAATAAATGGCGGTTCTTGTTGCGGTAAATGGCCTAGTGCTATATAAGACCCGCTTTAATAAAAACAATAAAAAAATACAATTTATGAGACGATGGGTCTCATGGCTGGTAGAAATTTTTAATAAGGCTCACCTTTGACTTATGGCAAAAACTATCAAAGATTTGTGTATCTCCTTTTTAAGACGAATCGAATGATACAATTTTTGTTTCCAAATTCCGACTTTGATTTCTTTATGGGCCACTTCCGGTCAAAACCAAACTTCAAACCCAATTCAGGCCCTCTAATTTTTGTGTAGATTAAGAACCCGAAAATCTTTTGTAGCTATCTGTTGTAGTTTCTGGTATATGGTTGATGCAGGCGGACGGAAAGACAAATAAAAATTATAAATGGCAATTTTAAAAATTGCCACCAATAAATTTTTGTAATAAATTGCACAAATAAATAAATAAGTAAATAAATGTATGCGATATAAATTATTATGACAATACACCAAATCAATTACGATTATAAATATTTTTGTAAATGTTTATTCATATTTTATGTTATGTAACAAATCGTACTATTATTTTCATTTGATGTATTAATATTATATTTTAGTACGTCTGGAAAACAAATTTGAATATAATTCCGTATTCAATTAAAGAGTAATTGAAAAAAATCAATGGTTATTTAATTTCAAATTATTCTTTTTTTATAAAAAAAGGAAAATACCTTGTACAGCATCATGGTTAATACAGTGTATGAAATCATTATAAAAGAAAAATGAAATATTTTTATAACAGTTGTGAAAAATAATTAATGGAACCGTTTTGTTTTATTCGTTTAAATTTAAATATTTTTAATGATGAAATCCAGGAAAAACCAATTAGAAAATGTTCACTCTAATGGAATTGAATTTGTATCGTGAAAATTCAATATTTTCAAGTGGGTAGGGATATTACAGTTGCAAGCGTAAAGGAAAACTTGAGCTACTCTTGTAATATATGCAAATTATTTTACAATTTAAATTTTTTAATTTAAAATTGAAATATACGTGGAATGATATTCATCCAATCCAATTATAGCTTTATTTGTAAAAAAAGATATTTGCTTACTGAGTGTTCGCGGAATCCGGTATTCGCGGTAGTTTAAGTTACTTAAACTGTATGATGGTTTTGACTGAAAATTTCGATTTTCGGTTTTTTATGTTTTTGTGGTAGTTCAGCCCTAGACCACCTACTACAAAAAACATTATTTTAATGAACAAATTGAGTTTTTACCAGGTCTGCCCAGAAAAATTGTCGAGTAACCAAGAACGAATATTTTTCATAATATTATACTGATCGTACAATTATCTGTTGAAAATAAGGTCTTGATCTACAATACAATTTTCAAGCCTGTTTGGAAGTATGGCGCTCAGCTTTGGGGTTCATCCAGCAGATCCAATTTAGAAATGATACAACGCTTCCAAAATAAAGTATTAAGATCGACGAGTAACGCTGGATGGTTTATAAGAAACTCGGAAATACATGACCATCTTCGTATCCGTACCGTAACAAAAGAGATAAGAGAGCTGAGCCTCCGGTACCAGCTAAGATTAAACAATCACCAGAACCACCTGGCATTAAATTTACTGGACAACAGTGAGGAAACGAAGCGCCTCAAAAGACATCACATCCTCCACTTAGACCAACGATTTTAATACATACACCAAGTTAAATTCACCACTCATCCTCATCACACTTTTTAATCTAAAGTGAAATTTCAAAATTTTATTTATTTTACTTTTTTATTGTTAACTTCTTTTGCATTGTTTACTTCATTTTTTTTTGTTTACTTCTTTTACATTGTTTTTGTTAATTTTGTAACTTTACAACATTTCTTAGTTTTTATTAACTTTATTTTCTAATTTTATTTAGTTGAAGTGAGAGCCAAGGCTGTCTACTTCACTCACGTAAGTTTAGTTCTTGTAAAATGATTTGCTTAAAGCCACATTGTAAGGCTGATTGTAAATAAATGTTAAAAAAAAAATTATACTGATCGTTTTAAAACAAAGAGAGTTTTAGTTTTTAAAAATATCTGCATCACTATTTTTAACATTTTCAGCTGTTGGTCCATCTTTCTATCCAACTGTTGATGGAAATTCACTTATGTATGTACGTTTTTTTTGGTTTTTTGTTTTTTGCCTGTTCATCTAAATTTAGATTTTTAAAATATTAGGTACATTTTTCTCGGAAACCATCAAACCTACCAGGCTTAAATTTTTACCAGTTATTCATCTTGTACACGAACATAGGCTACACCGGAATTTTTATAGCTTCCTTAAATTCTCCAACAATTAGTAATATGCAAAAAACGTTGAAAATAAATTTGTAAAAATCTATGTGATTCGTTATTTTGTTTTTAATTTTATGGTCCGACTGATTAAATTGAAAAAATTTCAGTAGCTAAAGCCATCCGACTACTATACGTGGTTAAAGTTTTATTCCCCTATCTTTTATGAATCCTTTGAAAAATGTACCTAAAAATATCAAATTTAACATTAGTGGGACACAAAGTGCAGTCTCTCCTTAACCATGCATTGTAGTAACGGGTGTTTTATTAAGAACGCAACCCTGATTATAAGAAGATAGAAGAAATATATCGGTAAATTTTCTGTCCCCCAATCGGTATGTTAGCAACAGTGCATTCAAGGCCAACTACCTAAGAGAGTTCTAATGTTCCAGTCAAGCATTAGTGTGGTGATTGCAGTCGTTTCGTTATGTTGTGTCAGTAATGGTTTTTTCCAAGGAAGAACCAGGTGTTTTATTAAGAACTCAATCCTATGTTAAAAGCCACAATCTACGGCATATTTTATTTTCCGTACTTTACAAATTATTAATTAATCTAAATTATTATTTTACAAATGAATAGCAAATTGCAATGAAAACATTGTATTCTTTCTATCTTCTTATAATCAGGGTTGCGTCCTCAATAAAACACCCGTTACTACTGGGCAAAACTTTCTAGATTATGAAGACTGTGCCATTTCATTTGGCTTGTGAACATGCCCCCACCACTTAGAAGGCATAATAATGCTGCTACCCGTCTCTCCATACGTTTAAAACCTATTGACCTAATTTTTATTGTAGGTTATATTATATTGCCTGCCTCCAGTTATAAAAGTGTTTATCAGAAACAAAACTGTATAGACGTTTTCAGAACTCCTGAACCAAAAAAAAAAACTTGTTTTAACCAGCTAGAATGTTTGTGGTGTTTGTCTCAAGAACGGAATATCGCACAAAGTTGAAACTTTGAACTTAAATTAAGTACCACCAGGTGATCAGACTAAAACATTTAATCAAAATCAGTCAACCGGTCGGAAGTATTAGTTTACTATTGTGATTTTTCACTTTTTGCGATTTTCTTAAAAATGGCTTCTACAATTTTCTTTTAAGAATTTTCTTATTTACTAAATATTTTAAGTCGGTATGTCTGCTGAAGTTCTTGGATGTTGTGATCTCGTGGTAAAAAGTTCTCTTTTTTCATATTTTGGCCTTAGTATGAGTTCTAGGGCAAAAGTGTTTATAGTAAACAAAATTATAGGAAATTAACAAACCTATAACTTTCATCCCAAATATTTTTTCTTATATTATTCTTTGATTAGCATCAACTAGTGATTTTCCTTATTTTAAACTCCAGTAGGGGTTGATTTTTATTTAGCGTCATTTTTTCTGATTAAAATTAGGGTATATTTTTTATTTTATATTGTTTACACATGATTCAACATAGGTTATATTTATCACTGTTTACATTGGCAAGAGAAAGTTGTGTACTCAGTATTTCACACGAGATTTTTTGTGTTATCAGTAAATTAAAACATGAAAATTCTGTAAAATAAAAATAATTTTAATTAAGATTATTTAAATTTAGATATACTTACAGGATGTCGTGTCAGAGCCTGCCAATAAAACTGGAGATCTGATATTTGGGTTGGAAGGAGAACCACGAAATTCATAGCGTATGTGTTGACTACACCTTCCCTCACATAATAAAGCTCCGATGAATTTATTCCTGGACAAAACAGAAAAGAAATTTTAGTGGTTTATTTTGTATAACTAAATCTACGATCTGCTCTCATAGAACAATGAGTAGATATTGTAATATGACAAATTTAATGGACACCTGGAGTTGTTTATTTTTGAGTCTATTGAAATAAAAATAGATATCTCCAGCTGATTAAAATAAATACTTTAAAAATTATTTAATTTACATTAACAAAAATATTTTAAAAGAATTATTTATTTGGTTACTAGGCAACTAAGAAGAAGAAAAGAGAATTGTAAAATATTTTAATGGGGGACAGGAGGCCAAACCAAACGGGTGGGTCCCTCATTCAGTCTTAACAAAATAGTGATAAATATATAGTAAATAGCAAATATAAAGAAACAGTAATTAAATATAATATTCATGTTCTTAAAAGAGACACAAATTATAAACTTTATAATAACACTGATTATCCGGTGGCTTTTCAATAGCAGACGTATAAAACAATAACAATAACTGTAATTAAGAAAATGTGTTAATTGAGTAAAACTTATAATGATTTAATCTGAAATGATGTTTATTTAATGAAACAAGGGACAAGGTAATAAAGAATATAACTTAATTAAACAATTATACTACAAATTTGGCATACCCTCGTGGAGACACTGAGAGGAAATATTTAGTCTTTTTCAATATGTTGTAAGTATAAATCAAGAGCAATTAATACCCCTTGGTATTATTCTATAAAATTTCCCATTTTGTTGTTTTCTTCTTGCCAGGAATGAAGAATAAATAATTAAACAATCACTTATTAGAATAAATCTGTAGGTTGCAGTCTGTATAGTCTTGTGTGTGTTTCACTGTTGTGTAGTGAACTTCAACTTCTGGATTCTGGATTCTGATGATTTTCAAGTCTTGTTTGGTAACTGGTGAAAAATTTCTGTATAGCTTCGTATGCCGTGGGAGTGGGAGTGTCTCTGTGCAATATAGTATTAGATATGTACCAAGGCGAGTCCATGATGTTTCGAAGTATTTTTGTCTGAAACCGTTGAATTATTTCAATGTTACTGTGACTTGCTGTGCCCCACACTTGCATCCCATATGTCCACACAGGTTTTAGTACAGTTTAATAAAGTAACAATTTGTTTTGTGCTGATAATTTGGATTTTCTATTAAGCATCCAATAAAGCTGTTGGTATTTAGTTGTTAACATTTAAAATCTGTTCATTTATTGTTTAATGTCTCATCTACAGAGTGATTTTTTAGTCATGTTACCCAATTGTTAATGTCTGGTAATATTTAAAAAAAAAAATAATAAATTTTGTTTTGTGACACTGAGTTGGTAGCCCTACTCAACCAGTATGGATATGGCAGTGTGAGTTGATTCTCCTTGAGCTGTGTAAAATTTTGTGCCATTTCCGGTCGTGCTACGAACAGAATGTCTTTTATCCTAAAACAATCTCTTGTTTAAATCTGGAGGCTGAAGCTCCAGAAACTAATCGTATGTGATACGGATACAATTTTAATTTTTTAGCAGCTTTCTGAGCACTCGAACATGACAAATCAACATGCGAGCAAAGTTTTTGTAAACTTTTCCATGGAGAATTGAACAATCTTGTTTTCACATTCTCTTAACGTCATCTGTCAAGAGAGTTGGTCGACCACTACATTTTCTGCTGCAAACAATATCTGCCTCTAAAAATCAGTTAGTTAGCCTAGAAATTGACTAGAATAGAGTGGAGGAACACCAAAAAAATTTATTTGAAATGATTCTTTTATACTCACATACGATTTTGTAGCAAAATATTGTTCAAGAATGAAAACCCGTTGTTCTAGGGTAAAAGACATTCTGTTCGTAACACAACTGGAAACAGCACAAAATTTTACGCAACTCAAGGAGAATCAACTCAAACTGTCGTATCTATACCGGTTGAGTAGGGCTACCAACTTTGTGTCACAAAACATAATATCCCTTTTATAGAAAAAAATTACCAAACATTAACAATTGGGTAACAGGACTAAAAAATCACCCGGTATTACTAAGTTTCATATCGAATTCACATAAATACCAGACATTTTTCATCACAACAATAAATTACTGTATTATAAGGGTGATTCAAAAAGAGCGCCGGTTTTGATATATCAAATTAGGAGATTTATTTTATTGAAAAACTGAAAATAAATACATCAACAAGTTCATCTTGCCTTCCAATTTTATGTATGAAAAATGATGTCATGCATATGGCCTCCTCTACTGCGCTGGCACGCATCAACTCTGTCCATGAAATTGGATATTACTGCACGACAAGTTTCGACTTCCATTTGCCTGATAACCCGTCGAATTTCCTCCTTCAAGTCATTGATGTTTCGGGGTTTATTGGCATACACCAATGACTTCAGATGACTCCAAAGATGAAAGTCACAAGGCGTCAAGTCACACGACCTTGGTGGCCATTGATGGTCAGAATTACGAGAAATGATGCGATCCTGGAACCGTTCACGGAGCAACAACATTGTTTCTCGTGCAGCGTGACAGGTGGCACCATCCTGCTGAAACCACAACTCGTCAATGTCCATTCCATCCAAATGACGCCACAAAAACTCCCTAACGTACGGTATCGTACGGTATCGGTCTCTATTTACTGTCACGACTTGTCCTTCTTGATTTTAAAAAAAGTAAGGGCTGATGACACCGCCCGACCAAAAGCCGCACCAAACTGTCACTCGCTGTGCATACATTTCCCTTTCATTAACCACGCGAGAGTTTTCTAAACCCCACATACGGTAGTTCTGTTTATTAACAAAACCGTTTAAGTGGAAGTGCGCCTCATCACTGAAAATGATTTTGTTTGCGAAGGTGTCATCATCCTGCCGTTTTCTTAATACCCAGTCAACAAACTGTCGTCTCTTTTGGTGGTCTGCCACTTTCAAATGTTGCGTCAACTGAATTTTATACGGGTGATCGTACCGAAGAATTCTCCGTACAGAAGAACATCTTAAACCCAATTTTTGATAACGGCAACGTATTGATTTTGCTGGGCTAACAGCCATGCTGTCACGAACCAACGCAACGTTCTGCTCAGTTCGGCCAGAACGACGACGTCCAGAACTTTTAAGGTCGACTGTTGAACCCGTCTCAAAAAACTTTTTCATGAGCCTGCGAACTGTTGATTCATTTGGTGCTTCATTACGTCCTAGAATACCGCGAAGTCGCCTGACAGTAGCCGCATAACTCTCTCCACTCTGGTAAAATGTTTTGACGATTAACAATCGCTGCGCAATAGTAAACTTCTCCATGTTTAGACACAGACTGCGAGAGTACTACACTGCGAACAAGAGAAACTACAACTGAATCGTCAATCGGAATGTTCTCCGAAATAGAAATGAGGTCAAACAATGTTGCCAATCGATAAACAAAAATTTACCAGCCGTTTAAAAACCGGCGCTCTTTTTGAATCACCCTTTATTAGGTAAAGTACGAGAAAGTAATTTAGTTACCATTATTGTTCAAGAGATGTTGGAAAATTTGTTTCACATTATCCTAAATCATGAATATAAGGACCACAAAAACGATAACTTAGAGCAGATGTTGTAACAGGTGAAACAAGTGGTTCACACACCCACCAGTGCAATGAAGTTTATATTCAAACAGAGGGTAAAAATACACCCTCACACCATTTTCGATTATGTTTATTTTTGTGTACGTGTTAGTTAATTTAGAAACAATATTTATTAACGTTTATAAAACAGTAAACATAATAGATGCACTCTATATAATTATTTTATATACTTTTCTCTGTTTTTATTTTATATAAATTTAATTAAATCCTCTTGTATAGGAAAACAATTGTTTTAAAACAATAGCATTTCCGTATCGGTTGATGTAACTGCATTGTAATGAAAATATATATCCTCGTATATTTTTCTTTTAGTTATATATTTTGTCTTCTTTTATTGTAATTTTAATTATTCGATATTCTGAAACATTTTGTAATATTACGTTAAAAGGCACTGGACAGTTTCCCTGAAGGGGATTTACATAATTTCTACCATAAAAATATACTATAATGCAAGTAACAAATAAAACTGAAAATATTTTAACTCTTATTGGTAAGGTTCGTTTTAGGTTCTGGGTAAAATAAATAATTAACAAACTATCATTTAAAATAACAAGTATTTATTGCACACTTTAGATTACAATTAGTTTCCTATAAAATTTATTTTACAAAAACATATTAATATTAATGTAAATTATAAAGAAACTGAAAATAATAAATTTAATTCATGTGGAATTTATAAAGTTAAATGTAATGAAATACATATATTATATACATATAATATAACTAATTAAATCAATAAAATTAATTAATTTCAGCTTAATTAATCAGTAATAAATTATTGGCTGTAACTACTAGGGGAAAATTTACACTTTTGAATTACCCCGGTGAACAAGCTGACTTGTTACAACTTTACCGCTAGATCAACCCGGTGGTTTATAATTATTTAACCCACCGGGTTGGTCTAGAGATAAAGTCGTCACCAAAATCAGCTGTTTAACAGCTGATTTTCGGAGACGAAGGTTCCTGGTTCAAATCCTAGTAAAGGTAGTTACTTTTATACGGATTTGAATACTAGACAATGGTTACCGGTGTACTTTGATGGTTGGGGTTCAATTAACCATACTCTCTCAGGAATGGTCGGCCTGAGTCTGTACAAGACTACACCTCATTTACATGTCATACACATATCCTCATCTCATTGGGTCATGGGGTTGCTTATTGTTCTGAATTGAACAGATTGCAACGTACACAAATTAGGAATAATAAAAAAAAAATATTATTTACTATATAGGATAGCATTTCACACTTATAGCGAATTTAAGTTCTTAAAAGGAATTGAGAGGGTTATGTTTTACCGATTGTGTGGTTCCACCCTCTTCCTCTGGTCAATAATCTTAGCAATCATAATTCTTAAATTAAAGATTTTTATAAAATTACCAATTGAACAGTATCAAAATCGGTCGAAACATAATGAAAAGTAAAACTTTTCTACGATTAAAGTTGAAAGTGAAAGGCAATGATAAAGTTTAGAAAAACTTTCATCCAACACCGTATTTAAATTGTAGAATAACAAACGAATTTAGAAGTGGTAGGTCTAATTAAAATTTTGAACTGTATTTAAATGAGAGATGATACGGTTATTTTACAGAAATTTATAATAAAATTTTCTCTTTCTTTCAGCGTTAAATAATTTCATTGTTTTAATTCCTTTACTTGACAGGTCGGGTGCACGTAAAATAAAACTTTAAATCTGATTATGTAACAACTAACTTTCATGTAACAGTGCTTTCATCTCACATAAATTATAACTGCAAAGTATTTCACAAATTTATCTCTCCAAATTTAATTACCTACTATTGTTCTTCATATTTTGTTTTATAAAAAAGTTTTGATTTAAAGAAGTTCTTCTACTACCGCGTGTAAATCCTTTCAGATAAATTTAACCTTATACAAATTTTAGAGTTCATTCACTGATAAAAATTATTACAACTAATTTTTGTACGGTTCGTTAAGGAAAACAAACGGAAAGTTTTCCTGCTAACTGTATACGGTATTTTTATCGAGCTTTTTATAAAATAGACTAAGGCTAACCTTCAGGCCAATCTGTGTCTAAACATACGTTATAAAAAATATAGCAGCTTCAAAAAATATTTTTAATGACTATTCAACGTCATTTATTACTTTTTTTACCCTTTATGAAACATGGGTAAGAAAAATTATGTTTTATAACAAATTTTGGATATAGATTTTTTGCTGGAAATAAATTTTTTCAAGTTCCCGAAACCAAAATTACATGTTTTACCAAAATTATTCTGTGTGTGTATGAAAAAACCTCAAAAATGGAAAAATCCTAAGAAATTGAAACTTGGAACTTAATTAAGTCCTACAGAAAACCCGTAACGAACATTTTCATAAAATTCGGTCAACCGGAAGTTGAAGTTAATCCATATGATTTTTTTTCAATTTTTAAAAACTCAGCTTCTACGATTTTAAAATTAAAATTGCCTCGCTTACTTCGCTTTTTTAGCTTCACAAGAAGAGGTTTAGCGACATGTCCAGAAAAATTCGTGCGGGCTGTGCTTTTGTGGTACTTTTTTATTGTATTCTTTTTAAATTGAGGCCTAATGCCCAGCAAAAAGGAATCACACAACAGCAGATGAGGAAAGATGGTTGGTACACTTCGAGGAACTCACCACTTGTATATAAAAAACACTCTCAAGACAAGCAAAGATTAGACATTATAATACCGTGATGAAACCTGTAAGTACGTGAGTTAGAATTACCACCAAAGAATGACCTTAAAATGGCCAAAGAGAAGCAGAGAAATTTAAAAGAAAGATCCTTCGCAAGATAATGGGTTTGGAGATAATCGAGATAATGAGGTCGAGAAAACCTGTACAAGAGAAATGAAAAATGAATGGAAATGATTAAAAAAAGAAGACTAAAATTATATGGACACTTGTATGGAATGGATGACAACCGGTTGATTGATATGCTTTTCACGGTTGATGAGCTCTGCTGTCTGTTCCACACGTCATTTAGACCAATCAGAACGTTTTCCACCATTTGTCAGATTGTACCTGACAAACATTACGCGCGCATATGTATAAGAGCTGCAATAGTTCACTCTCGTCTTGAATCTCGTACTGAACACATCGATTATAGACCGCGTTAACAAGCAATGCTTTATAATATAATAAGCTGATTGTATGTTTGTAGGTTATATTGTTATTGGAATACCTACCAAAAAAATGGCTGACTAAAGATATAACAGAGCTGTAAGAGCAAGTATTGGCAACGTTGCTGGCAAGTGATTGGCTAGCTATAAAGTGGGTAGGGGGCAATGCATACGTTCAGAGCTCATCACCCTTGAAAAATAGTATAAATAGGTTTTTTAGACACTAAACAATAAACCTGAGGTGTCGGATGAATGATTTAAAGAAGTCAGAAAATAAATTGAGAAATTTCGGCATCAACCGAGAAAACTTAATGAACCGAACCAAATTAAGATAAATATAAACGTAATTTAAGGACTTTCCATTAAGAACAAAAACAGATCATCGGGTGGACTGAAAAAAAGAAAAAACCCATTTTTGAACGAACACTGAGATCGTGGGCTGCAAAAAGAGCTTACAGAAACGTCTAACGTCACCTATGTGGTCTAAAATTGGCTCAGTACGAGAAAAAAATGAGGCTTAATTCATAATGAACCCAGTTGTACATTATCCGTTCAGGACTACGGGTGTTAACCGTTATTCAGACAAAGAGGTGTCTACTCCATTTTCCCTTTAGACGTCGTACAGTTGGAAAGTTTCTTGTAGTCTCGGGCTAGTTGGTTGGCATTGTTAGTTGGTTGGTATAGTAGTTCATATTTTACTATATTATTATTTTCACTATATAGTTCATATTAGTTCAAATTTACTGAAGAAAGACGCGGTTAGTACCTTTTACTGCCGGAATTTTGTAATCGTTTCCGGTGGATTTTATTGCTTACATAAAAAGAAGCACCAGAAGCAAGTCTTAAGAATTTTAACTGAAAGGCTTGAATTTACTTTATTTTACTGTGTACCGCTATTCCAAACAGCTGGACACCATAATCCAGAATGGTCTAAAAACAGTTTTAGAACAGTTTTAAAACAGTTTTAGTTTTTGTGTAAATTAAAATTTTGGAGTGAAGGTTAAATTTTGATCGTGGTTTAGTTAACTTCTGGCGACGGTTAAGTTCTAAACGTTTTTTTATACGGGTAATGCCAATTTTATTTTGAAAAAAAAGTTATTGGTTTAATTTAGTTTCTTTAGTCAGTACTGTAATGTCATTTACAAAGCCAGTCAGACAGTAAAGTTTTAAGAAGGTGAATTAAATCGAGAGAGCAAAAAAAGAAAAAAAAAGAAATAAACTAGAGTTATAAGTTTGTTTTAGTTGTTGAATATGTGCATCAATCATCCAATTAAAATGGCCAAATGCTTTACGAGGATTAACTCTTACTTCCACTTCATAGGCAGGCATTTCATAAAAAGTGCTAATTCGATTGTGACCATCGATCATAGTGACATGGTTAGTCGATTACTCGATATCCTTAGATGCACAAATAATGTACGTGTCGATTCAGCTCAACATTTATCACGCTGTAATGCTATTGCCTGCACTGACTCAACTTCGTCGAATTTTTCTCATTCAACTCAATATGGTGCAGAAATGATTTACGATGATACATGTGATATATTTCACTTGTGTTTTGTGTCTCTCTTGCCATTCCATGCATTATACTCACTTCATAATAATCTGCGAGAATAAAATTTTTTATTATATCTTATACTGAAACGAACGTTATAATTATTCTATGTTTATATAATTGTTTTTATTAATATTATACTCAGTTCAATTACTCTCATCATGTGGTCCTGGGTTCGAATCCTACTCAGGCACGACATATTTTCATACGTTACAAAAAATCATTTCATCCTCCATTGTAAACAGTTACACCCCAACGTCGTCGCTAATGACCACAGCAGTTGATGCGACGTTAAAAAAAATTATATTCAGGTATTAACAGGTTAGTAGTCTATAAAACTAATCTTCGGGGACTGGCGCTGTTACATTTTCGCGGCAAATATCATTTTTATGTATCTTGTTTTAAATATAAGTACAGTAGAATCTCAGTAGTCCGGCCTGTTCGGGACCGAGAGGGTGCCGAATTACTGAAAATTCCGGATTACTGGATGTGTTGGAATTTTGGAACTATAAATTATAAATTTAAACAAAAAATGAATATGCATTGATTTCTATGTGATTTTAAATTAAATTAACGTAATTGAAAAAGGTTTACTGAGTACTTCTGTAGTTATTGTACTAAACATAATATTATCGGTTATTGAAATCGCCTAGTGCGGTGTGGGGGTGCTCGTGTTGTGAGAATTCCGTTTCGTTGTCAATTCAGCATGAAGTATAGAGTATGACCGAGTTCTGGGTTTTGGATAAAAGACCAAAAAATATTCCATTTAACAATAATTAAGGCCTGCTTATTCATTTATTTAATCAAATCCTAAACATACATGTTATATTAAATCTGCTGTAATTAGGTTGAGTTGATTTCCCTAGTTTAATTTAAATCTTTTACCAAAATCTGTCCTGGGTGAGGTTTCATAATTTTAGGCATAATATTTTAAGTGCCGGATTACTGGAGGTGCCGGACTACTGCACGGCCGGACTACTGAGATTCTACTGTAATTAGGTCGGATCCCCTTCATGTATTCCTCAACTCATTCTTCTTCTTATCATCAAGTCTTAAGATTCAAAAATATTGTTATTTTCTGAGATACGGGAGTTTTACTGGTGCCATGCGGGAATGTTGTGAATTCGCAATGGCACCAGTCCAGATGTCATACTTTTGGCTCATTGGTGTCGTATGTTTACACTGCATAATTCGTGCCCTGTCTTTAAACAGTACAATTTTATCACATGGGACTGGCTTGCAGTTATTGAGAGCTGTCATGAGCTATTAAAGATTCTTATTTCTTCTGAACTGAGTCAGATTTGATGATCGTTCCACTAGGGATGAGTGACAGAAAACACACAGACAGAAGATACACAGTTCGCAATCAGGAAATATTTGACTTGTTTGTGTCAAATATTATAAATTGTTACAGCGCCAGTGTTCGTTGAGTAAATGCACCAAATTTATTTGCAAAGAACACTCGAAAGCAATTTGAATCGGTCTGGGCAAAAACATGTCAAGTAGCAATATCACAATTTCTCAGGAATCACAAAAAACATGTCACCTGATCTACTTGACTCGTTTATGCAGAGCATAGAACAAATTGGATGTAGATATACAACAATATATTGAATGACAGATGACTAGTTTATAGACAGTGTATGTGTATCTATCTAAATAATCATTTTTCATGAAGAAAAACTTTTGGAAAAAAATTTCACTTGACATGCTTTTGCACAGACCGATTCTGCAGCGAATATTTAAGTTGGTAAACATAAGTGTTGGTAGAAATATTTTCAATATAAACAAGATGTTGCAAAAATGCAACGGTGTCAGTACTTATGTTAATTTTTTTTGCCAGTCCCCGAAGGTAAATAATTTCACAATTCGGCCCTATTCCGTTCCACATTTTCTTTCAGCCGCCTCAATACGTAACAAGAAACATCTGAGTTCAATGTAACACCAGTTGGCACGAACTCGCTGTGGTTAAAACCTGTGATGTCGTGCTTTTTTCTCAAAAACTGTATTCTGCTTAAGGAATACTCTTCAAAAGCTTCTAGAAGCATTTCAAAAGTTTCAGCGGACGATTTGTTTATTTAACCTATAGTTAAATCATTCTGTTTAGACCAAAGAATCTTGCTCTTCGCTTTATGATTAATTTCTTTATGTCTGTTGTTTAGATCATCAGCTGAAAAGCTGGTTTGAACTTTTAGAGACATTACTAAGTAAAACAAGGAGTGATGTAGTTTACCGTAGCCTTTCTCACCGAGTGGAAAAGTATGGTTATCAGCATGCCAGGCCCTCTAAAAACATCATCTTTCCACCTTGTAAATGACGCCTTTACTTCATTCACCACAGGGTCTGGCTGTACATATAATGAAATTCATAACTGTCAGTTACCAACTGCGCCGGCCGCATTGGCGCAGTTGGTAACGTCCTCGCCTCTCATCATGCGGTCTTGGGTTCGAATCCCATTCAGGCACGGCATATTTTCATACGTTACAAAAATCATTTCATTCTTCACCGTCTGCATTAGCAGTAATTGCAGAACAGTCGGACGTTAAACAAAAAAAACAAAAAAATCTCAGAGGTGATAACTGTGACTATTATATTTTACACCCTATACCTCTTCTAATGGTAAATGCTTCACTCATACAATTGGTTGACCCGGTGATAAGAAACAGAACAATTTTTTGTAGCCCTGAAACTAACAGATCGAGTGGAAATAATTTATCACTCCACCTACCAGTTTTGGGCATTAAAAATATTTTTATAACCGCATATTAATAATTGCGTACTATTTTTGAAAATAAAATAATAACCATTAACATTAATTTATTTTAAATTGAACAACTAACAACTTTGAATAGTTGCATGATTTTAAATTCACGTTTGCTTTATTAGATTTATTCGACTTTTAGAATGTATTTTTTGTAGATATTGTAGCTATATATTTTAAAATATCTTTGTTATAAGCAATGGTAAAATTAAATCTCTTTTGTTCTGAAATACTTAATAAAAAAAAGACAACACCTACTCTAAAACATGGCTTTTAGCCATAGTTTTAGTCAATTTCCTCTACCTACATTGTGAATTTGAATTTGAAAAATTATGAATACATTATAATTTTTGGAAAGAATGTGTATGGAAATTTGAAAAAAATATCGGGGTCTTTTCCGTTTTCTGTATGTCACTATCAAATCCGATTTCTATGTAGGGTTACACAATACTCTCACTCGTGCGTCTAGCGAGCCAATCTGACTAGCAATATTGCTGCGTGATGTCAACTCCACTCCGAAGTTACTACACAGTCTGTAGAGTTACTTAATAATATTCGGACGGAAGAAGATGCTGTAGAGTTCCTTCAGGAAAAGGGGTTATCACATAATCCCAGAAGATGTGACAACTAAAAAAGTATGCGTGAAAAACTCACACGACTTTCTTTTCCCTATTATACTGGGACTGGGAAGGACGTGTGTACGCGTGCATGAGTGTGTTTGTCTCAGTAATAAGGCAGGGAATGAGAGAAATGAACAAGTGTGCAACCCTTCAGGGAATTCGGATTTGATAGTGGCATACACAAAACGGAAAAGACCCAAATATCGAAATAAAGTTTTATTAATATTATTTTGTAATGTTTTAAGTGTTCCTCACGGTAATTAAAAATATTTACGTGCTCGCCTCTCATCATGCGGTCTTGGGTTTAAGTTCACTATGTATATTTATTGGTAAATTGTAAAATGAATAAAAATGTAAGATGTATTGTTTTAAAATATAGTTAGTTTAATTACAATTACAAAGAATTTATGTGAAAGTAGTTAAACGATAGTAGAATGAGAAAAAGAGTAGATGAAATGGTGTTTCCGTAAAAGAGCAAGTAGAACAAGTAAAGCCAGTTTAATAATATTGGACATCGATCGAGACTGGTTGAGATGAGGTCACGTAGCCTACAATGTAGGAGAGTAAGTGAACGAACAGGTGGTGAAGTTCGGGAAGGAGAAAGAAGTGGGCTTACACGAGCAAGAGCAAGTAACAAGAAGGAAGGTAGACCGTTGTGATTACGTTAATGTAGGCCTAATGTCAAAAGCCGCAATGTATCATCTACACCCTCTTGACCTTCTTTTGTCTCCTTTCCTCCTGTTTAGTTTGTGTGTGTCTCCCTATTGTTCCCTTTTCCCTCCTTTTCTCACTCGTATAACCTACTCGTACTCGGTTCCCCGATGGTATTTGTTGCCGACTCTATTCTCAGTCCCCTCCCACTACTAATTTCTCTCCGCTCCTCCTTTCGAAACTCGGTTTACAGCTTCTTCTTTACTTCGTTACTCCATTGTCCCCAGCTATAACAGTTGCAACACGTATACGACGACAACTTTAAACTTTAACTTTATTATTATGCAAATTCCCTGGAAAATAATAATCATATCAAGTTCACTATACAACATCCGTGACAATTGTATTTGTTTTAAATAATACATTCTTCCATTTGTTTATTAGATGGATCTTTCTTATCCAAATTTCATTTAAACCATCTTTTTCACCAAAAATAAGTTAATTAAAACTTGCCAAGTTTAAAATATTATTCCTTGGTTTCATATCAGAGTTTTCTTTGCTTTATTTAGAAACTAACAATTTGGTTGTGAGCAAATATAACCTCAAATTGATATACCGCGCTTCCCAATAGATTTAACGTAGATCTACATGACATGGAAATAAACATTGGACAAACATTATATTTATTATGAGGGCGTAATCTTACTTTTATTACTCCAGTCGTTAAATTTGTTTCTCACATTCTCAAACAGGATCAACAAAACATTTGAATAAATTTCAGTCAGGACTTGAAAAACGAGATTGAAAGTGATTCAAAAGTTTTGACCAAAGTCATTACAGGTAATGAGTTGGTGTTAAGGGTACGGCCCAGAAACCAAGCCAGTGGAAGATTGGCTTCACGCTTAATGACGTCACAGGTGTAACACAAAAACAGTAACAGAAACACAACACTACGATTAAACGTTAACCCTTTATAGGGCAGTACTTCGGGCGGAAATAAACATGTTGTAAAATGTTAAATTTTGTTTTTTGGGGACTTGAATAATGTATTTCTAGTGCCAGAACAGGAAGATATTTCTTTTTTTATGTGGTAAGTAAACTTACCAAGGAATGTTTATTGAAATGAGAATCACATGTTTAGTGGTAAGAATGCTTATTAAAACAACTTCAATATAACAGAAAAATGTGTAGAATAACTTTCCTCAACTTTATATTATGAATGCTTGCTTTCCCGTAAAAAACTCGAATTTTCTAAGCGCTTTACCGAAGTAACAACAAAACAACACGGTTGCGTACGCTGGTATGAATCCTTACCACATTCGTGCAACTCGTGAGGCAAATGATTGCTGCGAACTAATTTTAATATGTGAATAGCCTACTTACCAGAGAACATCTTTAAAACCATAAAATGCCAATAGGGTTCAACTGCATAGCTTATTTTTAAATAAAATCGACTTTATTGACAGTGGTAAGTATACTTACCAAAGACCTATAAAGGGTTAACCTACAAACTGACGCCGTCTGGGCAGTTGTTTGTTGAAGGTCTCTATTAACGCCATGTAGCGGAAGAATTCTCTACTTACGTCTAGGGATGGCAGCGTGCTCTCAGTCCGGTTATTTTTGGGTCCCCCAACGTACATTAATTTTGGATTGGTAAAATATAGGACTGCCCATAATAAACAGGTGGAGTGTCAGATTATTTGTACTCAATCTGTTCGTTGCAGGGCTAAAATAAATAGTTCTGTTTCTTATCACATGGTCAGCCAATTAAATGACTGAATCATTTAAGAACAGAAGAGGTAGAGGTGTTAAAGACACTAGTCAGAGTTACCTCCTCTGAAAGTAATGAATTTCATTATACAGCCAGACCCTGTGGTGAATGAAGTGAAGGTGTCATTTGCAGAGTGGAAAATATGTGCTTTTCAGAGGGCCCGGCATGCTGATAAGCATACTTTTCCACTCAGTGAGGAAGGCAATAGTAAACTACCTCACTTCTCGTTTTACTTAGTAAAACCTCTACGGCAGGTTTGAACCTGTCTTTTGGCTGATAACCTAAACAACAACAAAATATAGGAACATAAAATTTTACACACTTATAGTTATCGGGTTTCTAGCTACTCACATTTTGCTATTTAATCTGTTGAACTACATAACTTAAAAAAAACCGTATAACATAAAATTTTTACAATATTTTCCTATGTTTTCATCATATTGCTAATTTTTGAAGCACCCAAGGAAATCATAAAGATGTTTCCGTAGTGCACGTAGGATAATTAGCTGGTAAAATTTCAGTCTGGGAGGTTTAATGGCTTCTGAAAAAATGTACCAAAGTATTAAAAACCTTAACTTATGGGAAAAGGCACAAATAAAAACAAAATGTAGGCTACACAAACAAGTTATTTCCCTGTCAAAAGTTTTTTAGAAAGCTAAACCGATAACTGAGAATATTAAAAACGGTAATGCAGATATTTAAAAAAAAACTAAAATTCTCTTTACACTAAAACGACCAGAATATAATTATGAAAAATATTCGTTCCTGGTGACATGATAATTTTTCTGGTTAAACCTGATAAAAACTTTATGTTTTTCAATACAGTAATTTATAAAACAATTTTCAAGCCTATTTGGAAGTATGGTGCTCAGCTTTGGGGTTCATCCAGCAAATCCAATTTAGAAATAATATAACGCTTCCAAAATAAAGTCTTGCGATCGACGAGCAACGCTGGGTGGTTTATGAGAAATTTGGAAATACATATGACCATCTTCGTATTCATAGCATAACAGAAAAGATAAGAGAGCTGAGCATCCGGTACCAGCAAACGATCACCAGAACCACCTAGCATTAAATTTGCTGGACAACAGTAAGAAAAAGAAGCACCTCAAAAAAATCGATTTAGACCAATGTTTTTAATCCATAACACCGCCAACAGTGTTGCTTAACACTGCCGGTCCCAAGCCCGGGGCCCCATCCGGCAAGAGATGGGGAAGTGTGGAGGGGGAGGAGTAACAACCTCGTTAAAAAACCTGGGTCCATCTGGCTCCGGATGGTAGCACCCAGTAAGGGCCCCTGCCTAGGGTTACAGGTGAAAACCGGTCAACGGCCTCGAAGGCGGAAGAGGAAGAAATTCCCAACGGCGGAGAGGGCGGAAGAACCTAGAGCGTCATCTCGAACGAACTGGTCTGCATGCTTGGAGGCAGTGAGGTGGCAGCCCCACCACTAAGCTTAACCTGCGCAGCGCCCGTAACGCGGCCAGGGGATTTCTCTTAAAACTGACAGTACCCAAAGCAGCCTCGGACAGGACAGGAATTTCGGAAACATAAATGGAAACGAACAAAAGAAACAACGAAAAGAGATGTAGGGAGGCCGAGAGGGAGATGGGTACCGGAACAGGTTCATGTAACCTAATCCTTGGAAGTGAAGATGATGAGATGATGATGTTTTTAATCCATACATGTAATTAAATTCACCATTCATCTTAATTACTACTTTTTAATCTAAAGTGATATTTCAAAATTTAATTTTTTACTTCTCTTTTATTCACATTGTTATTGTTCATTTTGTACATGTTCTTTGCAACTTTTATTTTTTGTTACAAATTTCATTTTATAATTTAATTTAGTTGAAGTGAGAGCAAAGTCTGCCTACTTCACTCATGTCACTTTCGTTTTGTTATAACGGTTTTGCTTAAGGCCTGAGTGTAAAGGCTTATGGTATAATATTATGTTGCTTAAAAAAATATTAATATAATTTTTTGGAGTAATTTAATGTTTTTATGGTAGATGCAGGTCTAAACTGTCGAAAAACGAAATGTTCAGTCAAAACTATCATAGAGTCTCCCCTTATGGAGAGATGGTATGATTTTTTGACTGAAAATTCCGGTTTAATATTTTTCAACAGTTTAGGCCTAAATCTACCAGAAACACATTAAAGTCCGCCAAAAAAATTATTTCAATGAAGAAAATTGAATTTTTATCAGGTTCCCCAGAAAAGTTATCGAGTCAACAAAAACGAATCTTTTCATAATTTTATACTTCTCATTTTAGTGCAAAGAGAAATTTGGTTTTATAAAACATCTGCAACACGGGTTTTAATAGTTTCAGCTGTTGGTTCACCTTTTTAACCAAATTTTGATAGGAATTTTACATATTTGTGTACATTTTGTTTTTTATTAGTGTGTCTTTTCCCGTAAATTTAGATTTTTAACACTTAGGTACATTTTTTTCATAAACTATCAAACCTTCCAGACTGAAATTTTCATCAGTTATTTCTCTTGTACATACGCATATACCGACATTTCTATAACTTCCTCAGGTGTTCCAAAAATTTTTTGATATAAAAAAAATATTTGTAAAAATTTTGTGTTATTCATAAAATATTTTTTAAAAACTTTATGATTAAACAAATTCAATTGGAAACTATCAGTAGCTAGATAAATCCAACAACTATACGTGTGTAACGTTTCATTTTTACTTTCTCTTGCCTATATGAATATATAGGAAGGAAAGTATTGTTTTCATGTCGATTTTTCGAAATCGAGTTTTCACCGGATCTATACGTTTTCAGACCCCCTGAACCCAAAAAACATGTTTTTAGCGATTGGTCTGTGTGTGTGTCTGTGTGTGTGTGTGTGTGTGTGTGTATGTGTGTGTGTGTGTGTGTGTGTGTCTGTCTGTGTGTGTGTGTGTGTGTGTGTGTGTGTGTGTGTGTGTGTGTGTGTGTGTGTGTGTGTCTGTGTGTGAACAGAATATCTCAAGAACGGAACATCGTACGAACTTGAAACTTGAAACTAAAGTTACATACCACTACCGGACGCGACACGAACATTTTCATCAAAATCGGTCAACCGGAAGTAGTAGTTTATTCGTATAATTTTTCAGTTTTTTGCTATTTTCTCAAAAACTGGTCCTACGATTTTTTTTAAAATCGCCTATTTTACTCAATTTTTTATTCTCTACAAGATAGGGTAGGCGCCATGTTTGCTGAAATTCTCGGTGAGGCTGTTTTCACGTAAAAACGTTGTTTTTTTAAGATTACGGCTTTAATATAACTTTTAGCGCAAAAACTTATATAATAAAAGTTGTAGAGAATTTAAAAACCTACAACTTTTGTTTCAAACACTTTTTGTATAACGCTTAGTTTAGCGGTAATTAGCGATTTTCTGTTTTTTTTCTCACGAAAACGTGAGAAAAATCGATTTTTTTAACATTTCGGTCTTAGTATGCATTTTACGACAAAAGTGTATATAATTAAATTTATAGAAAATTAAAAGATCTACAACTTTTGTTTAGAGCATTTTTCTCTACAGAGCCTAGTTTAGCGTGAAAGCGTGATTTTCCGTATTTTTAAGCCAAACTGAGTTCGATTGTCATTTTGCGTCATTCACTCATGATTAAAATAAGGTTATGTTTTTGAGGTTAGTTTTTGTTCATTTCTAATGTTTTAATACTAATGTTAGGTTTATTATTAATTATTTTCATTGGCAAGAGAAAGTTGTGTGTGTGTTTCACACCAGATTTTTCTATATTTTTTAGAAATCCTATGAAAAATGTACCTAAAAATAGCAAATTTAACATTGACGGGATACAAAGTACAGTTTCCCCTTAAGGTAGTATAATTTCCTGTTTATAGAAATTGTTGTTGTTAGGTCATCAGCCGAAAAGCTGGTTTGAACCTCTAGAGGTTTTACTAAGTAAAACGAGGAGTGAGAAGGTTTACAATTGCCTTCCTCACCGAGTGGAAAAGTACGCTTATCAGCATGCCGGGCCCTCTGAAAAGCACGTATTTTCCACTCTGCAAATGACACCTTCACTTCATTCACCACAGGGTCTGGCTGTATAATGAAATTCATTACTTTCAGAGGAGATAACTCTGATTAGTGTCTTCTACACCTCTACCTCTTCTGTTCTTAAATGATTCAGTCATTTAATTGGCTGACCATGAGATAAGAAACAGAACTATTTATTTTAGCCCTGCAACGAACAGATTGAGTGTAAAATATTTGACACTCCACCTGTCTGTTATGGGCAGTTATAGAAATTAATATATTTATTAGAATAGCCTTTTAGTTGATACGATGTTTTAGAGTGTTTGTAGTGCGTAGAATATAGTATCGCATCAGTAACTATACTGTCATCAAGCAATAAGTAGATTGAACGTCACAATCACCTAATGGATTTTGTCCCTTCCTATAAAAATGAAACGTAGAAAATTATTTGTTGTTCTTGAGTGCTTGTAAAGGTACACACATCAATCTTACGCAATAACATTTTCTAACATTATGGTTAACCGTTAATCTTTTTGACAACTGATTTAGATATTACTCTGGAGTTTTATTTCCTCCTGACTTAATAAAACAACTGAATTTATTATTGAAATTTTGAACAAACATTTGATAGCTTAGTTTCATCAGATATTTGGCTTTAGTAAATTACATTTTCTGTAAGATACAGGTTTTTAAAGATGTAATGAATAAAAATTAAATTAATTAAATGATTAACAAAATTGCAAAGATAAAACAATATTTTAAAACGCTTTAATCTGTGACTATCTTTACTGTTGTTGAAGAGGGTGATTGCGAGAAGATGTTGATGTTCTTACTTTTTAATTTTTTAAGTGTTAAAACGAAAATTTTTTTAACGAAAGTGTTGTGCAGCAGCAAGAGTAGTTTAGAAGAGATGGCAAATTTGAAAGTGGGCAACGAAAACATACAGGAAGTTGGAGAATTCTGCTACGTAGGAAATAAAATAACAAAGAATGATAGAAAAACAAGTAATATCAAAAGTAGGATTGCTCAAGCCAAAAAAGCCTTTGAAATTAAAAACAGCTCACGACTACAAAAATTGATTAACAGATAAGGAAAAATTTCTTAAAACACTATGTTTGGAGTGAAGCATTATACAGGAGTGAAACGTGGGTGATAGGGGCTGTAGAAAGAGAGAGGATAGAAGCTTTAGAAATGTGGTGTTATAGGAAAATGTTAAAGATTATGTGGGTGGACAGAGTAAGTAATTTAGAGGTTCTTAGGCGAGTTAATGAAAGAAGAAGTATAAAAATGGAAATATCTTACCAGAAGAAGGGATATGCTAGTAGGGTACATCTTAAAATATCCAGGTATTGGTCTGTCAATAATGGAGGGTAATATTAAAAGAGTGATTATTGTAGAGGGAGGCAAAAGTTAGAATATAATTATAAAGGAAATTACAAAAGATGTAGGATGTTACAGGTATGTAGATATGAAACGACTCGCGCAAAACAGAACAGATCAGATAACAGCATCAAAACAGTCGAGGGACTGATGACAAATAAACTCTACGTTTATTAATTTGTTCTTCTTGAAAGTCAGGTTTAAAAAGTTTGCAGTATTTTATTGGTTACGTACCATGGGTCTGCAGTGATCGGTTTCAGGCATTTTGATTGAAAGCATCGCAGTATTTTTAAATATTTGATGAACTGGCTGTACCCCATTGCGTTAACCCGTAAAATTAAACTGGTTGAATAGTACATAACTTTGTATAAAAGAACTTTATTTCTATGAGAAAGTTGAGACTTACTGCCTAAGAGCCAATGGATCTAATTTCAGAAAAAAAAAAGTTGTTTTCTTTTCGTCTATAGTCAATGTGACTTCTCCAAATGAGTCTTCGGTGTTTTATTAAGGACGCAACCCTGATTATAAGAAGATAGAAGTAATACATCAGTAAATTTTTTGTCCCCCAATCGGTATGTTGGCAACAGTGTACTCAAGGCCAACTACCTAAGACAGTTAAAATGTTCCAGTCAAGCATTAGTGTGGTGACTGCAGTCGTTTCGTTATATTGTTAGCAATGGCTTTTTAAGGAAGAACGCGTGTTTATTGTAAAGAATTACATAGCGAGTAAATCTTAAAAATGTGTGCAAGATAAGTTTTCGAAGACCGCGAAAGTTCTCAAAGATTTGAAAAATCGTTTGACTCAATCACCTAAAAAATCGCTTAGAAGATTATCACCGCAAACTGGGCTAACATTAACTACTGTTTTCAGAGCTACGAAAAAATTACATTTACATTCTTATCGCGTTGGCGTAACTCATGAACTGAAAGCTACAGACCATCAGAAACGATCTTTGAGAACTTCCGCGGTTAACTTTGTTGGCTGGTGAGGTGGTTTCTCATCGAGTACACTTTCCAGTTCTACGGAATTTATTTATCAAAAGCTATAATGACGATTTATTCGAAACGGCAGAACGGGAAAATTTTAACTGAAACTTATCCTGCACAAATTTGTAAGATTTACTCGCTATGTAAGTCTCTACAATAAACACGCGTTCTTCCTTGGAAAAAACCAGTGCTGACACAATATAACAAAACGACTGCTGTCACCATACTAACGCTTGACTGGAACATTTTAA
The DNA here is from genome assembly GCA_035578175.1 of Catonia carolina. Classification (NCBI taxonomy): domain Eukaryota; kingdom Metazoa; phylum Arthropoda; class Insecta; order Hemiptera; family Achilidae; genus Catonia; species Catonia carolina. The sequence continues at coordinate 25,480,607 of JAQMRL010000001.1, forward strand.
CTGTCTTATGTAGTTGGCTTTGAGTACACTGTTGCCAACATACCGATTGGGGTACAAAAAATTTACCGATTTATTACTTCTATCATCTTATAATCAGGGTTGCGTCCTTAATATAACACCCGTTATAATCGAGTTGTTGTTTAGGTCATCAGCCGAAAGGCTGGTTTGAACCTGTAGAGGTTTTACTAAGTAAAACGAGGAGTGAGGTGGTTTACCATTGCCTTCCTCACTGAGTGGAAAAGTATGCTTATCAGCATGCCAGCATCACAAAAGTATGCTTATCAGCATGCTCCGAAAAGCACATATTTTCCACTCTGCAAATGACACCTTCACTTTATTCACCACAGGGTCTGGCTGTATAATGAAATTCATTACTTTCAGAGGAGATAACTCTGATTAGTGTCTTTTACACCTCTACCTCTTCTGTTCTTAAATGATTCAGTCACTTAATTGGCTGACCATGTGATAAGAAACAGAACTATTTATTTTAGCCCTGCAACGAACAGAGTGAGTGTAAATAATTTGACACTCCACCTGTCCGTTATGGGCAGGGAGTATCGTCTAAAATCGAGTATCATCTAAAATAGGCGTCATTATTGTCTCCATCATGATGATACGCAATTGGAGCTTCATTTCATGTTTCAATTACAACAATACAGTCGTAATGATCTGAAATTGCCTCTTGTATACAAGGTGTAGTCAAAATTATGTAGGCCTACGTTCAATACAACTGTTTCACAATTTCAAAAAACACCCAAACGAAATTGTTCAAAATTTATCTGTGTGACCTTTTCCAGATCTATAACGATCCAATAAATGATCGAGTACTGAACTTTTACAATACAAAAAATTTAATCTGGTTCAGTTATTTGTGCATTGTTTAAGTAACGTTCAAAACAGTTTTTCAGGAAAACTGAATAAAAAGTAGATTCTTTTTACTTTCTCTTGCCTATATGAATATATAGGAAGGAAAGTATTGTTTTCATGTCGATTTTTCGAAATCGAGTTTTCACCGGATCTATACGTTTTCAGACCCCCTGAACCCAAAAAACATGTTTTTAGCGATTGGTCTGTGTGTGTGTGTGTGTGTGTGTGTGTGTGTGCGTGTGCGTGTGCGTGTGTGTGTGTGTGTGTGTGTGTGTGAACAGAATATCTCAAGAACGGAACATCGTACGAACTTGAAACTTGAAACTTAAGTTACATATCACTACCGGACCCGACACGAACATTTTCATCAAAACCGGTCAACCGGAAGTAGTAGTTTATTCGTATAATTTTTCACTTTTTTGTGATTTTCTCAAAAACTAGTCTTACAATTTTTTTTAAAATCCCCTGGTTTACTACATTTTTTATGCTCTACAATATAGGGTAGGCGCCATGTTTGCTGAAATTCTGCTTGAGGCTGTTTTTACGTAAAAACATTTTCTTTTTAAGATTGCGGCTTTAATATGCATTTTAGCGCAAAACGTTATATAATAAAAGTTGTAGAAAATGTAAAATTCTACAACTTTTATTTCAAACATTTTTTTGTGTAACGCTTAGTTTAGCGGTAATTAGCGATTTTCTGTTTTTCTCACGAAAACGTGAGAAAAATCTATTTTTTTTAACATTTCGGTCTTAGTATGCATTTTACGACAAAAGTGTATATAATTAAATTTTTAGAAAATTAAAAGATCTACAACTTTTGTTTAGAGCATTTTTCTCTATAGAGCCTAGTTTAGCGTGAAAGTGTGATTTTCCGTATTTTTAAGCCAAACTGAGTTCGATTGTCATTTTGCGTCATTCACTCATGATTAAAATAAGGTTATGTTTTTGAGGTTAGTTTTTGTTTATTTCTAATATTTTATTAATAATGTTAGGTTTATTATTAATTATTTGCATTGGCAAGAGAAAGTTGTGTGAGTGTTTCACACCAGATTTTTTCTTCTGAAATACATTAATTACTGTATGAGTAGTATTGTGGGTTTTATACTTGGGTATAAATTCTGTGGTATTGTCTTGGTTAATAAATTAATTGAATCATTTATGTGCATATATAGAACAAAATTCACTGGAGAAGATTAAATGTGCCTGGACGAGAATGCAAGTCACCTGATGGAAAATACCCTACAGCAGAGGGTTGTTTATTGTAAGGGATGAAGAGGAAACGGGATAATGGGTTCATGTAAAGTGCAATGTAATCCCATCTATTTTAGTAATGGGGTGGGTGCTAGGGGGGATGTTTTGACGGTCAGCTGTATTTGATTATTTGAGTGTTAAAAGTATCGGTGAAAACAAAAACATAGTAAATTAATTTGATATATTCACTTTCTCGTTTAATAAATATTTACTTTTTAATAGCATTTTCATGATTTGATAAACAGAGTTTTTAAATTAGATTGTCGATCGAGGATCTTAGGTTAGGCCTATGTTTTCCCTACAAAATAAACTTGACTCTATACTCTATATCGAAATAATAATTACCTACATTAAAGGGAGATAGCACGATGGTTTTACTCAATATTTCGATTTTTGTGTTTGTATGCTTTTCAGTACTTTAGGCCTAGATCTACCAGAAAATATTAAATTACGCAGAAAATTATTTTAATGAAAAAATTAAGTATTTATCAACTTTACACAGAAAAATTATCGTGTTACTAAGAACTAATATTTTTCACAATTTTATACAGCTCGTTTTAGTGCAAAGAGAATTTTAATTTTTTAAATATCTGCATCACTGTATTTTGTATTCTCAGCTGTTGGTTCAGCTTTCTAAACAACTGTTGATGAGAAATTTACTTGTTTTTGTACATTCTGTTTTTGATTTGTGCCTTCTTGTTTCTTGTGTTTTCCCGTAAATTTAGATTTTTACCACTAGGTAAATTTTTTTCAGAAACCAATAAACCTACCAGGCTGAAATTTTTACCAGTTAATTATCTTGTATATCCACATATACCGACATTTTTATGACTTACTTAGGTGCTCCAAAAATTAGTAATACGCAAAAAACGTAGAAAACAATTTGTAAAAATTTTATGTTATTCGTAATATTTTTAAAAAATGGTATGGTCCGAAGTTTAAATTGAAAAAATATCAGTAGCTTGAGAAGAAAGTCGACACCTGTGGTGTGCAAAGTCTAATTTCTCTATATTTTACCAATCCTATGAAAAATGTACCTAAAAATAGCAAATTTAACATTGGCGGGATACAAAGTACAGTCTCCCCTTAAAGTTAGCTTAAGGATTTGGAAACTTGTAAGTTATGTGCGAGAATTTAGATAACCGATACGTTGATTTAAACTATTTTAAGCAATAAAGAAGAAAACTAATAAAGTTTAGATTCCATTGTGACGAATATAAAAATTTAAACTTTGAGAAAAACATTAATTAAATCGCATTATGATTTAGATTAGAGTTTAAGGGATGAGAAATTGGAAGAAATAAGCGCAGGCTTAAAGGGAAGATAATCAATTAATTCAGTGGCACTTGTAATTAAGGGCTTTTGATGACTGGGTGCTGTAAAGGCGCTGTGTTGCACCTCACCGTACAAGACTTATTCATTAGTTAAAATTTATGTCAATAGAAATCAACTAAAACTAACTAGTAATTATTATTTCGTTCGACTAATTAGAGCGGAGACGCCAGAAAGAGAAAGAAAATCAGGAAACCGTTGTGAATTTTCACTCGGAGCTTTTCAAAAGCGTCTACCCGTTATTGTTCCCGTAGCACCACGTCACGTCATGTGTGAAATTCGCGTTGATTAAATTGTTCGGTGTTTTAATTTGACGCAAGAATAAAACGTACCGAGTTAGTTTAGTTTATTAAACATTATTCAACAAACTGTAATTATTATTCTAATTTTAGGCCCTCTCTGTATCTCGTATATTGTTCTACAATATAATAACTTCAAGTTTTATTACAAATTAAGTACTACCTGAATCACTAACATTAAATTCACAATTTAGAATTTTATGAAAATTTTAAATGATTTAATATTATTTCATAAACTAATTCGATAAAAATTTTCTGAATTAATCGTAAAATTTTCTATTATTAAAAAATCTGGTGTGAAACCCTCATACGGCTTTTTCTTCCCAGTGTAAATAAGTAAAACCCTAATCTATCTATAATCATATAGCCTAAGTAAATAATGTAATACAAATATTAAGGGCTAGTGATCCTGTGATCTAACCACGTTTTAACTCTAAACAGATCTTCTTCCGATTTCTTAAAAATATTATTCCAGGATTCACCAGAAAAATACAATACTATTTTAAAAAGAGAGGCAAAAAGTATAAAAAGATGAGGCAAAAGACTTCGAGATACAGACTAACTATCAAACGGTTAATTTGTAAGCACGCTACAATTTTCTGTTAAAAGCTGCATTTAAATTGGTTCACTCCATGTCGAGTAATTTTACATTGTTGACTGTATAATTTTATACTTTTCTGTATTCGCCATAATAAAAAAAATGAGAGAAGAATAAAGTATTGATGCCGGCGTTTAAGATATCACTTGTATATGCAACCCGCAGAACGTGTGTACTGCTGTACCTGAAAACAACATTTAAAGATAACAGCTGATATAAATTTAAATAATATATCATAGTGTTGTTATTCCGGGTTCAAATCCTAGTAAAGGTAGTTACTTTTATACGGATTTGAAAACTAAACAGTGGTTACCGGTGTACTTTGATGATTGGGTTTCAATTAACCATTCTCTCTCGGGAATGGTCGGCCTGAGTCTGAACAAGACTACACCTCATTTACACGTCATACATAAATCATCCTAATCTGATTGGGTCATGGGGTTGCTTATTGTTCTAAATTGAACAGATTGCAACGTACACAAATTAGGAATAAAAAATCTGGTGTGAAACACTCACACAACTTTCTCTTGCCAGTGAAAATAATTAACAATAAACCTAACATTAGTAATAAACCATAAGAAATAAACAAAAAACTAACATCAAAAAACGTAACCTAATTTTAATCATGAGTGAAAGACGCAAAATGAAAATCAACCTCATTTTGGCTTAGAAATACGGAAAATCACTCTTTCTCTCTAAACTAGGCTCTGTAGAGAAAAATGCTTTAAATAAAAGTTGTAGATCTTTTAATTTTCTATAACTTTTATTATATACACTTTTGTCGTAAAATGCATACTAAGACCGAAATGTTAAAAAAATCGATTTTTCTCACGTTTTCGTGAGAAAAAAAACAGAAAATTGCAAATTACCGCTAAACTAAGCGTTATACAAAAAAATGTTTGAAACAGAAGTTGTAGGGTTTTAAATTTTCTACAACTTTTATTATATAAGTTTTTGCGCTAAAATTTATATTAAAGCCGTAATCTTAAAAAAACAACGTTTTTACGTGAAAACAGCCTCACCGAGAATTTCAGCAAACATGGCGCCTACCCTATCTTGAAGAGAATAAAAAATTGAGTAAAATAGGCGATTTAAAAAAAAAATCGTAGGACCAGTTTTTGAGAAAATCGCAAAAAACTGAAAAATTATACGAATAAACTACTACTTCCGGTTGACCGATTTTGATGAAAATGTTCGTGTCGCGTCCGGTAGTGGTATGTAACTTAAGTTTCAAGTTTCAAGTTCGTACGATGTTCCGTTCTTGAGATATTCTTTTCACACACACACACACACACACAGACACACACACACACACAGACACACAGACACACACACAGACCAATCGCTAGAAACATGTTTTTTGGGTTCAGGGGGTCTGAAAACGTATAGATCCGGTGAAAACTCGATTTCGAAAAATCGACATGAAAACAATACTTTCCTTCCTATATATTCATATAGGCAAGAGAAAGTAAAAATAGTTATTATTGACAGCGTGATGACGTGTGAAAAATCAGCTGTCAGCATTACTATACTATAGTTGAGCCGTTGTTAGTTTGCTCCTCCTAGTGTCTGTCAACAAACAAAAGCCACCTACTACAGGGTGCACGCTAGAGTCTACGACTTTACGAATGTCGTATTCCTATTAATTTAACTATTTTTTAAATTATAAGTACGTACTTCAAGTACTAAAAACATCAGTCATGATATGATGTAGGCCTAACAATTTCATTTAGAAAAATACTTTTAAAAGTATTTTTTATTTAAATACTTTTGAAAGTATTTTGTTGTTACTTTTTAATCAGCGTGTACACATTTTGATATAATGCGTATGCTCAGTGACGTCATTATTTGTTTACATTAAGAGCAAACTAAGAGAGGCTGGACTATAAATACTTTGTTATTAGAAAGGCATGACTATTGCACTGCGTACCTCACCCGGCCGGTGCAATCTTATACGTCAGCTTAATACTGGTTGAAGGTTAGCGAGACAGTTTAATCAGGATTATCTTTTTGTTTATTAGTAGTTCAATTCAATTAAGACACTTATTTTAATGTCGACCTCTCTGAAACCTTAAAATATCTAATTTTTAACGAGTCTTATGTATTCTTCTTTTCACCGAACTGAGTAGAAACCTACGCGTGCAATAGACTAACTAATATTATAATATTGATTCTTAAACCAAAAGACATTTTGTCGTTGTTCTTTTCACTAATAGTCCGTTGTCTAGTTTTAACACGTTTACTTTTACTTTTTTGTGTATGTCCTACACGGAATTCTCTGCTTTCCACAATCTAATATCGTCTCCTATCTTACACGAGATTGTTTCCAACTTTGGATCTACTCCTTCAATTTTTTGGATTGAAAAGAAATGCATTTAAGGGTCAACTGTTCACTGTATTCTTTTGATATACCAACCGTCTGGTTTCTAAGCTAATATTATTTCCTGAAAACTAGTCTGTTGCTTTATGTCTTCTTTACAATACACGACATTAATACTGACCATGATTATCTTCTTATTAATCCTATTTCCAAATGTTCTTGATTCGGACCGAACACAACCCCCTCCCCGTCACTCAGTCACTCTCTCTCTCTCTTGCTTGTTTACTCTTTATCTTCAAGAAAAAAGCATCCATTTAGGCAATACTCTCCTTCAGCCTGCTAACAACCCTCTTTTATCCTGTTCATCCTGTTTCTACAACCCTGCGTAACGGTCTATCCATTCCCAATTGTTCCCTCATTACATAATTCCTTACTTTATTGGCATTTTAAAAATTGTCATATATCATTTTCCTTTGTCTGTCCGTCCGTCACACACCAATATCAGAAACTACAAGAGATACCAAAAAATGGTTTTCGGATTCGCAATCTACTTAAAAAGGTTGTAAGCCTGAATTGGGTTTGAAGCTTCGGTTTCAACCGGAAGTGGCCGAAAACCGGAAATCAAAATATCAAAGTCGGAATTTTGAAATAAAAATTATATAATTCAAATCATCCTAAAGAGTAGATAAAGAAATCACAAATGATTTTGGCGTAGGTCAAAAGTAAACATTTTATGAAACACGTCGGCTCATTAATGGGGTTTTCTCTTTCTGTCTTTCCTGGAATACTCATCTTGATTTTCGTATATTATGCTGCTTACATTTTAATCTCTAACTTCTTTTTACTTGTCCATATTTCCAACGTTTCAGTCATATCAACATAAAATGTGCATTATTTGTAATTTTATGACATTAAACATCAACTTCTTGATTTAAAATGAGGTTCTCATACTTTGGGTAAACCACTTGCTTTCTGCACCCTTATACTTAACTATTTTTCCAATTTTCCATCTAATGAGAAAACAATTCCCAAATATTTGAATTCTGTAACTTCCTCCAACACTTTTTTTTGAGTGGTGATGCCTACATAAGCCTTGGGCTTGTGCGTAGGTAATGATCTGTGGTGATTTACAGATGAAAAAATGCCAGACCTGACCGGGAATGGAGCCCGGGACCCCGGCATAGTTCCCAGTTGCGCTGACCACTACACCACGGGCCTTTACCGTTTAACTTTATTTCATGTCGTTACTTTTCCACACTAAATTCCAAAACACACTTAACGATCTTTTCGTTCCACAAATATTAACGAAAATGTTTATTGCTAGTTGTTCCCGAACACCGTAAATGTTCTCATAAATAACGTGAAAAAATTCAGGGAGTAGCCCTAAATGTGTAGTAAAACTCAATTGAAACCTCGGTATGGAAAATTCAGACCCATTACAATACTTCCTCATACAACAAGTCTAAAGATGGGAGCTCACTTGATTGCTAGCGTAAGGAATTTTGGTGGAGGAGGAGGATTGTTTGTACGATTCCCCTCCTCCTATAACCTAGAAGTAGTATAATACCATTAGTACGCGCTCTTCTAAAAATATTACTCACAAACCATTTCGAATAACAACTGTAGTACCAGTCCCTCTTCCACTTTATCCCCCTTGCACTACAAAACAGCTCAGCTCCCAACTATAAATAGTTAAAGAGAAATATAAAAAATCTGGTGTGAAACACTCACACAACTTTCTCTTGCCAATGCAAATAATTAACAATAAACCTAACAATAGTAATAAAACATTAGAAATAAACAAACAACTAACCTCATTAAACATAACCTAATTTTAATCATGAGTGAAACACTCAAAATGAAAATCAACCTCAGTCTGGCTTAAAAATACGGAAAATCACTCTTTCACGCTAAACTAGGCTCTGTAGAGAAAAATGTTTTAAATAAAAGTTGCAGATCTTTTAATTTTCTATAAATTTGATTATAAAAACTTTTATTATAAAATGCATACTAAGGCCGAAATCTTAAAAATATCGATTTTTCTCACGTTTTCGTGAGAAAAAAAAACAGAAAATCGCTAATTACTGCTAAACTAAGCGTTATACCAAAAAATGTTTGAAATAAAAGTTGTAGGTTTTTAAATTCTCTACAACTTTTATTATATAAATTTTTTCGCTAAATTGCATATTAAAGCCGTAATCTTAAAAAAACTTTGTTTTTACGTGAAAACAGCCTCACCCAGAATTTCAGCAAACATGGCGCCTACCCTATCTTGTAGAGAATAAAAAATTGAGTAAATGAGGCGATTTTAAAAAAAATCGTAGGACCAGTTTTTGAGAAAATCGCAAAAAAGTGAAAAATTACACGAATAAACTACTACTTCCGGTTGACCGATTTTAATGAAAATGTTCGTGTCGGGTCCGGTAGTGATATGTAACTTAAGTTTCAAGTTTCAAGTTCGTACGATGTTCCGTTCTTGAGATATTCTGTTCACACACACACACACACACAGACCAATCGCTAAAAACATGTTTTTTGGGTTCAGGGGGTCTGAAAACGTATAGATCCGGTGAAAACTCGATTTCGAAAAATCGACATGAAAACAATACTTTCCTTCCAATATATTCATATAGGCAAGAGAAATACAAAAAATACATCATTTTCTGTTAAAGTTATTATGGTATAAAAATGTCTTTAATTTCAGCTTAGCTACTATAGAATTATATTCTTCAGTAAAGATATTAATTAATAATGATAATTGTGTGCGCACATACGCGTAGAATGTTTATTTTAATACTAGAGGCAATGGCTGCCGTTTCAGTGTGTTTGTTTTATTAGGTTAACTTATACAGTAACGTTGTAGACACAAGCCTCCCGGAAAACGGTCCAATATGGACAGCTTGTTGAATAGCAATATAGGCTTCTATATACAGTACATACCTGAACTGTTTATTTACACACACACTGTTTACCAAGCCGTATCTTCCAAGTTCTACTGAACAACTAAAATTACTCTACCGGTAATAAAATATTAATATTCCATATTAACCTATCCGATATTACCGGTGGAATATCGCATGGTAAAACCAATAATAGCCTATTTTAATAAATAAACAAGTAACCGATTATTGATCTATCTCGTATGTATCCGAAAATAATACATGTGACATTTTTATATAAACTCCAAACGTAGGGTGTTTTATCACATGCACCCTATATTTATGGCCTATCATTATACCATTCAAATTTGGGTTTTTTGTAATTTGGGCTACTTCTAAAAATATATTTTAGTTTGTATTATATTTTTACCTATATGAAATATACGAAAGGAAAGTATTTCCTTTTTATGTAAATTTTTCTAAATCGAGTTTTTACCGGACATCTTTTCAGGTCCCTGAACTCAAATAAAATTTTCATCGGTGTTTGTATGTATTTTTTTTTTACTTAAAATAGACTAACCCACCGGGTTGGTCTAGAGGTAAAGTCGTCGCCAAAATCAGCTGTTTAAACAGCTGATTTTTGGAGACGAAGGTTCCTGGTTTAAATCCTAGTAAAGGTAGTTACTTTTATACGGGTTTGAATGCTAGACAGTGGTTACCGGTGTACTTTTATGGTTGGGTTTCAATTAACCATACTCACTCAGGAATGGTCGGCCTGAGTCTGTACAAGCCTACACGTCATACACATCATCCTCATCTCATTGGGTCATGGGGTTGCTTATTGTTCTGAATTGAACAGATTGCAACGTACACAAATTAGGAATAAAAAAAATAAAATAAAAAATTAAAAAAAATAGATTAAAACTGGTCTAAAAGACCAACCATTAATTTTTCGTTCATATTATCTTAAAAACTAAATACTTAAATTATATAATCCATACAACAATATTTTATATCTTAACACTAAAATATACACAAAACTTTTCACTACTTTTGGACTTCACACTGCTCTGCTTTAACACATCACACTGCACTGTTACACTAGTTCGAAGGGCTCCTTCCTACTGAGCATTCTAGAAACATTTCCATTATCAAGAAGTTGAATTGCTTCAGGATTGATGTGGCCATCTAGGCGAGCTTCATGTTTGACAGCAAATCTTCTTATCTCACTGGACACAAAAGGGATGTCAAGATCTCTATGCAGATCACTATTGCTATTGTACCAAGGGGCATTTACCATAGCTCTCAGTACTTTATTCTGAAACGTCTGTATAATACTTATCTGACTTTCTCTGCCGCAACCCGAAAGTTGTATAGCTACCATATATCCAGATGGGTTTTAAAATTTGTTTATTGATTGTTACTTTATTATAAAGTTGCAGCTGCGATTAACGTCCCAGTAACTAATATAGGTAGTTTCCTAAATTTGAGGCCCAACTCAGCTCTTTTTATCTTAATGTGCTCCTTCCATTTCAGTTTCGTATCTAAAGTCATTCCTAAATACTTAGCAGTGTTCGCACATGGTACAATGTTTCCATTTATGGTGACTGATAAAGGATCTGCAATATTTTTATTGGTGAAATTTATATGTACAGATTTTTGCTAGTTTAGTTTTATTCTCTATTTTTTAGTCCAATGAAATATTTGATCACACGCACGCTGGAGCTTGGTTGATGATTCGGCTTGATTTGCATCGTGTGTATGTATGAAAAAAAATTATCTCAAGAACAGAATATCGTACCAAGCTGAAACTCGTAGCTTACGTTGGTTCTCTTGAATCACAAGGCGACAGACAAGGCACGAATATTTTCATCAAAGTCAGTCAACCGGAAGTAGTAGCTTATTCGCGTAAATTTTCACTTTTTTGCGAATTTCTCAAAAACAACTCCTATGATTTTTGTTTGAATCGCCTCAATTATACTAAATTTTGTATGTTTTAATAATTTTTTGCGAGCGCCACTTGTAAATATTAGGCTACTTTCAGAAAAATCGAATCGATTCACTTGATCGATTCTAAATCGATCGTTAAACGATATGTGTATAGATTGCAGTATATATTGTTGTTTAGGTCAACAGCCGAAAGGCTGGTTTGAACCTCTAGAGGTTTTACTAAGTAAAAACGAGGAGTAAGGTGGTTTACCATTGCCTTCATCACCGAGTTGAAAGAGTATGCTTATCAGCATGCCAGGCCCTCCGAAAAGCACTCACTTTCCACCCTGCAAATGACACCTTCACTTCATTCACCACAGGGTCTGGCTGCATAGTGAAATTCATTACTCTCAAAGGAGATAACTCTGACTAGTGTCTTTTACACCTCTACCTCTTCTGTTCTTAAATAGTTCAGTCGTATAAGTGACTGACTATGTGATAAGAAACAGAACTATTTTTTTTAGCCCTGGACCAAACAGATAGAGTGCAATTAAAATAACACTCCACCTGCCCGTTTTGGGCCTTGCAGTATATATAATACCTACCATTAACTAACGAAATAAAATTTTATACTCAATATAAATCTAAATGAGTTTATTTAATATTTATATTTTGAGTGTAAATTATAAAATCTAATATATTATATTTTTTATCCTGGGTTCGTATCCCACTCAGGCACGGCATATTTTCATATGTTACAAAAATCCATTTCATCCTCGTTATGCACAGTTACTACCCAACGTCGTCGCTAATGACCACAGCAGTTGATGCGACATTAAATAAATAAATAAAAATACAATATAAAAAATAATATAATATATAAATTAATTGACCTAATTTTTACTGAACTCTTTTTTTTCTTAGCCCTTTTTACAAAGCTAAAATATTAGCTATGTAGGCCTCTTCATGACTCCTCCACTCTTCTCTGTCCTGCGCCGTCCTCCGCCAGCTCTCTCCAGCGGTTCTCTTTATGTCGTCCTCCCATCTTCTCTCCGGCCTTCCCCTTGATCTTCTTCCATCATATGGTCCCCAATCCAGGATCCTCCTTGCCCATCTCTCTGGTTCCATTCTCGCCACGCGTCCCGCCCATCTCCATTTGCCTCTAGCCATCACCCTGCCAACATCCTCCAGGCCAGTCTGGGATCTTATCCATTCATTCCTCTTTCTATCTCTCAGCCTGACTCCCAGAATAGATCTTTCCATAGCTCTCTGCGTTTTTTGCATTTGGTATACAATCTCTTTTGTTAGCGGCCACGTTTCTGAACCATATATCATTACTGGAGTGATACACTGATTGAAGATCCTAGCTTTGTTTTCTCTGCTTATTTTACTATTCAGTACTCCTCTCAATTTTGCAAAAGCTGCCCATCCCAATTTCACTCTTCGCTTTGCCTCTTCTTTAACACCTCCCCGTTCAAGGCGTGTATTTTGTCCCAAATAAACATAATCTTGGACTTTATTAATAGTTTCCCCATCACATGTAACTTCATCCTGGTCATCTTCTCCGCCCATTATCTTAGTTTTCTGAAGATTCATCCGGAGCCCTATTTCCTTTGATGCCCTATGCAGGTCCTCAATCATCTCCATCAGTTCCAACCCACTGCCAGCAATCAACACAATATCATCCGCAAATCTCAAGTGATTCAGCCATTTCCCATTCACCCTTATACCATTCTCTCTCCAATTCAGATTTCCCATTACATATTCCAAACCAGTTGTAAAAAGCTTCGGTGATATTGTGTCACCTTGTCTTACTCCTGAACTATTAACTACATATAATAAGTTGTGCGTAAAGTCAATAATATGAAGTGAAATAATTAAGAAACAATCATTTACAAACATGATTGGGTAGAGGATGAGTTCCAGCGCTATCTACAATCTGTGTTGTAGATTTCTGTAACCAATTAATCGATGATGATTGGTCGATATATCGCCATGCGGATCGATACTCGATCCACTGCTTAGCAACCGGTGTCACCGCCTAGCTACGCGCTTACGCATTACCGAATGTGAGTGTCATTGACGTCGTCACTCGTGGTCTAACCAAGTAATCAATACAATAATTGGTCGATGCACCGCCATGCTACATCAATTCTCGATCCGTCGCTAAGCAACCAGTGGACAGCCTACAACAACTAGCGCAAGCGCATTCATTACCCCTAACATAAATGAGGTGACATGAAAGCATCACACCGTCACTTATTGTTCCAAACAATGCATCCTATTTTTTATTTGCTCGTTCTGTTCTTATCTCGCGATTAACCCATATTTTACTTAACTAAAGGAGAAAGATTTGTGATAAAAAATATTATTTTTTCTACCCTTAAGTCGATACAGGTTGATTTTCATATGATTAAAATTAGAATTAAAATTAATTTAGGCTTAAATAAAAATTAAGGCTAATGATTAAAAATTAAATTTTTATTTACAAAAAATAAATTTAAAATTACATACCACATTTTGAAGAAAAAAAAACAATTATGAATTTTAATCATTAAATGGTTTGACTCTACTGAATTTATTACTTGTGAAAATTGATCAGATGAACTTGTATAATATATTAGCTAACTAATCATGTTTCGAGTTAAATTTTCACTTTGCTAATGTATTTTATTTTACGTGACATCAAAAGTTTATTTATTTACTACCTGATCCGGTTGGCTTGTAAGTAAACAACTGTTTAAATTGAAATTCTATGAATAGCTAGTACTACAGATGAAACAAGAAAAACTTAAAAAATAGTCATTTTTTTATTTATTTATTTATTTAACGTCGCATCAACTGGTGTGGTGATTAGCGACGACGTTAGGGTAATTGTGACGTTGTGCGTAATGACGATGAAATGATTTTTTGTAACGTATTAAAATATGCCGTGCCTGAGTGGGATTAGAACCCAGGACCGCATGATGAGAGGTGAGCACGTTACCAACTGCGTCAATGCGGCCGTCAATTTTAAAAGTCAATTAATAGTCAAATTAATGGTCAAATTTTAATAGTCATTTTAAAAGCTGAAAAACACCAAACAAACACAGATGATTTAGAAAATCAGAAAAAGATCTAATGACACTAAACATAGATAAATATACAATAAAAGATGGAAATAAATTCAGAAAGACAATTAAAGAAAATAAGATTTTTCTAAAAGAAAAGGTTAAGAAAAACAAAGTACTGAAGAGAAGCAATGAATTTTTTTTTGTTTGGTTTAACGTCCGACTGTTCTGCAATTACTGCTAATGCAGAAGGTGAAGGATGAAAATTATTTTTTGTAACGTATGAAAATATGCCGTGGAGCAATGAAAGAAAAAAGTAGTATTATCAAAATTAATTGAGAAAAAATGGGAAGAAACAAAAATCAAGCTCCAGAATAAGAAATCGAGCAAGAATATAAAAATACTAACTTAGGCCTATGTATTAAAATTGTAATTTAAAGTTGACTGAAACAAAAAAATGGTAATGTTTTTATTTATAAATATGAGTCATGTCAAAAATGATAACTCGTTAACTTTATTTACGTGTACCCATCATCTTCATAAAAATATTTTATACATGTTTATTAAACGAACATCATAACCACACAAGTAAAGTCAGTAAATCTTTAAAGAAAAAAACCAACGTGCAATTTAGGCCCGTACTTAGTGTAACGTAAGATAGAAGATGTTGTAAACTAAAGCCCGATCCATTTTTCTACCGAGCTACATTTTCAAGTTTGATGTCAACCACGGATGCGGGTTCACTGATAACAAAACCACTGAGCGAAGTCACAGCTCTCTTCATCTTCTAAACTGATAACTTATATGCGTTCTCTTTCTTTTATAAACATAACAAAATATACCTACAAACAAAGACTTATTCAAAAAACATTCTATAGTCATTATTAACAAAAAATATTACATTAGAGGAATAAAAATATCTAAAAAATGAAAATAAAATAAAAAGCTTTGTCACAAAACCGTGGGCTTTCTGTTATTTATTTTTTGTTTACAACGTTAATATAACAATACAAAAAATTAATAATTCTCGTTTAGTATACATAAAAAAAAATTCTTTTGAATTCCTAACATAATACTAATTTTATTATGGTTTAGAAATATTTATTAACTTTTATACTATATAATCTTCAGGAAGTACTACATAATTTTTATTAGGTCTACTTATTTTAAATGTGTAGCCTATCTTTGATATTATACAAAAAAATTATATTCTCTTGTAATTGATACTGGATTTGACTCTTACTTTGATGTAGAGCAAAAACTGAACAAGTGATAAAGGATATTTGGATGGATAAACATTTCTTTGGGAAATATAGGTAGAAAAGAAACAAAAATAAAGTTCTATAAAGTTAAGGCAGCTCTGGTTATTATGAATAACATAAAGGGCATGTACAACACAATGAATTTATATGAATGGGAATTTCAGACAACAGAAATTAGGTTTATGCCAAGGACGAAAGGATGTATTTGGTTGAATAAAGTAAAATATGAGGAAATAGGTTAAAACTATCTAAAACTTGAAGGAAAAAATAAAGGAATATCTTGAAGGTTAGAACAGCGCATTGAAAAGATGTCAGCTCAAAGGATACCTCTGCAAGTCCGATGGTATAATGAAAATTTGAAAAGAGACATTGGCAGACCTAAGAAATTAATAGCTAAAGCCTAGATATTTTAACATTATAACAGTAAGGCTATTAATATTCTAAAAGTAGTTGAGGGTAATCGAACACAAATTTAAGTTCATTTAAATTTTAACAAAACTTTTTGTTACTAATTTTGTTTATAAAAACTTTTCTTTAAGTCGTTTTTTTGTGTATTTTTCGTTGGTAACCAAATCAATGCACTTTATTTTAATATTCGTAAGAACGTTAATCCAATTCTAGAGGATATGCGGGACTAAAGCAAAACTTTTGATAATAGAGCGAGAAAGGTCACAAAACTTAAGTTCTATAAAGTTATGTCAGCTCCAGTTATTCTGTACGGAAGTGAGGCGAGGACAACAACAAAAACCAAAGAGCGGAGAATCCAGATGGCAGAGATGAAATTTCTTCGAAGAACTAAGGGTTGTTTACGCTTGGACAAAATAAGAAATGAGGTTATCAGGTCAGAATTGGGTATTTACAACCTGAAATAAAAGATAAAGGATTATCGCCAAAGTTGGAGACAGCACATGGCAAGGATGTCAGATCACAGGATACTTAAGCAGGCACATTGGTATGCTCCAGAAGGTAAAAGGGATGTCGGTAGACCTAGGAGATGATGAAGATAGATGATATAGTTTGTGAGTTCGAAATAGGCTGCAGCCTAGTCGTTGGTTGGAAGAAGAAGGAGGAAGAGGAGGAGCAGAAGAAGAAGGAGAAGAAAAAGAAGAACATGAAGAAGAAGAAGAAGAAGAAGAAGTCAAAACGTAGAACAGTTCAATATGGAATAGGCCAATAAATTGTAATAGGCCTATCGGTTTCATACAGAGAATCTTAAATTACTAATAACAGTAGGAAAACGGTGAGGAGAAAGTAGGCAAGTAGGTAAGGACGGACGTTGGACAGGTGTGTGGGAGGAGAAAGAAGTTTTGAAGAAGAGGGGGCTGCAACAAAGAAGTTATGGGAGGAGAGATCCGAGTCGTAAGGTGGTGGAATAAAAATCCAAATTTACCTCTTTTGATTACATTTTTCAAATATTTTACTTTGACAATATGAATGCTGTTGATAATAAGTAAACGCAGTGAAAATTATTACAATTATTAGTAGTCTAGTTGTATTTGTAGGCTTACCTACAATGCAAGAATACAAACAGTGGAGTTTATGGTGATTGAAGTGAATAGGCCTACTAACTATTTAACACAAACCAAGTTGTGTTTTAGTAATCTGCTGAATCAAGTAGTATTTTCATCAGTTGCTTAATTAAAACCTATTCCGAACATTGAATGATGCGGCAACACGCAAATGTCGCTCAACACGAAACACGGTCGGAAACTTTCTCCGCAAATCAACTGCCGATAATTACTATTTACTTTGTTCTAAACAATGAATGATCCAATTGAAATTCGTTTTAAATTATCATATTAATGCTTCCATTTATTTTTATCACCCCATATTTTACAACCAGATAATAGGCCTATAGAGTGAATTTTAACGGTAAACTGCCATGTTTATTCGCTCTTAATACCGCTCAAAACTCTACAAGTTATGTTTCAAATTCAGTCACTCGAAAATAGGCGTCATCTGGCTTTGGTAATCTATTTGAAAAAGATCGTCTCCGGTGAAATCGATGATCCGCACACACTTTTTTTTTTTTTTTTTTTGGTTTTTTTGTTTTTTTTTTTTAACAGTATAGTATTTCTTTTGCAATCAGTTAATAAATACAATAACTTTAAGCAAATATCAAAAAATCTTAGTAATGTCCTTGGTATTAAAACACAAACGACACTCAGTAGTGTGTTTGAAAAAGATCGAACTGTGAAGAAACAAAAAATATATCTATACAAAATCAAACTTGATGAACCGTGAATCAACATCCCGAACACAAAGTGTTGAAGTTGGAGATGACAATGACGATGGTAGAGATGAAAACGACGCCAATTATGAGACGCTGATGATTAGGAGTTGAAGTAGAAAAGATAAAAATAAAAATTTAAATGACTAACAAAATCGTAGAGGTAAGCCCAGTGGTTTAAAGCGTTTCAGTCTGTAAGTATCTTCGCTGTTGTCCAGGAGGCTAATCGCTAATGGATTCTGATGGTCTTCTAGTTTTTGTAAATGTTTTTCGCTATGTTGTTTAATTTCTTCTTTTATGAAGGGCAGGTTTAGGTCATTGTGTAGTATTTCATTTGTTACGTACCATGGGGCTGCAGTGATCAGTCTCAGGCATTTTGATTGAAACCGCACACACTAGCAAAGATTTCGTTCTATCTCCCAAATTTCGATAATCGCTCCAAATATTTGTCCTATTGGAAGACCTGTTCAACTAATTATGCTAACCATTCTCCGTTAAATACCATGCTAGTGAATTTTAATTCAATAAATAAAATTATTCACTTAGATCCGTTTCATCAGAGTCAAGCCTCGTTTAGGCTGACTAGCTCCAGGGTTTTAGAAATGATTTAATTTTTCAATGTAGTTTATTTACCCCGTATATTTGGTTATTTAGTTTTCTTATATGCATTGGTATGGATTTTTTTTTATTTGTTTTTATTTATGTGCCTATGTTTTAAGTAAATTTGTCTTTTGGAACCGTTTTTTGTTTGCCAACTGAAGTTTTCATATTGACGCTCTCTCTACCCAATTAAGTTAGGTACTTTTTTTCTGTCTGTATAAGTTTATGATTAAGGTACATTAATTTATATTTGTGTAATTTTGTGAGTTAGTTTGTAATAAGTTATTGTTTATTTTATATGTAATAGGCCTATTGTTTCTTTCATTGGGCCACTTTGGCTTGTTGTAAACAATCTAATGTAATTAAATAAATAAAAAATCTGGTGTGAAACACTCACACAACTTTCTCTTGCCAATGCAAATAATTAACAATAAACCTAACATTATTAATAAAATATTAGAAATAAGCAAAAAACTAACCTCAAAAACATAACCTTATTTTAATCATGAGTGAATGATGCAAAATGAAAATCAACCTCAGTTTGGCTTAGAAATACGGAAAATCACTCTTTCTCTGTAAACTAGGCTCTGTAGAGACAAATGCTTTAAATAAAAGTTGTAGATCTTTTAATTTTCTATAAATTAAATTATATACACTTTTGTCGTAAAATGCATATTAAGGCCGAAATCTTAAAAAAATCAATTTTTCACACATTTTCGTGAGAAAAAAAACAGAAAACCGCAAATTTACGCTAAACTAAGCGTTATACAAAAAAATGTTTGAAATAAAAGTTGTAGAATTTTCAATTCTCTACATTATTTATAATATAAAGTTTTGCGGTAAAATGCATATTAAAGCTGTAATCTTAAAAAAAACAACGTTTTTACGTGAAAACAGCCTCGCCCAGAATTTCAGCAAACATGACGCCTACCCTATCTTGTAGAGAATAAAAAATTGAGTAAACCAGGCGATTTTAAAAAAAATCGTAGGACCAGTTTTTGAGAAAATCGCAAAAAAGTGAAAAATTACACGAATAAACTACCACTTCCGGTTGACCGATTTTGATGAAAATGTTCGTGTCGAGTCCGATAGTGGTACGTAACTTAAGTTTTCAAGTTCGTACGATGTTCCGTTCTTGAGATATTCTGTTCACACACACACACACACACACACACACACACACACACACACACAAACATACGCGCGCGCGCGCACACACACACACACACACACAGACCAATCGCTAGAAACATGTTTTTTGGGTTCAGGGGGTCTGAAAACGTATAGATCCGGTGAAAACTCGATTTCTTAAAATCGACATGAAAACAATACTTTCCTTCCTATATATTCATATAGGCAAGAGAAAGTAATAAATAGATAAACCGTAGTCTACCAATTTTCTGGCTAATCTTGAATAACAGTAGTCCAGTAATGATAGCTATGAAGGAAATAAGGTAAGCGGCTTCACAATGTGAATAACCTTCTAATAGGCTATAGAGTAGAAGGTTTTATTGTATTCTATTAGATTCTATTATGTTATATATTTTATATAGCTTATTATTTGTGAATTTGTTTATCTTAAAAATTATCTTTGGTTTTATTTATCATTCTAGTAGGATCTATGATTGTTTTTCTAAAAATCTAGTGTGAAACACTTACACAACTTTCTCATGCCAGTGCAAATAATGACCAATATAACCTAAAATTAGTAATAAAACATTCAAAATAAACGATAAACTAACCTCAAAAAACATAACCTTATTTTAATCATGAGTGCAAGACGCAAAATGAAAATCGACCTCAGGGAAAATGCTCTAAATAAAAGTTGTAGATCTTATAATTTCTTATAAATTTAATTAATACACTTTTGTCGTAAAATACTTACGGTAAAGGTAGTTTACCGTTTATTCGCTCCTAATACCGCATAAAACGCTACAAGATATCTTTCAAATTCAGTCACTGGAGAATAGGCGTCATCTGGCTTCGGTAGCCTAATCTATTTGAGAAAGATCGTCTCCGGTGAAATCGATGATCCCCACACACTAGCAAAGATTTCGTTCTATGTCCCAAGTTTCGATAATCGCTCCAAATAATATTTGTCCAATCGGAAGACTTCTGCTTTTATCTAACTTAATATCAATCGCTAAGGCCAAAATCTTAAAAAAATCAATTTTTCACAAGTTTTCGTGAGAAAAAACAGAAAATCGCTAATTACCGCTAAACTAAGCGTTATACAAAAATTTTTTGAATTAAAAGTTGTAGGATTTTATATTCTCTAAATTATTTATTATATAAATTTTTTCGCTAAACTGCATATTAAAGCCGTAATCTTAAAAAATCCAATTTTTTACGTGAAAACAGTCTCACCAAGAATTTCAGCAAACATGGCGCCTACCCTATCTTGTAGAGCATAAAAAATTTAGAAACCAGGCGATTTTTAAAAAAAATCGTAGGACCAGTTTTTGAGAAAATCGCAAAAAAATGAAAAATTACATGAATGAACTACTACTTCCGGTTGACCGATTTTGATGAAAATGTTCTTGTCGGGTTTGGTAGTGGTATGTAACTTAAGTTTCAAGTTTCAAGTCCGTACGATGTGTTCCGTTCTTCAGATATTCTGTTCACACACACACACACACACACATAGACCAATCGCTAAAAACAGGTTTTTTTGGGTTCAGGGGGTCTGAAACCGTGTAGATCCGGTGAAAACTCGATTTCTTAAAATCGACATGAAAACAATACTTTCCTTTCTATATTCATAGTCTATAGGCAAGAAAAAGTAAAAATAGGTATAAGATAAAATTATATATAACGTAGTCCTAGGTGGGCCGAAACGATGAAAGCAGAAGTTATAATTCTAAGAAGAGAGTTGAGGAAAAGTAGTTTGTCTAATACTGAATAATATTATACGAGATGAATACCATTGGAATTAGTGAATAATGTTGCAATTTAAACGGAGTACCGACGTGATCTCATAGTAACAAACTCTCCATGACAAGTGTAGGTAACGATTTAGTCTGAAACAGAAGTGGAAACTCCCTCTCCAGTTTTAATGTTTAGTAATTAGTTTTACAGTTTGAGTTCAAATACTGGTACAAAATTACATTAGATTAAATTGTTATTACCTTCATTGTATTATAGAGTAGGTATTAAATATTATTTTATTCTCTTCTTACAAAATTCCTAACAATCCTAATACCTACATTGTTAATCAGTGTAGGCTACCGATCGTTAACTTACTGTAAAGTTTAATTAAAATTCTTTCAAGATCTGGTTATAATAAATGACAAAAACTTCTTTTATCCTTATAATTAAACTTACAATTAAATTATTTCTTCTCACAACCAAGGATTAGGCTTCTGCTTGTTCCAATCACACTAGCCGGCCGCATTGGCGTAGTTGGTAACGTGCTCGCCTCTCATAATGCGGTCTTTGGTTTGAATCCCATTCAGGCAAGGCATATTTTCATACGTTACAAAAAGTCATTTCATCAAACCCAATGTCACAACGTAAATAATTGCATTGTGATACTTGCTTGAGCACTACATAATCTACCACAATTTTAGACCTGGTAAGATATTTCTCAGTAAAAACCATTACCTTTGACTTTATTACGGAAACATTGAAATTATATTTTTTGAATAATTCATTTAAAAATTTAATAACTAAAAAATATGAATCAAAAAAATTCCAACTAAAAAATCCTTTTAATGAGACGACGCGTCCCGTGCCAGGTGATTTCTGTATCTACTCTTTCAAGAAGAATGGAGTGACACTTTTTTGTTTCCAAATTCCAACTTTTATTTCTTAATTTCCGGTTTTGGGCCACTTCCGGTCAAAACCGGAACTTCAACCCAAAGACTTTTGTATCTACTCTTTGAGAGAAAAACGATAAATCATTTTGACTTGATTAAATAATTTGATATCTACTTACAGCCTTGTTTTTATTGATTAGGTGATCAGCCGAAAGGCTGGCTAGAATCTGTACAGCCTTTACTAAGTAAAACGAGGAGTGAGGTGGTTTACCATTGCCTTTCTCACTAAGTGTAAAAATATGCTTATCAGCATGCTTGAAAGCATCTACTTTCCACCCTCCAAATGACATTTATTTCCAACACCTGTGAAACAATCAACAGGACCTTGAGGAACAAAGCCAGAAGGGAAACAAAAATGAAATTCTATAAGGTTATGGCTATCCCCACTCTTTTATATGGTTCTGAAACCTGGGTACATAAAAAGAAGGAATGGAGCAGGTTACAGGCTGCTGAAATGCGATTCCTAAGAGCAGTGAAGGGTTGTACTAGGGAAGACAGAATCCATAATACTGAGATCAGAAAAGAGCTCAACATACCATCCATATGGCAGAAAATCGAGGAAGCCAAACAAAACTGGAAGGATCATGTGGAGCGCATGGAGGATGGAAGAATTCCCAGGGCAGTCATCTCCTATCAGCCAGTAGGAAAGAGAAGTGTGGGCAGGCCTCGTAAGAGATGGAATTGATTAATAAAGGAGTTTGCAGTCGGAACAGGCAATGTGCCTAATCCTTGAAAAAAGACGACGATGACGACGACTTTCAGAGGAAATAACTGTATAGCGTGACATGTTGTGGTCTGATTCTAAAGTATTCATTTCTGTAAGATGAATTATTTAATAGTGAATAATTTATTTCAAGCATCTTAATATCTTAATATGTTACTAATTGTGTAAATTTTAATAAAACATTTTTGTTTAAACTAAATGGGACTGATGCGTAAGAAAGCGGGGAGTTGATTATCGTCACGTATAAACAGATAAAATAGAGTGTTGAAATATAACTGGATGATTGGAGGATTAATTCTAGCAAGAAATGGTGACGCGGTCTTGCAGAGTGGAGTGTCCAGCGGCCGTTGTTTATAGGCAGTGGTACATGAGAGTGTTAAGAGGAACAGTTGTTTGTGAGTTTGGATTCGGACTCTCGTACGTAAACAATCAACACGGCCGCTCATTTTAAACATTTTGGGTTATGGGTATTAAATAGTTACTGTGTGCTGAGAATAAGATATTTACCTAAATAAACGGACGTGAAAACTGAACACGAAATGCTGAATTTCAAAGAACATCTAGAAACAGTTACAGACTTAATATCCGCCTTTTCTCTGACTACCAGTAAGATCAATCCATAAAATCGTATTTAAATTTACATTATAAACTAATATAATTATTATATTATTTTATAGATAAATATAATAATATAATATAATAATTGCTATGTACTATAATATATCTGCCCATAACGGACAGGTGGAGTGTCAAATTATTTACACTCACTCTGTTCGTTGCAGGGCTAAAATAAATAGTTCTGTTTCTTATCACATGGTTAGCCAATTAAATGACTGAATCATTTAAGAACAGAAGAGGTAGAGGTGTAAAAGACACTAATCAGAGTTATCTCCTCTGAAAGTAATGAATTTCATTATACAGCCAAACCCTGTGGTGAATGAAGTGAAGGTGTCATTTGCAGAGTGGAAAATATGTGCTTTTCAGAGGGCCCGGCATGCTGATAAGCGTACTTTTCCACTCAGTGAGGAAGGCAATAGTAAACCACCTCACTCCTTGTTTTACTTAGTAAAACCTCTACAGGTTCAAACCAGCCTTTTTTGACTGATGACCTAAACAACAACAACTATAATATAATATGTACTATAATTATAAAATAATATAGATATAATATAATTATTATAATTATTTACCATAGAATATCATCAGTTCCAAGAACTTTTATAAATTTAATAATTAATAAATGCATGCTGTTTAATTTAAATAAATATTTGTTAATAATATATTTTGTGTTATTTATGCGTTAAGAGATCCTTTTATCCAGAGGCACAGGTTTTCGTTGGACACACTACTACCTTTGGAAACTAAATAGCAGCATACTGGGTATTAAAAATACACCATTCAAAATTATTTAATTAAAAAATTAATAATATAATTTTACTAAATTGAGAAGACTGTTACAACTGTAATTAGTGTCTTTTATACCTCTACCTTTTCTGTTCTTTATTGTTTCAGTCATATAATTGGGTGACCATTAGAAAAGAGAGAGAACTATTTTTTAAACCCAGGAACAAGCAGATCGAGTGTAAATAATTTAACATTCCACCTTCCTGTTATGGGGGGTTATGTTAACTTAATTATTAAAAAAACCAAATCATTCATATTTGTTTTATGCTTTAAAAAAATATATAATTTTATAAACATTTCGGAACTGTAAAATGAAATTAAACTAAAATTTAATTTATAATTTTACAACGTATGTTAATTAGGTATAATGAAATATAATAATATTTCAATTAATATTATTATTACATTATTCGTGGAAATCATAATTGATGAGAATCTTTTGTTTATTTTACACAAAAAATAAACATTATATTTGTTTACTACCCTTTGTTTTGTTAATAAACAATATTGGGCCTTGTACCTTCAAAAGCGTCATATTTTGTATAACATGTAGTCTACATCCCTAATATAACAAAATTGATTATTGGCAATAAAATTTAGTGGATGTCTGAAATAATACACACGCATGTGTGTTTCTGTAATTATATTACAGAGGAATATGAAAATCAAATACGGTATGTTGATATATATATTATTATTATTATTAATAATAATAATAATAGTAAATTTATGTGACTGAAATTTCGTTCGACGAAAACTACAAAGCAATTTAATATTATCGATACTGTGCAAAAATATACTATTAGCTACATGAATATTGTAAATCTATAGTTCGGTATATCTTATGTAAAGCTAATTGTCTGTTATAAATATAATTTTCGTACCCTATAATCGGCTTAGTAGATAGATGTCAAAAACACTGGTAAGGGAAACCGTCTACAAACTTTCTAGGTATTATCCATTAAGGGGATACGGCACGATTTTTTTTTTAAATTTTAATAACTTTATTTGCAACTATATACTAAGATACAACGAGCAAATTAGATGAAAGTAAACAAAGGATGGTGTACCTCGGCCATGTCTTGAGAGGTCCAAAATATGAAATCCTTCATCTTGTCATCCAGGGAAAGATTATGGCCAAACGATCGGTTGGAAGAAGAAGAACCTCCTGGCTACGGAACCTGCGAGAGTGGTTTAATTTGTCATCCATCGACCTATTTAGAGCTACAGTTTCCAAGGTCAGGATTGCCATGATGCTAGCACACCTTCGTAATGGAGATGCTACATGAAGAAGAAGAAACAAAGGATGGACAAGGAAAAAAATAAATAAATGAAAAAGAACAGTGATACCCATTGGTATAATATGTTCTATGAAATAAAGTTCATGATACATGAATGATAAATAACAACATAAGGAAAAGAAGAAGAAAGAAAAATAAAATAAATCACTTCATAGAAAATCTCTGGCCCATTGACGTTTCAACCTGCGTTGCGGATTCCCTGGTAGTGATACATCCGATAGTTTGGTGATCAATTCGTTGGGGTGATCATGCAATTTTCTGTGAAAAACACTGTAGCTGGACTTAACTACTTCACTTATGAACGGAATATTAAGGTCGTTATATAGAATTTTGTTGTTGACATAAAAAGGTGCGCAGGTGATTAAACGTAGGAATTTTGACTGAAAGGCTTGTAATTTTTGTAGGTTGCTCGGTTTAGCTGCGGCACGATGGTTTAAACTCGAAATTTCGATTTTTGGTATTCTATGTTTTTCAATAGTTTAGGCCTACATCTACCAAAAAAATATTAAATTACGTCAAAAAAATAATTTTTTTATGAAAAAATTAAGTTTTTGTAAAGTTTACACATAAAAATTATTACGTTACCGAGAACGAATATTTTTCACAATTTTATAGTACCTCTCGTTTTAGTGCAAAGAGAATTTTAGTTTTTAAAATACCTGCATCACTGTTTTATTTTATTCTCAGCTGTTGGTTCAGCTTTCTAAACAATTGTTGATGCGAAATTTACTTGTTTGTAAACAGTTTGTTTTTGATTTGTGCCTTCTTGTTTCTTGCGTTTTCCGTAAATTGAGATTTTTACCACTAGGCACATTTTTCTCAGAACCCAATAAACATAACAGGCTGAAATTTTTACCATTTAATTTCCTTGTATATCCACACATACCGAAATTTTAATGTTTTCCTCAGTTGTTCCAAAAATTAGTAATAGGGCCCTATGTAAAAAACGTAGAAAAAAATTTGTAAAAATGTTATGCTATTCGTAATTTTAAAAAAAATGGTATGGTCCATAGATTAAATTGAAAAATGTCAGTAGCTCAAGAAGAAACCCGACACCTATGGTGTGTAAAGTTTAATTTCCCTATCTTTTACCAATTCTATAAAAAATATACCTAAAAATAGCAAATTTAACATTGGCAGGATACAAAGTACAGTCTCCCATTAAAACATGTTTTTACAGTTAGTTTTATTTTAGTCGCATCTACATTCGTAGTTTTTAGCGAACCTATTACATTACAAGAACAACTGACACAACGAAGGATTACAGTAATGTACATAAAGTTTACTATAATGATTTACAAATTTAACGATATCAGATTATTTACAATATTCTACAAGAAGTTGTATTTCTCATTTATTTATTGTTTTATTAATATCATAATCATAATTTATTATTATTATTAATTAGTTTATTATTTATTCATAGTAGTAGTATTTATTTAGCCCTATACTACCTTTTATTTATTTTATGACCGACTAGCATTTCCTGCATTCTACATTTCATAGTAAATTAAACTTGAAGCGTTAAACATTTCACAAAACCTTACTAGTTGAAAACTAAATATGATTTTACAAATGAAACCAAATATTACTGGAAGTAAATATATTTAGTGTTGCCATTAGTATAAATTATCAATGAACGGGGAGAAATACGACCTGAGGTTAACTAATTGTCTTATAAGAAAAAGTAGGTAAAATTTATTTTTAGAAACACGGTAGGATAATTATGATCTTGTTGACTTTTAGAAGGTTTACGTACATCAATTTCTTTACTTTCTAATTTCTTTGAATGCCATCATCAAATATTATGACATTTAAGGAAAGATGGCCTTTCCACTGAAAAATTATACTTGGCAAACTGAACTATCGAACATGTTCGAGATTTTTAATTTTTAGGATGGAGGATTTTTTATGTTCACTCCTTCACAATGGAGGAAGTAGTGTTGGACTCAATTGAAGCGTCCTCGTCCAGCCTCAAGGAAGCCACAACCGCCTTACCAACCAAAAACTCGCCACCTGGCCACTTGATCCGACATCAGCAAACAACCCTCCACCTCCCTCGTAACTGTGTATACGAGGGCAGACGAGAAAGTCTGTCACGTTTTGCGTTGTAGCCGCTAGGGGCGGAGCTATCGCGGCCATTTTGGTGCCGCGGCGTTTCTCCGTAGAGTGGCTATCCAGCCGTGCTAGCGAGAGGTTTGTGTCGCTCCTTGTTGTTTTTCAACAACAATTTAAAATGTGTGCAGCAATTCGAAATCCCGCCAGTTGTGAAGAACGGTCGGTAATTCTTCTTATCGATTTCTTGGAACGTGGCACAACAATAACCTCTGTGACGTATTGTGAAACACTTGAAAAGTTAAGAAGAGCGATCCAAAACAAGCGCAGAGGAAAGTTGACTGGAAAAATTCTCTTTTTGCATGACAACGCCCGACCACACACGGCAAATCGAACACGAGAAGTCCTGGATGCTTTCAAATGGGAGGTTTTCCCACATCCGCCATACAGTCCGGACCTTGCCCCCAGCGATTATCACTTGTTCCCGACAATGAAGACATGGCTTGCGACGCAGCGCTTTGACGACGACGCGGAGCTGCAGGAGGGTGTGACTAACTGGTTAAAATCACAGGCGGTAGACTTTTATGACGCCGGCATTTCAAAATTAGTACACCGCTATGATAAGAGTGTCTTAATTTGTTTGGTGATTATGTAGAAAAATAGCATTTTAGTTGCACTTTCAAAATATGTATAAAATAAAATTTTTTTCTTGTACTTAGTTTTTTTTTATATCAAAACGTGACAGACTTTCTGGACTGCCCTCGTATAATAGCTACTACATCGGAAATGTCGGGTTAAAAAAAACTACATACTGTCAGCGGGGCGTGGAAGAGAACCGTAGCCTAATTCCCCTCTCGCTGTCACTGACCAACACTCACTCTCTAACTTTCATTCATCTCTTTGATCACCAGCTGAGGAAATAAGTGTGCCTACCTTACTTACTGAGATCGGGACAGGATTGATTCACTGTAGAAGAGAGCGATCTCGCTGATCTCCATATGTCTCCTCCCTCCGCAGTCTCCCGACCACCCTCTCCGTAAACTGAGCGACCAACTTCCAGCTCTCCTCATCTTGTAGCATCGCTGCCTTTACTCTCTATGGGATCCACTCTCCAACGCCTATCTTCTCAGATGTCTCCATTCTGTCGAGGCCAAAATAGGGACATCTTTAAAATATATGCGAAACGGGCTCCTCCTCTTCACTCTCGCAGCACTTAGTTTTTTTGAAGTTTCACTTTTTTTTAGAACTTGTAATATTCATTTTAACTTGCAGAGAAACATAACAACCCATATTAAAGTGACTAATTGCAGACACAACAACAACAGATAACCGTTTTTTGGAAACAAATACCTCTTTAAGACATTTTCCCCATAAGTTATTACATTATGCAGAGACTCATTAGCGTTCTGCGTTTTGCCTTTAGTACATCTCTCAAGAAGTTCATTTGAAGCCAGTCGCTGATAGACTGGCATTATCTTTCATTATCTTTCAACCATTCGTTTGTTTACACCGAAACATAAATAAGAATATATTGGTAACTTATATTGGAAACATATTATATCATATTGGTAAACAAAAATTCAAATTCAAAAGTCACGCTACTTCTGTACTTTAGTATTACTACCAACCCACCGGGTTGGTCTAGAGGTAAATTCGTCGCCAAAATCAGCTGTTTAACAGCTGATTTTTGGAGACGAAGGTTCCTGGTTCAAATTCTAGTAAAGGTAGTTACTTTTATACGGATTTGAATACTAGACAGTGGTTACCGGTGTACTTTGATGGTTGGGGTTTAATTAACCATACTCTCTCAGGAATGGTCGGCCTGGGTCTGTACAAGACTACACCTCATTTACACGTCATACACATCGTCCTCATCTCATTGGGTCATGGGGTTGCTTATTGTTCTGAATTGAACAGATTGCAACGTACACAAATTAGGAATAAAAAAAATTAAAAAAAACTTCAGTATTTAAGTCATTACTATGTGTTAGGGCATGAATTAACAAATCGGTTATATTAGCTGATAGAGAAACGTTTAAATGTACTAAAAACAAAAAAAAATCTCAAAATCGATTTTTATTAAATAGCCTATATTTGCAAATTTCACTTGTTCCTCCCCTTCAACATAAACTTGAACTCACTAATGGTAAGTACATTTTCTACTAAATGACTAACGGCTCTTATAAATTACTTTCTCTTGCCTATATGAATATATAGAAAGGAAAGTATTGTTTTCATGTCGATTTTAAGAAATCGAGTTTTTACCGGATCTACACGTTTTCAGACCCCCTGAACCCAAAAACATGTTTTTAGCGATTGGTCTGTCTGTGTGTGTGTGTACAAAATATCTCAAAAACGGAACATTGTAGGAACTTGAAACTTGAAACTTAAGTTACATAACACTACTGGACCCGACACGAACATTTTCATCAAAATCGGTCAACCGGAAACGGTAGTTTATTCGTGTTATTTTTCACTTTTTTGCAATTTTCTCAAAAACTGATCATACGATGTTTTTTTAAATTGCCTTATTTACTAAATTTTTTATGCTCTCTAAGAAAGGGTAGGCTCCATGTTTGCTGAAATTCATGGTAAGGCTGTTTTCGTGTAAAAAAATTATTTTTTTAAGATTGCGGCTTGAATATGCATTTAAGCGCAGAAATGTTTACAATAAAAGTTGTAGAAAATTTAAAATCCTACAATATCTATTCCAAACATTTTTTTGTATAACGCTTAGTTTAGCGGTAATTAGCGATTTTCTGTTTTTTCTCACGAAAACGTGTGAAAAATTGATTTTTTTAACATTTCAGCTTTAGTACGCATTTTACGACAAAAGTGTATATATCCAAATTGATAGAAAATTAAAAGATCTATAAATTTTATATCATTTTTCTCTACAGAGCCTAGTTTAGCGTGAAAGAGTGATTATCCGTACTTCTAAGCCAAACCGAGGTCGATTTTCATTTTGCGTCTTTCATATATAATATGATTAAAATTAAGTTATGTTTTTTGAGGTTAGTTTTTTGTTTATTTGTAATGTTTTATTACTAATGTTAGGTTTATTGTTAATTATTTGCATTGGCAAGTGAAAGATGTGTGAGTGTTTCACACCAGATTTTTTAGATACATTCAATTTATTTGTAGTCATCTGATTCATTGTGTACAGGACTACATCTAAAAAAAATCTGGTGTGAAACACTCACACAACTTTCTCTTGCCAGTGCAGATAATTAACAATAAACCTAACATTAGTAATAAAACATAAGAAATAAACAAAAAACTAACCTCAACAAACATAACCTTATTTTAATCATGAGTGAAAGACGCAAAATGAAAATCAACCTCAGTTTGGCTTAGAAATACGGAAAATCACTCTTTCTCTCTAAATTAGGCTCTGTAGAGAAAAATGCTTTAAATAAAAGTTGTAGATCTTTTAATTTTCTATAAATTTAATTATATACACTTTTGTCGTAAAATGCATACTAAGGCCGAAATGTTAAAAAAATCAATTTTTCTCACGTTTTCGTTAGAAAAAAAAAAATCGCAAATTACCGCTAAACTAAGCGTTATACAAAAAAATGTTTGGAATAAAAGTTGTAGAATTTAAAATTCTCTACAACTTTTATTATATAAATTGTTGCCCTAAATTGCATATTAAAGCCGTAATCTTAAAAAAAACTTTGTTTTTACGTGAAAACAGCCTCACCCAGAATTTCAGCAAACATGGCGTCTACCCTATCTTGTAGAAAATAAAAAATTGAGTAAATGAGGCGATTTTAAAAAAAATCGTAGAACCAGTTTTTGAGAAAATCGCAAAAAAGTGAAAAATTATACGAATAAACGACTACTTCCGTTTGACCGATTTTGATGAAAATGTTCGTGTCGCGTCCGGTAGTGGTATGTAACTTAAGTTTCAAGTTTCAAGTTCGTACGATGTTTCGTTCTTGAGATATTCTGTTCACACACAGACACACACACACACACACACACACACACACACACAGACACACACAGACCAATCGCTAAAAACATGTTTTTTGGGTTCAGGGGGTCTGAAAACGTATAGATCCGGTGAAAACTCGATTTCGAAAAATCGACATGAAAACAATACTTTCCTTCCTATATATTCATATAGGCAAGAGAAAGTAAATATATACGAGTATTTATCAAAGTTTCTCAGTTTGTTCGTGGAAAACCAGTATAGAGCACCAGATTGATAATGTTTGCCAAGAGAAAAGCTTACAGGGCTCTTATTACAGTGACAACCTCTTATTACAAACTGTCAAAGCGTCTTTGCGATGAGTGAAATGTACCGTAAATTCTTTTGTCGCACGTCATTAAAGCATAAATGAGTGTAACATCTTCTAAAGCTTTGTCTTCGTAACGTTCAATAAGTACGTTTGTAAATAGTCCAATGAATCGACATAGGCTAATTGCAAAGTTAAAGAACACGGCTTCCATTTTATGTTTCATGGGGGTCGATTTGAACCAACATATTACCACCGAGTGTTAGACGAGTTGATCTTAATTGCTGTAACTAATGATCACGAGAATATCTTACCCTACGGCGACTTTCTTAATTAATTACATTAATAAAATATTTGCTTAAATATCATCTCAAAATTCTCAGAATACCAGTATTATTTTCTTCCATGAATTTTAAAAACTTTCATTAATAATTTAACTAATGGAAGTACATAAGTTTTGCCGGTAATGTTTAATAAACAAATTATTTTTTAAATATATTGCTGAACCATATGCAAAATTATGTAAAAACACTTAGAATGGGTTATTTTAGAAATGAAATAAATAAATAAATAATCACAAATTATTATTTTAAGACGTTTAATTTAAATAAATAAAAAAATGAACACTTAAAAAAAACACTTGACAATCTAAACTAAACAAATGGCAATCTATACTTATGCTACTAAAATCCCCTCCTGGCTTTTGAATTTACTAAATAAAGATTTAATTTAAATAACTTCGAAAAAGAATTTTGAAATGAATAAATTGAAAATAACTTTTGAAAATATCTCAGTTGTATTTAATAAAAATTAGTTGATGATTACCGGTTTGTTTTTCTTGTTGTGTTGGTCTGAAACTTTACGTTGATGTCGGTCGGCGTCCAGCGATAAATCTTGAATTTGATTTTAATAAGATGACTTTAATAATTTAATTTCCGAATTCCCGGTTAGATTTTCGTAAATTATAATAGCTTAAATCTTGATGTTTTCAATTATATATAATATTGAATCTATTTATTATTTATTACTATTAAATTTTAAATGTTTGTTAGAGCGTTCTAATAAGATGTTCACTTCACGGCTGGCGTCATAACACAGCTCCAAGTGCCCATGTTACAATCGACTATATTCATAAATAAATTTGATTCATTAATTAAAAAAATATGTTCGAAAAATTCGGATCACTATATAGAAAGATACATTGTTGATTAACTTGGTTATTGATATTTTTAGTTAACATTTTATTTCAATTTCGATTTTTAATCCTTCTTTTAATACCGTATTGCATCAAATTTAAAACGCCATCGAATTTAAGACGCACCCTAAAAAAAAAAATTATATCTTGTGGGAAAAATAAAGGAAGGTAAAATTAACGTACACAAAAAGTAGGTATTAAAAAAAATTTAATTACGTGCTAAAAGTGTTGAGTTGTAAATCTGTTAAAATAAATGACAGTAATTGAAGTTAGTTTATCAACTTAATTAATTAATATTTATAACTTTGATGATCCTGTTGCGAGTTCCAATAAGAGTCGTAATTAGGTAATTAAAAATACAAAATATCAGTATGGGTTGAACGAGGATTCGGTACAAACATGGATGTATTGTTTGAACTTGGCCACTGAAATATTAGTAAACGCTTTCCGCCACAAACAAATACACATTATAACTGCTTTATTCTCACATTTCAACTGAAAGTTAAAACTAGGTTCACGTGTCTGTGAGTTGTGAGTGTAGTAGTAAGGGTTCCGTAAACCTAAGCAGCCTAACTAATTGCTTCATACATAACACCCTGTATAAATCCCTCTATTGAAATACAGCAAATTTAAGACGCACCCTGATTGTGCAAACGAAGATATTGCAAAAAAGTCGCGTCTTAAATTCGATGCAATACTGTAATTATGAATTAGTTGTTCACTTCAATAACGTAGTACACACTTGATACTTGTCGTTTACGGGTTAAATAAAACATAATACAACTGAGATTAATTGAGATATTTTGATAAATTAATTAAAAATGTTTATTTTGACAGTTCCGATCATTTACAAAATCTAATCACTCTATTTAAAGGTTTTTACAATGATTAATAGCCAGCATCTACCTAGTTCATCTTTTTGCATTAAAAATTAGGTAGTGGAACACCTGTTAATTGTACATCAGTTCTCACTGTGTCCACTTATCTAAAGACTCATCTTTTCTGTCTAGAATCTGATGTTGTGGCTAACCTGTTTAGTTTGACCGTAGCCAGTAAATTTGAATATAGGTTATGTTTACGCTACAATTATATAACTGAAATTTAAGTGATTTAACAGTAACTTAAAACAAAAAACTAATATTTTTATTTTTATGGGTAGATAGTGTAAATTTTATTTTTGCTACGGTTATATGTTACGGCACTTACTTTTCTTGTAGGCACGTAAAATGTCCGTAATGAAGATGCGTTTTTAAACAGCCTCAAAGTTACTTTTCTGGGTGAACTGTGATGGCTAAATAACTAAAATCTATTTGAAATCAACGTGCGGGTGAAGGTCATGCCACTTCCTCACCTCGCCTACCCCACCAGTCGTCTGAATGATGCAGCGCGGAGTATGTGTGTGCACTTGTGCCTACGCCTTCATCAGGTTTACATTATTTCACTTCGTGAAGTACCGTACGCTTAAAACATCTGACAAGACCAACACATAAATGTGTTATTTAAATCAACTGAAACTTAAACTCATTCGAGAAGTTTAATTACAAACAAAAGGAAAACTGCAATGGAAAAAATCTAAATCCAGTTTTTCTTTTGTTTGTAATTAAAAAAACTTCTCAAATGAGTTTAATTTTCATAGACGTTATTTATTTATTTCTAGTCAACTTTAGGCTTATTAAATAGATGAACAATGCCGTTTGAATAACAAGAGTTATTATTAGTATATTATGAAAACACGGAGTAGAGTCGAAATCAAAAGTAAAAAATATAGGCTACAATGTTATTGAAATTAATTTAATAGTTACCTACGAGTTGCCTTCTTGAAATTATTTAAGCTCTTGTTAATTTTGATAAGTATTTGAAAATTTTATAATTTTTACATTGATTATGACGGTTGAAAGTTCTTTACGCATTTGCGTAAAAAAATACATGATTAATGTACTTGATAAAAACGCCAATGCGTAAAGACCGTTTAACCGTCAAAATCAATGTAAAAATGATATAATTTTCAATTACTTCATCAACATTAAAAAGAACTTAA
Source organism: Catonia carolina (assembly GCA_035578175.1). Lineage (NCBI taxonomy): Eukaryota > Metazoa > Arthropoda > Insecta > Hemiptera > Achilidae > Catonia > Catonia carolina. Next base: position 25,516,006 of record JAQMRL010000001.1, read on the forward strand.
ATAAATTCAAGAAGATCGTAACCAACTATTTTATTAATTTCTTTCACATTAGGCTATAGTTTAGTTGTGATTTTAACTCTATTCAAATAGAATAGAGTTTAGAATTGAGTTTGAATTTTTTTTGAGTTTTTAAATAACTTTTAACGTATTATTTGTGTTTAATGTAAATACAAATTAAAAATCTACGGGTAGCCAACCTAGGTTCCTAAAAAATCTTCAAGTTACTTGCACCGCCGTTAATTTATTAGGTGTCTATAAAATGAAGAAAACTCTTGGGCACCAACAACTCTATCAGTAGAGCATGAGATTAAATAAATTCGTAAATATATAAGTAAAAATGATACTTCTTCGAATTAACAAGAATATTTAAAATAAATACAGTAAAATTCGGTGATAATGAAATTTAAGGGACCCGTATTATTTGTTCGCAGGATCCGGATGTTTGTTATAACCGAATGGCTTATCGTGCCTATTGGCTCATAGGTTTTCTCCTGTTATAATTGGAGCATAGGCATATAGGCTGTATACAATTACAGCCTATACTGTACACTGTATACTGTATACTGTATGCTGTATGCCTATATTTTGCAATACTGTGTTCTATGGAGAACACAAATAGTGTTCTCCATGTTTTCATAATAATGATAACTCATTATTACTGTTCAGGCTGAATTGTTACTAGGACTTAATTTGTAATTCTAGGAAATCGAAAGTAGTAGAAACCTTCATTTTTTTTTCTTCTTCTATATTCGAGAATAGCAGGTCTTTTATTCGAAGGATTTTATTTGTTTGGGAAACTAGTAAACCGAAGGTTTAAAAACAATTACCCCCTTTGTAGCCAGTCAGTCAATAATCGAATTGTGAAGGAAAAGTGTTGTCGGGCCGTTCAAAAAGTGTCATTACGGGATCGATTACACAGTACTTTAATATTTGCGAACTGGTGCTAAGAAATGGTTGTGGACAGGAATAGGCCTATTGCTTTTCATTTTTAAAGGACAGTTGTTTTATTATGTTAGTCAAATTAAGTTTTGTAATTGATATTATAATTAATGAAGGGTAATCTAATTTAACTAATTAGTAGGCAAAATTTTATAATTAATTGTGTAATAAATAATTAATTGTACAATGCAGAAGTGTTCCAGAGGATAGACCCACTGACGGACGTCATGAGAAGGAGGAGGATATCTTTCCTGGGGCACATCCTAAGAATGCCCGAGACAAGACTATTAAAAAGGCTAACAGAATTTTACTGGAAGAGGAAAACCAAACCCAAGTGGCTCAGAATGCTGTGGACGACATGAGGGAGCTGAATATAGAGAGAAAGGATTTGGAGGAGAAGTCTGGAAATTACAACCTACTGAGAGACGGAAAGATAAAATTCAAGAGAACGGAAACCAACAGGAAAAAAATGGTGATATCCGAAGCGGAGAGGAAGAGTAGATCTGACCGAATGAAGAACTACCACGCGAGGTTAAGGGTGAAAAGGAACAATAAATAAACTTACAGTGGTCCCCTGTGGCCGTACAAGCTAAAAAAAAAAAATAATAATAATTAATTGTTTTAAGACGGTTTATTAATTATTAAAATTACATCTCGAACGAACATTATGTTAGATTTTACAATATTTTAATCAAAATGACAAAATTTTCATTTCAGTGCTTCCTTAAAAACATGTAGAGAAAACCAAAATTTTAAAATTTCAGCCAAATCGGTGTAGTATTTTTACTCCAGATTGAATAACAGTGTTATTTGCAAGTGGAAGCAAAACCACTCTTTGGATTCAGGGGGTCATAAATAAACAAGTAGAAATAAGAAAAATCTGATTAAATAATTTATTTTACAATCAAGAAAAATATGAGAGAAAAAAGTCGTCTGTCACTGAAGCTATTCTCTTGCTAATAAACTTTACAAAATGAAGAGGGATGTTTAGTGCCGCTTTTCTTTTTTCTTTCTTTTCAGTGAAAATATCGTCGCCCTTTTACATGGAAAATACCCCAGACGCAAAGAAATCACATCTTTGATGAGAAAAGTGTCACCTCTTTCACGTAAAATAGCTGGGTCCCTTCTGAGAGCAGTTGACTTATTTCTTGTGGCTTTCATGTCTTTCAAAGAATTCCGATATTGAAAAGAAAATAATGTTATTTTCTCCGTAAATTGCTTTTATATTTTATTCTCTTTTTAGATTTTATTTTGCAACCACCCGGCCATCTGCACGTGAATGTAGGCTAGTTATTATTCTACAAAGATTTTTAAATTATGTTTCTTAAAATCTTGAAAAATTTCAATATATTTTTAAATAACCTTTAACGATTTCTGTTACACAAGAGAGTATTATTTGTGTTTAATGTAAATACAAATTAAAAATCTACGGTTAGCCAACCTATCAACAATGGTTCCTAAAAAATCTTCAAGTTACTTGCACCGCCGTTAATTATTAGGTGTCTATAAAATGAAGAAAACTCTTGGGCACCAACAGCTCTATCAGTAGAGCATGAGATTAAATAAATAAATATATTAGTAAAAATTATACCTTTTTGAATTAACAAGAATATTTTAAATAAATACAGTAAAATTCGGTGATAATGAAATTTAAGGGTCCCGTATTATTTGTTCGCAGTATTCGGATGTTTGTTATAACCGAATGGCTTATCGTGCCTATTGGCTCATAGGTTTTCTCCTGTTATAATTGGAGCATAGGCATATAGGCTGTATACACCACAGTATCTATTATGTTACGTGCACACACAATTACCGGAATAACCAATATTAGTTTAAATACTTAATATTTTTTTGATCTATTGTGACTATTCTAAGACTAACAACTAACAATTTTGTTCTAAATTAACAATTGATCTAAGAACTTAATCCAAGAATTTACTAACTAGTAGTTCTTAGTTTGTTGGTTAGGTCATCAGCCGAAAGTGAACCTGTAGAGGTTTTACTAAGTAAAACAAGGAGTGAGGTGGTTTACTATGCCTTCCTCACTGAATGGGAAAGTACACTTATCAGAATGCCGGGCCCTCTGAAAAGCACATATTTTCCACTCTGCAAATGACACCTTCACTTCATTCACCACAGGGTCTGGCTGTATAATGAAATTCATTACTTTCAGAGGAGATAACTCTGATTAGTGTCTTTTACACCTCTAGCTTTTCTGTTCTTAAATGATTCAGTCATTTAATTGGCTGACCTTGTGACTAGAAACAGAACTATTTATTTTATCCCTGCAACTAACAGATTGAGTGTAAATAATTTGACACTCCACCTGTCTGTTATGGGCAGAGTTCTTAGTTTATGTTCGATATATTCTAATATACTGTTTATAATATTTATATAAAAAAATTGTTCCATTTTGCTAATTCTTTCTTCCATTGCAGCTTTAATGTTATCATTTTTTTACCATTTTTTCCTAAATGGTTGAACTAACCTACAAATTTTACTTTACGGAATTTAGTTTTAAGAAGTTTTGAAGTTGTCTTTTCGGAAGGAAATTTTAAAACCAACTTTTCTGCAGTTTCCTTCCATAGTTTTACTTGTGAAATGGTTTCTTTTTAAATTTATGAATTTAAATATAAATTTAATTGTAATAAAATCAAAATCATTATATTATTATTTATAATATTTTCCACTGTAGTTAATACAATTTTCATGTGAAAATAGGCCTACAGTATTTCCATAGAGTTGAAATAGATATAAATGAGGTTTAGGTTTAAAATTGAAACCGGTGCTTCATGGTTGATTTATGCACGACGCGACATTGTCGTGAGTTACACTCGAGTGCGTTATTCACGTGAAAGGAAAAGGGATTCCGAGAAGGAGAATGTATTTTCTGAAAGGTTTATCAACTGGAGAAGAGCTCTGTTCAACCGTGTATCCATGATGAAAACGTAATCGCCCAAATAAAGCAATAGAACAGAAAGTGTACAGGCGAAAGCCCTCCTCTCTAATGCCCTTGACAATAAAGGACATGTTTAGTGAGTCAAGGGTTACACACTGTTTAGTAAAGTCTTCGAAAATACGTAGATTCTATTATTTAAATTAATAGTTTCTACATCTTTGTTAAAATAAATTACTATTTTGTGTTTCAAATAGCACTTTTTTACTTTCTCTTGCCTATTTAAATATATTAGCAGGAAAAATTGTTTTCATGTCGATTTTTATAAATCGAGTTTTCACCGGATCTACACTTTTTCAGACTCCCTGAATAAAAAAAACATGTTTTTAGCGAATGGTCTGTGTGTCTGTGTGAATACAGAATATCTTAAGAACGGATCATTGTACGAACTTGAAACTTAAAACTTAGGTTACATACCACTATTGGACTCGACACGAACTTTTCAACAAAATCTTTCAACCGGAAGTAGTAGTTTATTCGTGTAATTTTTCACTTTTTGCGATTTTCTCAAAAACTGGTTTTATGATTTTTTTTTAAATCGCCTGGTTTACTAAATTTTTTATGGTCTACAAGATACAGTAAGCGCCATGTTTGCTGAAATTCTTGGTAAGGCTTTTTTCACGTAAAAAAATTGGTTTTTAAGATTACAGCTTTAATATGCACTTAAGCGCAAAAATTTATATGGTAAAAACGTAGAGAAATTAAAATCCTACAACTTTTATTTCATACATTTTTTTGTATAATGCTTAGTTTAGCGGTAATTAGCGGTTTTCTGTTTTTTTCTCACGAAAACGTGTGAAAAATCGATTTTTTAAGATTTCGGCCTTAGTATATATTTTACGCCAAAAGTGTATAGATAAAATTTATAGGAAATTAAAATATCTACAACTTTTACTTAAAGCGTTTTTCGCTACAGAGAAAGCGTGAAATAGTGTTTTTTTCATTTAGCGCAAAAGAGTGATTTTCCGTATTTTTAAGCCAAACTGAGGTCGATTTTCATTTTGCGTCTTTCACTCATGATTAAAATAAGGTTATGTTTTTTGAGGCTAGGTTATTTGTTTATTTCTAATGTTTTGTCACTAATGTTAGGTTATATTGTTAATAAAAAAAATTAATTAATTAAGTTTTTTTGTTTATTTTTAATGTTTTGTTACTAATGTTAGGTTATATTCTTAATAAAAAAAAAAAATTGGTGTGAAACACTCACACAACTTTCTCTTGCCAATGCAAATAATTAACAATAAACCTAACATTATTAATAAAATATTAGAAATAAACAAAAAACTAACCTCAAAAACATAACCTTATTTTAATCATGAGTGAATGACGCAAAATGAAAATCGAACTCAATTTGGCTTAAAAAAAAACGGAAAATCACACTTTCACGCTAAACTAGGCTCTGTAGAGAAAAATGCTCTAAACAAAAGTTGTAGATCTTTTAAGTTTCTATAAATTTAATTATATACACTTTTGTCGTAAAATGCATACTAAGACCGAAATGTTAAAAAAATCGATTTTTCTCACGTTTTCGTGAGAAAAAAAAACAGAAAATCGCAAATTACCGCTAAACTAAGCGTTAGACAAAAACATGTTTGATTTAAAAGTTGTAGAATTTTACATTCTCTACAACTTTTATTATATAACGTTTTGCGCTAAAATGCATATTAAAGCCGCAATCTTAAAAAGAAAATGTTTTTACGCAAAAACAGCCTCAAGCAGAATTTCAGCAAACATGGCGCCTACCCTATATTGTAGAGCATAAAAAATGTAGTAAACCAGTTGATTTTAAAAAAAATCGTAGGACTAGTTTTTGAGAAAATCGCAAAAAAATGAAAAATTATACGAATAAACTACTACTTCCGGTTGACCGATTTTGATGAAAATGTTCGTGTCGGGTCCGGTAGTGATATGTAACTTAAGTTTCAAGTTTCAAGTTCGTACGATGTTCCGTTCTTGAGATATTCTGTTCACACACACACACACACACACACACACACACACACACACACACAGACCAATCGCTAAAAACATGTTTTTTGGGTTCAGGGGGTCTGAAAACGTATAGATCCGGTGAAACTCGATTTTGAAAAATCGACATGAAAACAATACTTTCCTTTCTATATATTCATATAGGCAAGAGAAAGTAAAAATTATATTGTTAATTATTTGCATTGGCAAGAGAAAGTTGTGTAAATGTTTCACACCAGATTTTTATGTTATCGTGAATATAATATAGTAGCCTGCATACTTTTGGTTTGAACTTCTTTGTAAATTTTGTAAGCTTATTCTACTAGACAGGAACAATATAAGTAAATGATCTTACGTAAGAAGATTATTTATTATAGGATTACCTCTAGACTTGAGTTACATCTTTCTTAACAAAATGAAATAATTTAAGTCGTTTTACAAAATAACAACGGTAAGGTTTGCCGATGATAAAACAATTTTAGTAGTGGATGTTTCCTCGACTATTGCTTCATAGAAAACGTAAATCTATCTCAATAATGTTCATGAGTGTTGGACGAAATGGAGTTTTTTTTTGTTTTATATCTGACTGTTTTGTAATTACTGCTAATGTAGACGGTGGAGAATTATGATATATAAAAATGAATGCTGCCCATAACAGACAGGTGGAGTGTCAAATTATTTACACTCAATCTGTTCGTTGCAGGGCTAAAATAAATAGTTCTGTTTCTTATCACATGGTCAGCCAATTAAATGACTGGACCATTTAGGAACAGTAAAGGTAGAGGTGTAATAGACACTAATCAAAGTTATCTCCTCTGAAAGTAATGAATTTCATTATACAGACAGACCCTGTGGTGAATGAAGTGAAGGTGTCATTTGCAGAGTGGAAAATATGTGTTTTTCAGAGGGCCCGGCATGCTGATAAGCGTACTTTTCCACTCAGTGAGGAAGGCAACTGTAAACCACCTCACTCCTCGTTTTACTTAGTAAAACCTCTACAGGTTCAAACCAGCCTTTTGGCTGATGACCTAAACAACAACAAAAATGAATGATGAAAAATTCTAGACCTGACCGGGAATTGAACCCGGGAACTCCGGAGTAGAAGCCAGTTGCGCTAACCACTACGCCAACGGGCCGGCCATGGAGAGTGAGAATTAAGAAAGATAAATCTACGCACGAAACATTTACTTAAAACAAATATGTTTGATAGTCTCATTAAATAGTAAATACTTAAGTATGCACTTCGACTAAAGGTTCATTTGGCGAAACCATATACTTTTCGGAAAAAATAAATTAACTAGGACTGAAATTACAGCGATTGCTATGGCTCTTAGAAAATAAGTCCTAATTTTCTTTCGAAAATAAAATTCTACCATACAAAGCTCATCTGGAGTTATGGAGAACAGCTAGATTTATTTTAATACGTGATTGTTTAATTTATGCTTCATTCCTGGCAAGAACAAAACAACAAAATGGGAAATTTTATAGAATGATACCAAGGGGTATTACTTACTCATGATGTATGCTTACAACATATCTACTCATTGTTCTATGAGAGCAGATCGTAGATTTACTGTTATACAAAAAAATAAAAACTAGACATTTACATTTTTAGGAAATTAAATCAATTGGTAATAATATTACTTTCTCACCGACTCTTTGTAGTCAAAATATAATTATTTAAACAATTCCCGATACTTTTGAAAAATAAATATTCCAAAAAATGAATGTAAGATAAACAGAAAGAAAAATAAAATGTATTTTCTTAAAAGGAAAATCCAATGTAACATTGTAATATGATCAGAAGTTGTTTTTTTTCGTCAGTGATCACCCCAGATATAAAAGCGGAGTTAGACAGAAAAGATATAAAGTAAACAAGATACGAGATATGTTCGTTTATAGAGTTTCCAGAGATGATTATTGCAAGTGGGGAAATTGGTAGTGGCGCCCTTAGATCTGTTGGTTTCCCGTAATGAACCGATGTCGCCCGCTCGACCGACCCTTGTTATATCTAATACGCAGGATTTCATCTGACCATCAAACAAATGGGCTGCAACAAAAATAATTCACCCAACGAATCGATAACAATCCGTCACTCGGCTAGTTTGTTAGATAAAAATCTGGTTTAAATACTTACGCAATTTTCCCTTTGCCAATTTATTTAATAAATACTTAATCTACGTATTGTGCCACTTATCCGTTTCTGGATCTAGGTAATTAAATACTTAATACACTAAAGTTTAAAATTACAAGTATTTATTACAATTAAAAGATTTACAAAATAAATTATAAATTAATTATAATGAAGTATTACAACAAATAACTTAAATAATTTACTTAGTACTACTTACAAACAATTATACAGAATGCACATACACAATAAAACTTAATAACAGTAGTTGACCAATACAATGCCCGGAACGTTGACCTATTCTAACGTACCGATAGCACCCGCAATAAACACTTGTGAAAGATCAAACGAATACTAATTCTCCGACCGCACTTGGGGCTCTCTTTAAGATAATGGTGGGTTAATGAGATTCCTAGAAAAACATAGAGTTTCGATGCAATAATAAAATACCAAAATCCTGTTTATTGGTTCTGAAGAAATCTTAACTAGTGTAAACAAGTCACAATTGAATAAAAGGTGTTACACAAATAATTTAGTTGTTTATTAGTTTTAATTTTCTCTTTGTGACAGTTTAACAGTCTCTTTAAGCTCATTTATTGAATTAATTTCGTATAAAGTTAAAATATATTATTGTAAAGTACTTATAGTTATAAAATAAAAAATATAATATCGCTATTATAATATAGCTACCAGTAGTAATTTATTCTTATAGCTGGAACACATGAAGACCTTCAGATGCTAATAAACAGAGTGGCCACAGTTAGTGAAGAGTACGGTCTTTCACTTAACATTAATAAAACAAAGTATATGTTAATAGCTAAAGGATATCAGAACGTTGGTAGGATATATGTAGGGAACCAATGCATTGAAAGAGTCCATGCTTACAAGTACCTAGGCACAACTGTTAATGAAAACAATGACAGCTCTCAGGAAATTCGCATCAGAATAGAACAGGCCAGAAAAACATTTATAAAGATGAAGAAACTGTTCTGCTGCCGAGATTTAAGCCTTGAATTAAAAACACGTCTCCTAAGATGCTATGTCCTATCCGTACTGTACTATGGGATGGAGGCTTGGACAATGAAGAAGATTGATGAAAGGAGACTGGATGCATTTGAAATGTGGCTGTACCGGCGAATTCTGAGGATTTCATGGGTGGAAAGGATGACGAATGTGGAGGTGTTGAGACGTATGCATAAAGAAAGAGAAGTACTATTAACAGTGAAGAAAATAAAATTATTGTATATGGGACATGTCATGAGGGGAGAAAAATATAAAATTTTACAAGTGATTGTCCAGGGGAAAATCCAAGGAAAGAGATCCTTGGGAAGAAGGCGAAAATCCTGGCTGAAAAACCTAAGAGATTGGTATGGTTGCAGCAACAACGAATTGTTTAGGGCTGTGACATCAAAGATAAAAATCGCTCTGATGATTGCCAACCTTCGAAGCGGAGATGGCACCTGAAGAAGAAGAAGTAATTTAACTTAGTATTTAACTTGGTAATTTTATAGTAGTTATATAAGTATTTAAGTGAATTAATGTTTTTGTTCTGTATACTGGTATGCGCGGACAGTACTCTTTGTGAAGAAGAGTTTTTGCGCATAATTTTGTATATTTAGTTTAAAATATTGTACATAGCTTAGTATAGTCATGAATTGTAATTTTAATGTAGCTATATTTTACTAAATTAAATAAATAAATAAAAATAAGTTGTACAACAAAGACCCTACCTTAATATACACGGCCCTTTTTAAATATTCTTTTATAACTAACCCTATTGTTACTTTGTCACCTTTTATTTACTATTTAACACTTCATGAACTTCCAGAAGCCTCTCGAACCACATTCCTTTTCGATATTGTCACAGTACGTTTAATCATGAGTAAATAGCGCTAAATGAAAAACAACTAATATAACTTTGATTTTGATGAGCAAAATACGGAAAATCACTAATTGCCGCTAAACTAAGCGCTGTAAAAAAAATTAACTTGAAAAAAAGGTTGCAGGTTTTTAATTTTTTATGTTATTCGAAATGCCATTACCCTAAAATGAATATAATGTGGCCGTAATGTTTAAATGAACTTTTACCGATTTCATTAAACAGGTTATGAAAAATCACTGATTGACGCTAAACCTTAACTCGTTGAGAAAAACGGTTGAAATAAAAGATGTCGATTTTTAATTTTTTATTACTTCAATTGTAATACATATGCAATTTTCTCAAAAACACTTAATAATGCTGCAATTTAAGAAAAACCATTTTTCTACCACGACAGCACACCACAAAAATATAACGGTTAGGCTACTTAATCTTACAGAGCACAAAAATTGTAGCAGTCGTTATTGTAAAAATTGGAATAAGTGAAAAATTTTACAAAAAATTATTACTTTCGGTTAACAGTTTTGATTAAAATGTTCGTGTCGCATCATAACGATACATAATTTAAATTCCAAGTTTCAGTTTCGTACAATTTTCCGATTTTTGAGATATTTTGTTTTAACACACACAAATCGATAGAAACATGTTTTTGGGTTTGTAGAATAGCATTCTATGATTTACAATATCGTTGATCGAAGGTCAAGTTTAGAAATAAATTGTTGAAGAATTTTAAATAAATAATTAAATAATCATTATAATAAATAATTTCCAATTCTTTTCCAAATATTCCAAATCAAAAATTATATATATTAAACTAAATTTTAAGAAGAAAATATCAGAAACATAAATAATTATTCCAGAAGTCAAAGATTCAAATTTATTATAAATGGACTCATAAAACAAAAGAAGCTATAATTTTTTGAATAAATAATTTGAACAGATTAACAAAAATAATAAATAGGAAATTAGAAGAACATCAAGATGCAATTGAATTATAAAACTAAATTAAACAACTTAATGTTTTTTTAAGACAAGCAGATAAAATTCTAAGAGAATCTAATAGAGATACTATAAAACCAGTTGTAACAATGGTTAAGTCTCCCATTCTATCCCGGTCAATGGAAGGAAGAAGGCACATGGTACAGCTGAGATTACAGGATATTATAAAATAATCTTCACTATTAATTGTATTGCTTTATACTTTTTGAGCTCAATAGATTAAAAAAAAAATTCAATTTAACATTTTTGATGTTATTTATTAATTAGCATATATTTAGAGTTGTAGAATAGAAGTGTCACCACAAAATTGAATTCAAGAGAAGTAATTTTTGAAACATTCAATTTTGTCAGTCAATTTTTTTTAATTACAACCGTTTCAATTAAATATTATTATTTCAATTTCAATTATTTGCGTTTTCATTTATTTTTACTTTCTCTTGCCTATATGAATATATAGGAAGGAAAGTATTGTTTTCATGTCGATTTTTCGAAATCGAGTTTTCACCGGATCTATACGTTTTCAGACCCCCTGAACCCAAAAAACATGTTTTTAGCGATTGGTCTGTGTGTGTGTGTGTGTGTGTGTGTGTGTGTGTGTGTGTGTGTGTGTGTGAACAGAATATCTCAAGAACGGAACATCGTACGAACTTGAAACTTGAAACTTAAGTTACATACCACTACCGGACGCGACACGAACATTTTCATCAAAATCGGTCAACCGGAAGTAGCTAGTAGTTTATTCGTATAATTTTTCAGTTTTTTGCGATTTTCTCAAAAACTGGTCCTACGTTTTTTTTTTAAATCGCCTATTTTACTCAATTTTTTATTCTCTACAAGATAGGGTAGGCGCCATGTTTGCTGAAATTCTCGGTGAGGCTGTTTTCACGTAAAAACGTTGTTTTTTTTAAGATTACGGCTTTAATATAAATTTTAGCGCAAAAACTTATATATTAAAAGTTGTAGAGAATTTAAAAACCTACAACTTCTGTTTCAAACATTTTTTTGTATGACGCTTAGTTTAGCAGTAATTAGCGATTTTCTGATTTTTTCTCACGAAAACGTGTGAAAAATCGATTTTTTTAACATTTCGGTCTTAGTATGCATTTTACGACAAAAGTGTCTATAACCAAATTTATAGAAAATTTAAAGATCTACAACTTTTATTTAACGTATTTTTCTCTACAGAGCCTAGTTTAGCGTGAAATAGTGGTTTTCCGTATTTTTAAGCCAGACTGAGGTTGATTTTCATTTTGAGTGTTTCACTCATGATTAAAATAAGGTTATGTTTATTGAGGTTAGTTTTTTGTTTATTTCTAATATTTTATTACTAATGTTAAATTATATTGTAAATTATTTGCATTGGCAAGAGAAAGTTGTGTGAGTGTTTCACACCAGATTTTTATTTATTCTAAATTACATTACATTACAGGTTCAATGAACCTACAAAAGTGTATTTCTGTTGTTTTTGGATTTGTAAATTAACAATAAAACCATTTCCTTCCTTCTCTTTATTTCATGTAGGGCAAGAGAAAGTAAAAAATATATCTTTCAACAAAAATAGAAAATCTTGAACAATGATAATAGCAGCAACGACGTGATTTTTACAAAAAGTTGTATAGGTATACCTAGCCTTTTGTGACACGAAGATAATAATAAAAAATCGATTCGCATTTCTATGTGACTATATTTATTTCCCTTACGGTATGAAAGATGGAAATAGATCTTAAATCCCTCGTAGTCTAAATTGATTCGGATAATGATAGTAGTAATGTGAGATTTTCGTCATCTTTACCTTACTCGTTAAATTTTACTTATTACTTTCTCTTACTATATGAATGTAAGAAACCAAACTGCCCATAACAGGCAAGTGAAGTTTAAATTATTTGCACTCGATCCGCTAGTTCCAAGGCTACAAAAAGTAGTTCTGTTTCTTATCACATGGTCAGCCAATTAAATGAGTGTTGTGTAGGTCATCAGCCAAAAGGCTGGTTTGAACCTGTAGAGGTTTTACTAAGTAAAACAAGGAGTGAGGTGGTTTACCATTGCCACAACACACTAAGTGGAAAAGTACGCTTATCACCATGCCAAGCCCTCTTAAACACATATTTTCCAACTCTGCAAATGACACCTTCACTTTATTCACCACAGGGTCTGGCTGTAAAATGAAATTCATTACTTTCAGAGGAGATAACTCTGAGAAGTGTCTTTTACGCCTCTACCTCTTCTGTTCTTATCGATTCAGTCATTTAATTGGCTGACCAAGTGATAAGAAACAGAACTATTTATTTTAGTCCTGCAACGAACAGATTGAGTGTAAATAATTTGACACTCCACCGGTCTGTTATGGGCAGACTGAAGCATGAAGCATGACAGACTGAAGCTTTTATGGACAATTAAATGACTGAAGCATTTAAGAACTGAAGAGGTAGAGGTGTAAAGGACACTAATCAGAGATGTCTCCTCTAAACGTAATGAATTTCATTAAACAGGTAGACCCTGTGGTGAATGAAGTGAAGGTGTCATTTGCAGGGTAGAAAATATATACTTTTCAGAGGGCCCGGCATGCTGATCAGCATAGTTTTTTAAACAGTGAGAAAGGCTACGGTAAACCATCTCACTCCTTGTTTTACTTAGTAAAACCTCTAGAGGTTTTGACCTAAACAACATAACAAAGGGAAGTATTGTTGCATGTCGATTTTTCCAATTGAGTTTTTACCGGAATCACACGTTACCAGGTTCTCTGAATCCAAAACCATGTTTTTAGCGGTTGGTCTCTGTGCCTGGGTGTGAACAAAATATCTTGAGATTGGAGTATTGTACGAAGATGAAACTTGGAGCTTACATTATGTAGGCCTAATACTAGTGGACTCGACACAAACATTTTTATAAAAATTGGTCAACCAGAAGTTTTATTAGTGCGATTTTTCTCTTTTTGCGATTTTCTAAGGAAACTGGTCCAATGATTTTTTTAAATGTCACATTTACAAAAATTTTTATGCTGTTCAAGATAGGATTAAAGGCACGCCTGCTGAAATTTTAGGGTCTGTAATCTTCATAAAAAATGTTTTTGTTTTAATATTGCAGCCTTAATACATATTTTAGCGAAAAAGTTTGTGTAGTCTAATCAAAGTTGCAAAAATTTAGAAACCGGCCACTTTTATTTTAAAGATTTTTCTGGGGTGCTTAATTTATCACCAACTATTGATTTTCCGTGTTATGTCTCCAAAGTCGACAAAAAACGAATTTATTTTTAAGATTATGGCCTAAGTTTGGAATTTTACGACATGGTTTTTTTAGCTAAAGTAATACAAAATTAAAAATTACAACTTTTATTACAAGCAATTCTTCTACACAGCCTAGATTAGCGTCAATTAGTGATTTCCGTACATATGGTAAGTCGAACAGAGGTTGATTTTAATATAAACATTTTTCCTATAACAGGCCGGTGAAAAGGTGAATTTATTTGCACTCAATCTGCTAGTTCCACGGCTACAAAAAATGATTCTCTCTCTTATCACATGGTCACTTAATTATATAACTGAAGCATTTAAGAACAGAAGAGGTTGTGGTGTAAAATACACTAGTTAGAGTTATCTTCTCTGAGAGTAATGAATGAAGGAAGGTGTCATTTGCAGGATAAAAAGTAGATGCCTGACATGCTGATAAGCATAGACTACTTTAGTACTCAATGAGGAAGGCAATAGTAAACCACCCCACTCCTCGTTTTACTTAGTAAAACCTCTACAGGTTCAAACCAGCCCTTTAGCTGATGACCCAAACAATAAAACCCATAAACATTAAAGTGTGTGAGTGCGGTTATACATAAAATAACATGACATACGTATAGGCGCAAATTTGTAGACAAAACCATTCTAAAAACAATATTTTGGTTTCAGCGGTTGATGGTCATTGGTATACTTTCTCATTCGTTAATATGGGAGGTTTGGTGAGAAATACCATATTCGTATATTCGTTTGTATATTTGTGATAGGGAAAGCGTGAGAGAAGGAGAGGGAATTACTGGTGGGGAAATGTAACGGAGGTAGAAAAAAATAGAAAGAGAGTGGGTAATGCGTAGAAGGAAGTGTGAACAGGAGGAGAGATAGACGTATAAGATTTAAAAAGAGAATGACAGAGAAAGTAAAACAATTATCGGTATTATTTAAGAAATTTCGTAAGTATCTTATCAAAAAATTGTAAGTTATTCAAGCAGGAAATGATTATGTTTTGTAGGAGAAGGAGAAGACATAAACAGTTTTGGAGTACACCACTAACAGTAGAAGAGGTTTACAATCTGGCACGAGCGTATAAATATGGTAGTGACGTCACAGAGACATGTTGTTTGACATGCTATTAGGACGTCATGCTGAGTCCAAACGTACCGTGTATTTACTGCTGACAACATTTCACTTATTCAGCTCAACTCTCGGCGTATGTAAATAGACAGGAAAACTGATTCAACAAGGTTATTATAAAAAGTAAATATGAAAAAGAAAAACTTTTATGAAATATTTCAGACGAGATGGATTGTTAAAGATAGAGACCCTTACAAGAAATGCTTTTAAGTCGATTTCCTTTTCTTGATGGCATACGCAGTAATCCTAACTGTCCGTCTCCTCTTGTAGAATTACATTTACATGTAACAGAGCTTTCCCTTATAATGCTTTTCCGACAAATTTTATATCCGTAATATCATTTGATGTTACTTTCTCTTATCCAAAATATGGTCTGAAAGTTGTTATATGTATCTCGAGGAAAACAAAGTTATTCTCCAAGTTACAATTTTGATTATACATTTTTTTATTTAATATTTTATTCTTTAATCAGAAACTGGTATAACCTTCCAAATTTTATAACTAAATTTTGAATAAACAAATGATGTGAAAAAAATCTGGTGTGAAACACTCACACAACTTTCTCTTGCCAATGCAAATAATTAATAATAATCCTAACATTATTAATAAAATATTAGAAATAAACAAAACCTAACCTCAAAAACATAACCTTATTTTAATCATGAGTGAATACCGCAAAATGAAAATCGAACTCAATTTGGCTTAAAAAAACGGAAAATCACACTTTCACGCTAAACTAGGCTCTGTAGAGAAAAATGCTCTAAATAAAAGTTATAGATCTCTTAATTTTTTATAAATTTTATTATATACACTTTTGTCGTAAAGTGCATAACTAAGGCCGAAATCTTTAAAAAATCTATTTTTCACACGTTTTCGTGAGAAAAAACAGAAAATCGCTAATTACCGCTAAACTAAGCATTATACAAAAAAATGTTTGAAATAAAAGTTGTAGGATTTAAAATTCTCTACAACTTTTATTATATACATTTTTTCTCTTAATTGCATATTAAAGCCGTAATCTTAAAAAAACTATGTTTTTACGTGAAAACAGCCTCACCCAGAATTTCAGCAAACATGACGCCTACCCTATATTGTAGAGAATAAAAAATTGGGCAAACCAGGCGATTTTTAAAAAAAAATCGTAGGACTAGTTTTTGAGAAAATCGCAAAAAAGTGAAAAATGACACGAACAAACTACTACTTCCGTTTGACCGATTTTGATGAAAATGTTCGTGTCGGGTTCGGTAGTTGTATGTAACTTAAGTTTCAAGTTTCAAGTTCGTACGATGTTCCGTTCTTGAGATATTTTGTATACACACACACACACACACACACAGACAGACACAGACACACAGACACACAGACACACACACAGACCAATCGCTATAAACATGTTTTTTGGGTTCAGGGGGTCTGAAAACGTATAGATCCGGTGAAAACTCGATTTCTAAAAATCGACATGAAAACAATACTTTCCTTCCTATATATTCATATAGGCAAGAGAAAGTAATAAATAGCCTATATAATTTTTTTAAAGAATACATCCAGTGGATAATTTAAGAGTTGAAAAATAAAAATAAATTTATAAAAATTTGGTGTGGAAACCCCCCTCCCCCCATAAGACCATGACATGGGGATGAATGTATTGTGACAACATCGAAGGAAGGTGTGGTTCTAGAAATTTCTAGTAGGATTCATTCATAAAAATAGTAAGAGTAGATAATAGAGCGAAAAAGGAACAATAGGACATAATGACAATAAAGGTATGTCTATTCATAAAAATTATTAATAGGACTACAGGTCATTTGTTTTAGCTAGAAGCTTTCCCTCCAACGCTCTGTGCCGCTGAGCTGTTCTGTTCAGTGGTGGGGGAAGCACCTCGTAGTTGTAACAGTAGTATACGGTTAGAAAGAGAGGGAATGATCATTAAGTGAGAAGGAGACAACACTTGCCCCTTTGAAACTATCCCTACTCTACCTACTCGCCCACCCCTTACAAGCTTCTTCCTAAAACAAACGTACTATACTATTGTGTATGATAAAAGGTCGGGTATAGTTGTACAACTGTTATGAAAGGGACCCGTAACAACTTTTATTCTATAAGACCTATTGTTGACTTGTTTACAACGGATTTTTCTAGCACTCATTAATAAAGGGTTATTTTTTGTACTTTATTGTTTGCATGATTTCTCTACTTTTTCTGAAATGATCTTTTTAAATGAGTATATAAAGAGACCCCCGAGCGCGGTCTAGTCAGTATTCGTTTGATCTTCGACGAGCGATTATCGGGGTGCGTATTTATAGGTTACGTATCCGAGCATTGTAGTGATTCAGGATTGTCATACTGCCTTTGTTTGCGTGCGTATTGTGTAAAGTCTTTGTGTTAGTGTATAAAGTTCAGTTTTTGTGTATTCAGTTCCATTTTATATGTGTAGTTTTATAAAAGTGATTGTAAGTAGTGCTAAGTAAGTTATTAAGTTATTTATTGTTTATTATTTTTTTATTTTAAGTAAATTATTAAGTCATTTATTGTAATAAGTCATTTTAATTAGTTTTATTATTTATTTTGTAAACCTTTAAGTGTAATAAATATTTGTAATAGTAAACTTTAGTGTATTAATTATTTAATTACCTAGATCCCGAAACATACCTTAGCGATAAGTGTCACAGTATTATGTGTAAATGAAGTGTAGACTTGTACAGACTCAGAGAATATGATTGATTCCCAATCATCAAAGTACACCGGTAACCTCTGTCTAGTACCTAACACTTTGACTGCCACACTAAATTTTGTGGCACTTACAGCTGGGCCATCGTACTTTTTTCACATTTTAATCATTTTTCTTATTTTACTTAATTTATTTAGTAATAACTATTGTTTTTTTTGTAAAATAAAGTTGTGATAAACTTATCGGTAACAAATGGCCTGCTGGTATGACTGTACATTTCAGAGCCATGTGATTCCTTTTTGTGTCACAATTAAAAATGTAATAAACAATTGGGTTAAGATTCAACTATACAGCTGAGCGCTGGTTGTAATAACGCGATTTTCTGTCATGTTGCTGCACACAAATCTCGTATACGGACTCATTTCTCTCGACGAATTTTGGACAGCATGGGCCCTAGACCTTTTAAAAATTGGCTTACTTTTTAAAAAATCGATTTTCCACTGTTTTCTTTTTATGAAGGGATTTCCTATTAAATGCCAATTCTTTAATTAAACATCGATTAAAGTATTTGAAAATTTTGCTGGCTTTCAATTAATAACAGAATTCTAAATTAGTTTTTATTTTTTTTAAATTCCTAGTAGTTTTGATGGAAAACGCGCACGAAAATTGTGTGACGTCACGATTTTTTCTTATGTTATGCAGCGTTAGTTAGTTGAACTGGTTACTCATCAGACAGCGCAGCGAGCGGTAACGGATTTTACTACTCCCACTTCTTCCACTAGCCTTCCCCTCACGGCGTATGTTAACGAGAAATGTCACATAGTACGTGCACTTAAGTAGACCTACTCTGTTATGTTATTTTTCAGTTAATTTTGCAGTATACATAAAGATGAGTTTTTCGCGATGTCTCCTTCAACCAAATAAACAAGTTCAATTCTTGTAAATTTTTAGCATTGTGCCTACGGCCAGATATCGGAAAATTTAAAAGTGTGAGGGTTTAATAGGATTTTTTAAAATAATATATGATATGTTACAGCCTATTATGTTCTGTTATATTTGTTTTGGTTTTGAGTGACATTCATAATAACTTATAAACACATTTGCTTTTATTCAAGCAATACAGTACCTATATCCTATCTAACCACTAATTACAGCTACTATTACTACATATTTTATAAATACTACGATTTTATACTGTTACGTAATATTTATTACGCTTGTTTCATTTAGCATAAAAATGTGTGCAATCTGATGTAAGCCTCGCCGGAGTGGAATGAGGTGGAAGCGGATGGGTGAAATAAAATACGCTCCTCAGTATTTTAATTAAAAATTTAATTATTTAAAAAGAAAAACAAATTGGTCCAGGATCCCCTTTTTCTTACTACTAAGCGGCGTCCCAATACTATGCTTCAATTACAGTTTTATTTTTACATTTCTCCAGACCAAATTTAGATACTAATTTATCAATAAAGCTCTCTTGACTTATAAAAATACAATCCTTCTGTATCTTAATATCCATACCTAGACACTGTCTTAATTGACCTAGGTCTTTTAATTTAAATCTCTTACTTAACTCACTTTTTAAGTATTCTACTTCTTTATTACAATTAGAAAACAAGAAAAAGTCGTCAACAAACAATGCAACAAAAGTTTTACAATTTTCAGTTGTTTTTGTATACAAACAATGCTCATACAAGGACTTTTTATAGCCTAACTGTTGTAAACAAACATCAACTTCCTTATTCCAAGCTCTAGCCGACTGCTTCAACCCATATATGGCCCTTTTCAATTTTAAAATTTTATTTTGATTAGAATCACATTTAAAATTCTGTGGTAACTCCATATAAACTGTTTCATCTAAGCGGCCATTCAAGAAAGCTGTAGTTACATCTAAATGTGTGATGTTAAGATCTAGTTTTACACTTAAGGCAAATAACAGTTTTAATGTGGAATACTTTAGCACTGGTGAGAAGGTCTCTTTGTAGTCTATGCCTTCCCTCTGTGTATAACCTTTCGCCACTAATCTTGCTCTGTAACGCACTGTATTGTCAATGTTTAACTTCTTTTTATACACCCACCGACACTGCACTACCTTAGCATCACTTGGTTTGTTCACAATCTCCCAAGCTTCATTTTCATGAAAGGATTTAAGCTCTTCTTCCATCGCGTTGCACCACTGCTCTCGTTCAGGTCCATTCATTACCTCCTCATATGTAAGACTGTCTTCATCCAAATCTTCATTATTTTTACACATGTTACTATATCCATACCGATCTGGAACTCTTCTTTGTCTCTTTTCTGTGCCAGCAACCTCTGTCTCAACAAGTGTCTCATTTTCAGTTGCATCTTGCATAGACCTACTGTCACTGAACTCCTCTGAACTTGATGTACTTGCAGTCTCGTCCGGGAAATATGTTTCATCATTTATTGTGTTTGAGCTATCTCTTTCAGAAGTCAAGGTTGTGTCGAAGGGGTCCACGGTTTGACTTTCTACACTTTCTTCCTGCTGAACAACTGGCACAGTATCTTCCACCACTGCTTGTATCATATCTGAGTTTTTCATTTTCTCCATAACAATAACATCTCTGCTGGTGGTAATACTCTTTGTTTTCGTATTGTACAGCCTATAGCCTTTAGTGTTGTCTGCATAACCAATCATGATGTACTCTTCTGCCTTTTTATCCCATTTAGTCCTCTTTATTTTTGGAATATGGACCATTGCTGGACTACCGAATATTCGAACATGGCTGAGGTCTGGCTTCTTCCCGCTCCACAGCTCATACGGTGTCTTTTGTAATCCCGAAGCTAGCGTTCTATTTCTCAAATAGACAGCAGTATTTATTGCCTCTGCCCAAAATCTTTTCTCTAGATTGGCTTCGAACAATAGACATCGAGCTCTCTCCACAACTGTCCTGTTTAGACGTTCGCATAAACCATTTTGTTCTGGCGTGTACGGGTTTGTAGTTTGATGCACAATTCCATTCTTCTTTAAATAATCTTCAAATTCTGCAGAACAAAATTCTCCGCCATTATCTGTTCTTAAAGTCTTCAATTTCTTTCCTGTTTGAGTCTCAACAAGAACTTTAAACTCCTTGAAATACTTCAAAGCTTGATTTTTGGCCTTGAGGAAGTAGACAAATGCCATTCTGCTACAATCATCAACAAAAAGCAAAAAATATCTTGCTTGTCCCAATGAGACCTGTTCCATCGGTCCGCATAGATCCGCATGAACAATTTCAAGCACATTTTCACACCTTTTACCTTTGTGAGAAAAAGGTAATCTAGCCTGCTTACCCTCACAACATGTGATGCAGTTAGATTTATCAATTTCTGCTTTATCAATGTATGATATCCCCTCTACAGCGCCATTTCTCATAGTATTCAGGTCCTTGCTATTAATGTGTCCTAGCCTCCGGTGCCATATCTCACTTGTCAAAGTTGTAGCTGAGCACGCTACCAAACTTTCTGACTTGATATCCAATTTGTACACTCCATTAACCAAATTCGCCTTTCCAATCAGTACATCCTGTCTATTGCGTATGCAGCAAACTTCTTCTTCGAAATTAACTTTGTTCCCATTTCGAATAAGTTGACTTACCGATAGCAAATTGGTTGATAGGTTAGGGACACACAATACATCCTTGACTATAATGTCGAACTCAGAATTATCAACTATGGTTGTAATCATCGTATTTCCTGAGCAAATTACTGGTACTGTTTCTTTATTTGCGACTACTATGTCCTTTACTTTGTGGTCGAGTCTAACATTTTGTAAACAACTCTGATCTGTTATCATGTGCGAACTTGCCCCTGAATCTACGTACCAATCTGATTTATGAAAGGCACTATTCATGAATATAGCACTAAAAGCGTTTGTTTCACTTTTATTTTGATTATTTGGACATTTATTCATGTAATGTCCGAGTTGTTTACATTTGTAACAGCGTATCGTTTTGACAGATTTCGTCGATGACGCCTTTTTTGACTTCGTATCTGTGTTGCCACTTTTCTTATTCCGCTGCTGCCAACCTTTAGACAAAAAAACGTTGTTCGTTCCGTTATGGCTGTCGACTTCCGAACTCATGTCTAATAATTTTGATTTGATGACGTCCGTACTAATAGTGATTCCTGAGTGTTCAATGGCCATGATCATAGGAGCGAATCTTTCTGTCAGCCCCGCCAATAACAATGACCCAATCCACTCATCAGTTATCTGGAAACCGGTACCTTTTAATTTTTGTGCGGTATCTACAATTTGCGTAACGTAGGCTCCCATCGATTCGCAATCTTCCAATCGAATTGAAATCAGCTGACGAAGTAGGCTGATGCGACGCGTAAAGCCGGAATCATCGTAAAGAGACTTCAAGCGCTTCCAAACACCTTGAACTATTTGCTCGTTTTTGATGTGAACGTAGATGGACGAATCTATTGTCATGATGAGTTTTGCCTTCGCCTTCTTTTCTTCCACAGAACTTCCATCAGTCGATTCTTGCTTATGAATATCCACTCCGTCTAACATCAAAAAGTTTTCAGCAGCAAACGCCCACTCGTCGTAGTTTTCTCTACCTTTTAGCTTCGGCACGTTAACAATGTAGCTACCGGCCATTTTGCACGCGGTAACTAACAGCCAACAGACACTCGGAAATACAGGAACAATATAGCGATTTCCACCGTTATTTTATATTTCACATGTAACGGCGCACTGATAGTCCACAAAAAGTAAATAATCCGAAATATAACTTGACTATATCGCGAATTATGTGGCTGGGCCCATAACCTAATAAAACGCATGGATAGTAGTTGAAAACAGACTGACTTTTATTTGTAAAATGACAGGTAGGTACACATTATATACACTAGATGGCGCTAGCTATTATTTAGTTACAACAATAACAATAGTCTAGCCCCATAAGTCCCTCTCTTTCAGACTCGATTGCAGCAATCACGAATTTATGACGCACTCTTAAGTGGGCCACTTCACACTGTAACTCCTGCACTCCCACGACGCCCAGTCTTGCACCTGTAACACCCTTGGCTACCATTTCGACTCGTTCGATTTCTACCCCCGGAACAGCCTCCCTAAGGATGGACATTTCTGCCCCGGTATCCACTAGCAACCTTCTTTCCATCCCCTGCAGGACCGTGGTCACAGTCAGGCCACCTCCTTCCGATACAACATTTGGAATCCACGTGTGCCCCTGACTTACGGGCTCGGCAGCGGGGCAGTCGCTGAGCCGTTCTCGTTTGGGTTGGCCGCGGCCACCGCACTCGTAATCATGGGCGTTTTCTTTTCTCCATTCTCGCTTCGTCGTGTAGAGAATCTTTTTGGACAACGGGCAGCAAAATGGCCAATCTCTCCACAAACGTAGCACGCACGCCCTTGGGCTGGGTGTAGAACACCCTGGGAGATGCCTGCTCTCCAATTGTTGTTCGCACGGCCCGTCTCATTCGTCCGTCGCGGTCTCCTACAGTCTCGAGCGAAGTGACCAATCTTTCCACACGAAAAAACAAGAACTTTGAATAGGAGCCAAACCTCGAACTTGAGCTGCAGGCGTCTACCGTCGCCCCTGGCTCTGGATCGGATAGCCCTAACGCACTCGCCCCGAACACCTCTCTCGTTCGCTTCTGTGTTTCTTGAATCTGCTCGATCCGCTCGGCCACCTTGATCGCTTCTTCTAAGTCCTTTGGTGGATAGATCTGTAGGGTAGTGGCTGCTGTACTCGACAGTCCCCGAACATAGGCTGACAGCAAGGTCCGTTCCATCTGGGACCGCGCCCATTGGCGACGTGGGGGTCAGTAGGCTGTGGCATGGCCTGCCGTCCCAAAATTCTACAACGATCCGCGAAAGCCCTCGCTTTCTCGTTGGTCCCCTGTTTGACGGTATTCAGTGCGAGCAAATGCCGTTCCGGATCGCGTTCTCCTTCAAAACGATTTCGCAGGATTTCCGTGAACCGTGCAAACGTGGCATGGTCGGAATTCAACTCGGGATATGCATCTAAGCAAGCTGCCGCTGCTCCTGTAACCTTCAACCTACAAATAGTTTTCCTATCGGCGTCGTCCCAATTCCCGGTTTTAGCAACTAACTCAAGATTTCTCAAAAATTCGTCCACTGTAGGGCCACCTCCTTCACCAGACCATGGCTTAATCAAAGACTGAAGGCCCAAATCCTTCCTCACCCGCGCAGGACTCCGCTCTCTCTGTCCTAAACGCAGCGCTGCTAGTTCGGCAGCTAACTGAGCCGATTCCGCTTCCACTCTGGCCTTGTATGTCGCGAGTTCTTCGTTCGCCCTCCGGAGCTCCTGAATCTCCTGCTCGACGGTTAATGGTACAGCCATTATTGCAGCTGTACCCCACACCTGACACCAGTTGTAAGCCTCGCCGGAGTGGAATGAGGTGAAAGCGGATGGGTGAAATAAAATACGCTCCTCAGTATTTTAATTAAAAATTTAATTATTTAAAAAGAAAAACAAATTGGTCCAGGATCCCCTTTTTCTTACTACTAAGCGGCGTCCCAATACTATGCTTCAATTACAGATTTAATTATTTAAAATAAAATAAAAATTGGTCCAGGACCCCCTTTTTCTTACTACTAAGTGGCGTCCCAATACTACGCTTCAATTACAGGTTTAATTATTTAAAATAAAATAAAAATTGGTCCAGGACCCCCTTTTTCTTGCTACTAAGTGGCATCCCAATACTACGCTTCACAGGATTCTTTTTATTACAAATTTAATTATTTAAAATTACAAAAAAAAATAATAAAATTGGTCTAGGACCTCCCTTAATTGACTACCTAATGTAACCCTTACTCCTCATCTAAACTTAACCTATTACCACTTACAGATTATATGTCGATCGTGCATATTCCGGAAAGGGCTGCCGGCACAGATACTTCAAACCTCAGAGGGAGGTCAGCCTAAATTAGTGCCTTGGGCGCTTTTTACCGCCATTTCCGGAAGACCACTGCAGGATCGACCTCTTAAATACTAAGTACATAATCGCTAAGTGCGGGGCGAGTCAGAATTCCAGGAAATCCCACTATACATCTATATAATATACCCAGACTCACCCATCTGGCAAGCCACGACGACGAACATCGCCAACCCGAAATGAGCGATCACCCTCATTCCACCAAATGAGCACCGGACAAAAATATTCTCACAATCCACTCAATAAAATAGAACTAAACTCATGAATTACACTGATTCGGTCCCGCACGGCCGCGGCATACATGTATTACACATTACACATAAAAAAATTATATTTTAATTTATATTTTAATTACTGCATTGCATTAACTTTTATTGAGTACCGTTTCGTATGTGCGTACAATACTGACTGACTACGTCTCGCCGTCCAGCTGAGCCGATCGGCGGGGAGGCGCACTCCTCCTCCCCCTCACCCCTCGCCGCACGGCTCAGCGGATGCAACACGAGACGAAGTTGCACTTTCCTAGAATTCTGACCGCTGTGTATATTTTACAAAGACAATGTATTAATTCTAATATTAATAGAAAAAAAGAAATATCTCTCGTTCTTTTTTTATTCCTTCTCAATCTTACTATATTACACTGAAGTAATTTAGGTGACAGTGATACATAATATTTTGATATGTCGCTCTCCTTTGTTATCAAATAAACGCGATTTCCTTTGTCTGGACAAAATTGCTAGTTTCAAAGTAATTAATAAAATATTAATTTATTCAGTACTAGGTAATTATTTCTTACATTTGACTCCAAAAACAGTTCAGTAATAATTTCCAAAATACAATATAGTACAATCTTATTTACTTTCCTGGGCGCTATCGTTAAATTTATACAAAAAACAATCTGGTGTGAAACACACGACTTTCTCTTGTCAATGTAAAAACCCATATTTATAACCTTTATTTCATCATTAGTAAACAACGGTAAATGAAAATTATCTAATTTTAATCATGAGTGAATGAAGAAAAATTAAAATCAATCTGCGAAAATCACCAATTTTCGCTAAAATAGTCTCTGTAAAGAAAAACGTTTGAAATAAAAGTTGTTGATCTTTTTATTCCCGATAACTTTCATACATTTTTGTCATAACTTCTAAGGCTACTACAGCTTAAATATTAAAAAATCCCATTTTCTACCGATTTTGACGAAGAAATACAGAAAATCACTGACTGACGCTAAACGTTGTACAAAATATGTTTGAAAGAAAAGTTGTAGGTTTTTTTAATGTTCTGCAACTTTAATTTTTTACACTTTTTCTCTATAATGCATACGAGGTGTGGCTATTAAATAACGAGACTGAAGTAAAAAAAATTATTTTTATTTTATACATAATCACTTGTTGTCACCTTCAATATACACTCCTTCTCTATCCCTACAACGCTCCATGCGAATTTTCCATTGTTGGAAACAGTGCTGGAAGTCATCTTCTGTCAGCTTCTTCAGGACACGTACCGCTCAAAAATGTTTGAAATGAAGCTCGCAAAAATGTTTGTACTGACACTTTGTACGCGACTGAAAATGACCTAAATTTTTGTGAAACTATAATAACATGTGATTAAACGTGGTTTGTTACTTATGATCCGGAAACGAAGCGCCAATCCATGTACAGGAAGAGCCGAACTTGACCGAGAGCTAAAAAGCTCGAATGAGCAAGTCAAAATTTAAAGCAATGATGATTGTCTTTTTTATATCCATGGGATTGTGTACCTTCACTGGGTTCCTGAAGGTTAAATAATTAATCAATATTACTACCTTCAGGTACTTTCTAAACTTCGTCAAAGAGTAAGGAAAAACGCCCCGAAAAGTGGAAAGATGAATCATGTGTTCTCCACAAAGACAATGCGCAGCTCATTCCGCGTTAACTGCCAAGAGGTTCCTAGCCAAGTACAAACATCTCAGTGTTAGAACATCCACCTTATTCACCAGATCTTGCACCATGTGACTTTTACCTGTTCCCTAAGAAGGTGAAATCTGCATTAAAAGGGACAAGATTTGAATCTGTGGAAGCTGTAAAAGAGAAAGCGGCTCGTGTCCTGAAGGAGCTGAGAGAAGATGACTTCCAGCACTGTTTCCAACAATGGAAAATTCGCATGGAGCGTTGTAGGGATAGAGAAAGAGTGTAAATTATATTGTTATTGTTGTAACTAAATAATAGCTAGCGCCATCTAGTGTATATAATGTGTACCTACCTGTCATTTTACAAATAAAAATCAGTCTGTTTTCAACTACTATCCATGCGTTTTATTAGGTTATGGGCCCAGCCACATAATTCGCGATATAGTCAAGTTATATTTCGGATTATTTACTTTTTGTGGACTATCAGTGCGCCGTTACACGTGAAATATAAAATAACGGTGGAAATCGCTATATTGTTCCTGTATTTCCGAGTGTCTGTTGGCTGTTAGTTACCGCGTGCAAAATGGCCGGTAGCTACATTGTTAACGTGCCGAAGCTAAAAGGTAGAGAAAACTACGACGAGTGGGCGTTTGCTGCTGAAAACTTTTTGATGTTAGACGGAGTGGATATTCATAAGCAAGAATCGACTGATGGAAGTTCTGTGGAAGAAAAGAAGGCGAAGGCAAAACTCATCATGACAATAGATTCGTCCATCTACGTTCACATCAAAAACGAGCAAATAGTTCAAGGTGTTTGGAAGCGCTTGAAGTCTCTTTACGATGATTCCGGCTTTACGCGTCGCATCAGCCTACTTCGTCAGCTGATTTCAATTCGATTGGAAGATTGCGAATCGATGGGAGCCTACGTTACGCAAATTGTAGATACCGCACAAAAATTAAAAGGTACCGGTTTCCAGATAACTGATGAGTGGATTGGGTCATTGTTATTGGCGGGGCTGACAGAAAGATTCGCTCCTATGATCATGGCCATTGAACACTCAGGAATCACTATTAGTACGGACGTCATCAAATCAAAATTATTAGACATGAGTTCGGAAGTCGACAGCCATAACGGAACGAACAACGTTTTTTTTGTCTAAAGGTTGGCAGCAGCGGAATAAGAAAAGTGGCAACACAGATACGAAGTCAAAAAAGGCGTCATCGACGAAATCTGTCAAAACGATACGCTGTTACAAATGTAAACAACTCGGACATTACATGAATAAATGTCCAAATAATCAAAATAAAAGTGAAACAAACGCTTTTAGTGCTATATTCATGAATAGTGCCTTTCATAAATCAGATTGGTACGTAGATTCAGGGGCAAGTTCGCACATGATAACAGATCAGAGTTGTTTACAAAATGTTAGACTCGACCACAAAGTAAAGGACATAGTAGTCGCAAATAAAGAAACAGTACCAGTAATTTGCTCAGGAAATACGATGATTACAACCATAGTTGATAATTCTGAGTTCGACATTATAGTCAAGGATGTATTGTGTGTCCCTAACCTATCAACCAATTTGCTATCGGTAAGTCAACTTATTCGAAATGGGAACAAAGTTAATTTCGAAGAAGAAGTTTGCTGCATACGCAATAGACAGGATGTACTGATTGGAAAGGCGAATTTGGTTAATGGAGTGTACAAATTGGATATCAAGTCAGAAAGTTTGGTAGCGTGCTCAGCTACAACTTTGACAAGTGAGATATGGCACCGGAGGCTAGGACACATTAATAGCAAGGACCTGAATACTATGAGAAATGGCGCTGTAGAGGGGATATCATACATTGATAAAGCAGAAATTGATAAATCTAACTGCATCACATGTTGTGAGGGTAAGCAGGCTAGATTACCTTTTTCTCACAAAGGTAAAAGGTGTGAAAATGTGCTTGAAATTGTTCATGCGGATCTATGCGGACCGATGGAACAGGTCTCATTGGGACAAGCAAGATATTTTTTGCTTTTTGTTGATGATTGTAGCAGAATGGCATTTGTCTACTTCCTCAAGGCCAAAAATCAAGCTTTGAAGTATTTCAAGGAGTTTAAAGTTCTTGTTGAGACTCAAACAGGAAAGAAATTGAAGACTTTAAGAACAGATAATGGCGGAGAATTTTGTTCTGCAGAATTTGAAGATTATTTAAAGAAGAATGGAATTGTGCATCAAACTACAAACCCGTACACGCCAGAACAAAATGGTTTATGCGAACGTCTAAACAGGACAGTTGTGGAGAGAGCTCGATGTCTATTGTTCGAAGCCAATCTAGAGAAAAGATTTTGGGCAGAGGCAATAAATACTGCTGTCTATTTGAGAAATAGAACGCTAGCTTCGGGATTACAAAAGACACCGTATGAGCTGTGGAGCGGGAAGAAGCCAGACCTCAGCCATGTTCGAATATTCGGTAGTCCAGCAATGGTCCATATTCCAAAAATAAAGAGGACTAAATGGGATAAAAAGGCAGAAGAGTACATCATGATTGGTTATGCAGACAACACTAAAGGCTATAGGCTGTACAATCCGAAAACAAAGAGTATTACCACCAGCAGAGATGTTATTGTTATGGAGAAAATGAAAAACTCAGATATGATACAAGCAGTGGTGGAAGATACTGTGCCAGTTGTTCAGCAGGAAGAAAGTGTAGAAAGTCAAACCGTGGACCCCTTCGACACAACCTTGACTTCTGAAAGAGATAGCTCAAACACAATAAATGATGAAACATATTTCCCGGACGAGACTGCAAGTACATCAAGTTCAGAGGAGTTCAGTGACAGTAGGTCTATGCAAGATGCAACTGAAAATGAGACACTTGTTGAGACAGAGGTTGCTGGCACAGAAAAGAGACAAAGAAGAGTTCCAGATCGGTATGGATATAGTAACATGTGTAAAAATAATGAAGATTTGGATGAAGACAGTCTTACATATGAGGAGGTAATGAATGGACCTGAACGAGAGCAGTGGTGCAACGCGATGGAAGAAGAGCTTAAATCCTTTCATGAAAATGAAGCTTGGGAGATTGTGAACAAACCAAGTGATGCTAAGGTAGTGCAGTGTCGGTGGGTGTATAAAAAGAAGTTAAACATTGACAATACAGTGCGTTACAGAGCAAGATTAGTGGCGAAAGGTTATACACAGAGGGAAGGCATAGACTACAAAGAGACCTTCTCACCAGTGCTAAAGTATTCCACATTAAAACTGTTATTTGCCTTAAGTGTAAAACTAGATCTTAACATCACACATTTAGATGTAACTACAGCTTTCTTGAATGGCCGCTTAGATGAAACAGTTTATATGGAGTTACCACAGAATTTTAAATGTGATTCTAATCAAAATAAAATTTTAAAATTGAAAAGGGCCATATATGGGTTGAAGCAGTCGGCTAGAGCTTGGAATAAGGAAGTTGATGTTTGTTTACAACAGTTAGGCTATAAAAAGTCCTTGTATGAGCATTGTTTGTATACAAAAACAACTGAAAATTGTAAAACTTTTGTTGCATTGTTTGTTGACGACTTTTTCTTGTTTTCTAATTGTAATAAAGAAGTAGAATACTTAAAAAGTGAGTTAAGTAAGAGATTTAAATTAAAAGACCTAGGTCAATTAAGACAGTGTCTAGGTATGGATATTAAGATACAGAAGGATTGTATTTTTATAAGTCAAGAGAGCTTTATTGATAAATTAGTATCTAAATTTGGTCTGGAGAAATGTAAAAATGTAGAAACCCCTATGGAAGTTAATCTTAAATTACAGAAGGGAGAAAATTCGAATTCTAAATTTCCTTATCAACAATTAATAGGGAGTTTAATGTATCTGTCAATTTTGACTAGACCAGACATTTCATATTGTATAAGTTATCTCAGTCAATTCAATAATTGTAATACAGAGACTCATTATAAACATGCTAAGAGAGTATTGAAATATTTGTATAGTACAAAGTCATTTGGGCTAAAATATGTTAAAAATAATTCAGATTTGATGGGTTATGCTGATGCTGATTGGGCATCTGATAATTTAGATCGTAAATCCTACACAGGATATTGTTTTATATATTCAGATTGTATAGTGTCACATGAAAGTAGGAAGCAACAGACGGTGGCTTTATCAAGCACCGAGGCTGAGTATATGGCTGCCTGTGAAGCTACCAAGGAGGCTATTCATCTCAGAAATTTATTACACGAGCTAACAAATAGACAAAATAATGTGCCTGTAACAATTTATACTGACAGTCAAAGTGCTCAAAAACTTACTGAAAATTCTGTATATCACCGTCGTACTAAACATATTGATGTAAAATTTCATTTTATAAGGGAAGCAGTAGGCAAAAGATATGTTAAATTAGAATATTTGAGAAGTTCTGAAATGCCTGCTGACTTATTGACCAAAAGTTTGTCCAAAATTAAACATTATTATTTTGTTAAAAAGATGGGTGTTGTAAAACTAGATAAATAGTCTATAAAGTGTTTGTTTCTTTATATAGGTATTTTAGTATTATTTAGTTAAGTGGTGGTATTGTTATTGTTGTAACTAAATAATAGCTAGCGCCATCTAGTGTATATAATGTGTACCTACCTGTCATTTTACAAATAAAAATCAGTCTGTTTTCAACTACTATCCATGCGTTTTATTAAATTAAAGGGTATAAAAGGGTATAAAAGGGTATAAGGGTATGTATAAAATTAAAATTAAATTTTTTACATCGTAAGTATCGTTATAATAGCCACACCTCTTATTAAGGCGGAAACTTTAAAAAAATGATTCACCACCAGAGCACAGGCCTCTCAATAATTTCACCTAACATGGCGCTTACTCTATCTTTTAGAGCACACAAATTTAGTTAATGAGGCGATTTAAAAAAAATCGTAGTAGCCGTTTCCGAGGAAATCGCAAAAAGTGAAAATTTGCACGAATTAACTACTTCTTCCGGTTGACTGATCTTATGAAATTTTTATTTGTGTCGGGTCCTCTTATGGTACCTAACTTACGTGGTAAGTTCCAACTTTGCAATTCTATTCTTGGGATATTTTGTTCATACGTGCGCGCGCGCACACATTGGAGACCAATCGCTAAAACCATGTTTTTTGAGTTCGGGGACCTGAAAACGTGTGGTATCCCTTGAAGACTCTATTTCAAAAGCGGATATTAAAACAATACTTTCCCTTTCTATGTAATTATATTTATACAGGGCAAAAAAAGTAAAAATAGGGAAACTTATACAGACTTTGGTATGCCATTACTGAAGCGATAACATATTGAAAACGTAAAGTTGTCAAAACAGGGTGGACCTCCTCAAAGACGATATCTTAAATAACCCAAATCATGTATTTTTTGGGAACCACTAGATTTGTCCTAAGTTTGGTTACTTTTGCGAACATACTGGTATAAAAGGAACCAGTCTAATTTGCTGCCCGACCTGAAATCTTGTGGGCTATTTCAACTCACTGAAGAAGCAACTCGCTGTCAGCTTGAATTCCTACAGCCTTTTAATTGATATAGACAGGAACTTTGGTGATCACTACAACCACGCAGCGGCAAAATTCACTGGTGGGAAAAGAATTAACTTTACAAGGGCTAGAAGTTACGAGGCGAGGTATCAAGGAGCGATAATGCAACGAAATTCAGTGATGACACACTATAAATTACATAAGTCATTGCTGAGCTGCAACCCTGGAATGTTTTCAAAAAATACATTCTTGAAAAGAAAAAAGAATGTACATCAATACAGGGAAAGAAAAAAAAGGAAAGAAAAACCCTACCAAGTTTTATTTTCGGCTGAAACGTCGCAGACTGATAAACATAACGGCCGTAATTTACAGCGCCCTAACTTGTCATCGGTGGTCACTTTGAAGAGGAACGAAACCGCTTTCTAACTAGTCTGAATATCGATGCAATTCAGCGACAGCAACTTGCAGAAAGGACGATGCTTCCGTGTCACTAAGCCGAGTAGCTTGAAGAGCGCAGAAAACGGATCTATTCTTCTTCGTTCGGCAGCCTCACCAAGAATTTCAGCAAACATAGCGCCTACCCTATCTCGTAGAGCATAACAATTTTTGTAAACCAGGCGATTTTTAAAAAAAAATCGTAGGACCAGTTTTTGAGAAAATCGCAAAAAAGTGAAAAATTACACGAATAAATCACTACTTCCGGTTGACCGATTTTGATTAAAATGTTTGTGTCGGGTCCGGTAGTAGTGTCTAACTTAGTTTAAGTTTCAAGTTCGTACGAGGTTCCGTTCTTGAGATATTCTGTTCACACACACACACGCACACAGCCCAATCGCTAAAAACTGTTGAATTGCGAAGTTATGTTTTTTTGGGTTCAAGGGTCTGAAAACGTGTAGATCCGGTGAAAACTCGATTTCGAAAAATCGACATGAAAACAATACATTCCTTCCTATATATTTATATAGGCAAGAGAAAATAAAAATATCGTAAAAAATAAAAAATATTGTGAATTTATCTTTAGTGTTTGAGATGTTTATGGAAACTGGTAATGTTTAGAAAATAACGTAAGGGTTCAACACATTTTTTTTTGGACAGAAACTGCTAAATTCCCAACAAATTGTATACCATTGGATGGAGAAAACACTACATTTCAATATTTTGCAAAAAACCGGAAACGAGAAAATTTTCAATATTTTCCGTTCCGTACCCTTAGGTATCGTACTTGTAAATTTGTTTGCAATTTTATTTTCCAACTAATTTAGCCTAATTGGGGATGAATTATTTATTTATGACATAACTAATTTGGCACATATACATCTGTAAATCAGAATGTTATCGTATTTAGTTATATATGATTTTTAATTTGATTTTTAATTTGATTTTTTGAGAATATATCAGTGTGGTAATCATTGACTTTATATTGTAAATTTGAATATATTTGCCACGTCAAACAATACTACCTATAGGCCTATTGTTCAGAATTTGGGTTATCTACAAAATCAATCTTTTACTGTACCTAATAAAGTTGTAGGTACTTCCATTACCAAACAATACAATTAATCAGTCACAAGCTAAATGTATAACTGAGTAAGAAATTTCGTTACATCATTTATTGATGTGTTCATAAATCAATCGTTAGGTTACATTTACACAGAACAGAATACTGAATTACGCTATTTTAGGCTTTGTGTGGGTGGATATGTATTTTCGGACTCCCTCGATCTCTCTCTACATGCATAACCAGTTGTGAAGTAGTGGGGAGAATGGTTTTGTAGGGGAAATGCGTCGTGTTAGAACGTACGGACGCACATACACACGCACACGTAAACACACGACTATTGCTAACTGATGATTCATAAAACGATCAAAACAAGACTGCTATATAGTTGAATCTTAAGTTACAAAGTTTTAGACTATTTCAATCAACCGAAATAAGCAAAAGAAATAATAAAATTACAAATAATAGCAGCATTCTAGTACAGGACAACAAGGAAAACTACCCACATACGCAATATCCTATTATTTGAAAAAGGCCAACTATTTGTAAAGTTTAAGTGTACAATGTCACTCTGAAGCCGTAGCTTCCAAACCACATTACACGGCTTAAAAATGAGTCCATGTACTATGACTCATTTTTGATGCACGTGGCCCATTTTCAAAGACAACTGTGACACATATTTGGGTTACATAGCAGTCAACGTGTTAAATCCCTATAAAAGTAAACTAACTATTTTTACTAGAATTTGAACCACGGAAGTTTTGTCTCTGAAAATTAGCTGTTAGATAGCTGGCTTGCGGTGACAACCTTACGGTTAGGCCAACCCAATGGGCAGTCCAAAGTTAAGCGGAATAAACTATAGTTCAAGTACCCGTAAGCAGATATTATCTAATTGAATTTCGTATTTACGCTGTTGATATAAATAATATTATTATGTGCTTAAATCGTATGAAAAATATTTGTGACGTAACTTAATAATCTGTTCTTGTTTAGGTCATCAGCCGAAAGGCTGGTTTGAACCTGTAGAGGTTTTACTAAGTAAAACGAGGAGTGAGGTGGTTTACCATTGCCACAACTCACTCAGTGGAAAAGTACGCTTATCAGCATGCCGGGTCCTCTGAAAAGCACATATTTTCCACACTGCAAATGACACCTTCACTTCATTCACCACAGGGTCTGGCTGTATAATGAAATTCATTACTTTCAGAGGAGACAACTCTGATTAGTGTCTTTTACACCTCTACCTCTTCTGTTCTTAAATGAATCAGTCATTTAATTGGCTAATCATGTGATAAGAAACAGAACTATTTATTTTAGCCCTGCAATGACAGATTGAGTGTAAATAATTTGATACTCCATCTGTCTTTTATGGGCATTAATAATCTAATATACGTATAAAATTCTCGTGTCACAGTGTTAGTTGCCATACTCCTCCGAAACGGCTTAAACGATTTTGATGAAATTTTATGTGTACACTTGGTAGGCTGAGTATAGGTTTTCATCTATTTTTTATACCCCTAAGTGATAAGGGAGGTCCACCGCAAAAATTTTTTTTATTTTTTATTTTTTTATAATGAGGCATTAAAAATACGTACACTCATAAATTTTTACCTTTCTACCACCAACCCCTATTTTTTTTATAGCAATATTAGTTGTGCATCAATCGTACTAGTGACGTTTACAATTATTATCATTTTATGTCCCTGGCATTAGCTTTTTTTTGTTTTACGTCTGACTGTTCTGCAAATTCTCCTAATACAGCCGGTGGATAATGATGGTAATGAAAATGAGTAATGAAAAAATGCCAGACCTGACCAGGAATCGAACCCGGTACTCCAGCGTAGAAACCACTTGCGTTAACCACTATTTCATATTTTACATAAAAACATGTTTTCTCCCCTCCTAGGGAGTACAGGACCTTGTAGATGGTGGAGGGGCTTGCGTGCTCCCAAGACCCGGAGAGCTATGCCGGCGGTAGTGTAACTACCAGCAGGGCCTCCCAAGCCGGACAGGTCAAAGGGTAGGAGCCAGACGAAGAAGTACTCCAAAAACGACGTCGTTGGGCCAATCACCCACACGTTGAGAAAGCGGATTCAAAGTCACATAAATAGCCTCGGACAGGATAGGAATTTTCGGAATAAAAGACTGGACAAAACTAATTTACGATTTGGAAATTGGAATATACGCACTTTGACTGGAAAGGAAAAGGAAATAGTAGAGGAGATGAAAAGGTATAAAATGAGTGTTCTAGGAGTTAGTGAGATTCGGAAAAGAGGATGTGGAGAGAGACAATTGGATGATGGATATGTGCTCAGATATTCAGGAACGACTGAGGCAGGACGGTTAAAAGGAGGAGTTGGTGTCATACTGGACGAGAACACTAATAAATTAGTAAGTGAATGGGAAGCCAGGAGTCCCAGGATTATAAGAATTGATCTAGAACTGTCAGAAAATATTTCCATTATTCAGGTCTATGGCCCAAATGATGATGCAGATATTAGAGAAAAAGATTGTTTTTGGGAAGATCTATGTAGAACAATGGCAGAGGTAGAGACAGGTCGAAAAGCATTTATAATGGGTGATTTTCATGGAAGAATAGGAAATGATGAAACAAGATGGCATGGTTGTATGGGAAAACATGCCGGGGAGTCAGTGCGAAATGATAATGGAACACGTCTGTTGGAGTTCTGTATTGGTCACCAGCTGCTGATTGGAAATACGTGGTTCATCCATAAAACCATACACAAAGCCACTTTCGTGGCTGAAGGCAGAGATACTCAAAGTATTATTGACTACTTTCTGTACCCATCTACTATGAGATATGCAGTAAAGGATGTGAAGGTTATAAGAGGTGCAGAGATCGATACAGATCACAAACTTCTTGTTGCAGACACCAGTTTTCAGAGAAAAACCACAATGAAGCAGAAAGTCTATCAAAGGATTAAAGTAGAGGAATTGGAAAATATTGATAAACAGAATGCATTTCAGGCTGAAGTGGAGAGAGAATTGACTCTAGCTGAAGCTCAAATGACAGATGAAGCTCTGTCCACAAATATTGAGGTTCAGTGGAAAAACATAAAGGAAACCTTATTAAAAGCAGCAAATAAGGTATGTGGAAAAAGAAAAGTGGGTCAATTCAAGAGGAGAACAAAATGGTGGACAGAAGAAGTGAAACAGAAAGTCAAAGACAAAAAGAATGCATTTAGAAGATACATTAGATCGGGAAGAAATGAAGATTGGCGGAAATATATTGTGTGCAGAAACCAAGCAAAAGAAATAGTGAAAGAGTCGAAGGTGAAGGCTTGGGAGGAATTTGGAAATGAAATCGATGGAAATTTCAAGAATAATGTTAAAAAGTTCTGGACAATTTGCAAAAGTATACGTGGAAAGTTTGGAAAACAAGTGAACTCAATAAAGAATAAAGAAGGGAAACTGATGACGGCTACTCAAGATGTACTTGAAACTTGGAAAAAGTTTTTCGAAGATAAGTTCAAAGAGGATAGGTTTGAGGAAGCTATCACTGTGGATGTGGTCAATGATGCAAATGTGGACTATCAAATGAATTCTGATATAACAAGGGAAGAGGTTAGGGATGCAATTCGAAGGATGAAGGTAGGGAAAGCAGCAGGAATAGATGAAATACTTGCTGAATACCTGAAGAAAGGAGGTGAATGCATAGTGAATAGCCTAACAAAATTATTGCAGGAAGTCTGGAAACAGGAAAAGATTCCAGAAGAATGGGAACAAAATATCATTATCCCACTGTATAAAAAAGGTAACTCAACTGATTGTGAAAACTATCGCGCAGTGTGTTTGTCATCGGTTGTACTGAAAATTTATACCCGAATTCTAGAGAAAAGACTTCGTGCGGTGGTGGAGGACCAGTTTGAGGAGGAACAATGTGCCTTCAGACCAGGCAGACAAACTCAAGACCATATTTTCTCGCTGAGATCAATCTGTTCGAAGTCTATAGAAAAGGGAAAACGGGTTTATCTGGCATTCTTGGACCTCAAAGCAGCTTTCGATACGGTCCCAAAATGTGTTGTATGGGAGACGCTGGTTGCCAAAAACGTATCACCAAAATTACAGCGAGCAATAAAAAGTGTTTTTAATAATGTGACTGCAGTGATCAGAACGTGTGGAAGGATTTCAAGACCGTTACAAATGGAAAAAGGAATTAAGCAGGGAGACAGTTTGAGTCCACTACTTTTTGTGATGATAATGGACGAAATTAATAAAATCTGCAAAAGAAGAACTGACAGAATGATGGTGGGACGTTGGAACTTGAGGCCCATATTTGCTCAAGCTTTGTTATTTGCAGATGACATAGTTCTTATTGCTGACTCTGAAAGAAAGCTTCAAACTGCAGTAATTGAATGGAATGAGGAGATTAAAAGGAAAGGCATGACACTGAATATCAATAAGAGTAAAGTGATGGTGGTTAATGGCTTGGAAGGTGAAAGAATTAGGATAGATGTGGAAGGACAGGTAATGGAACAGGTGAGGTCATATGAGTATCTGGGTACAGTAGTAAGTGACGATGGGAAAATAGATGATGAACTAAGAAATAGAATCTCTAAAGCTAGTCGGGCCTTCTATGCAACCAGAAATTGTATTTTTGGAAAAAAAGAAGTGGGTGCCACAGTAAAAAACAGGGTCTATAAAAGTATTATTGAACCAATAGTCCTGTATGGTGCAGAAAGCTGGCCCTTGAAGCAACAACAAATGAGCAGAATCAGGGCAGTTGCAATGAAGTGCCATAGAAGGACAGCTGGGAAGACATTGAGAGATAGAGTAAGAAGTGAAAGAATCAGGGAGGAAATAGGAATGAAGGATGTGAAGGAAGTAATAGATAGAAAACAATTGGGATGGTGGGGTCACATACAAAGAATGGATGACGAAAGGAAAGCCAAGCAGTATGCAAACGTAATCGTTGGCGGGAGTAGGAAAAGAGGACGTCCACGATACTCATATGATGAGCACATACGAAGATTGGGAGAGGAAAGAGGCATGGCCCTAGGGCAAATGAGACGATTGGCGGCGGATAGAGTACAATGGAGGAAGTTGTCCGAGACTACCCCGACGCTGTAGGGCACATGGGGAGAGAGAAAGAAGAAGAAGACATGTTTTCTGTTCTTGGGCGTAGCAACGCGCGCCGTGTACCGCTAGTAAGTAAATAAAATATAACTGTTTCAGTAGATAGTAAAATTCGCTGTTGCGTTACTTACGCGTAGCTACATTATTGAAAGCTTTAACATTGATTTTGTTATACAGAGAACTCCCTAGTTTTAAGTAAAAAATTATGGGTGAAATTAATTAAAAACTATATCAACGTGTACATACTATTAAAAAGTGTACCTTCAAGTATTGTTTAATGTTAGTAGACTTCAACATGGGATCCATTTGTAGCTCTGCACACGTCGAGACGATATTCCACCTCTCTCCACGTATTCAGCAACATAACAGGTGTAACTGTCCCAACCGCCGCGCGCACTTGGTTACTGGTTGACACTTGGTTGACTGTGTATGTCTTTCCCAAATAGACGATATTGAGGCAGAAAAAAGGGCTAGTGTTTTTCCAACAAGATGGCGCGCCACCTCATTACAGTAACCAAGTGCGCGCGGCTCTTGATACTCGCTTTCCGGGAAGGTGGATAGGCAGGTCTGGCCCAATCGCTTGGCCACCACGAAGCCCAGACTTAACCCCACTGGATTTTTTCTTTTGGGGCCACATAAAAAATTTAGTATAATGGTGAAAAGATCCGAAACATCAATCATTTACGGGAAAGAATCGTCGCGGCGGTTGGGACAGTTACGCCTGTTATGTTGCTGAATACGTGGAGAGAGGTGGAATATCGTCTCGACGTGTGCAGAGCTACAAATGGATCCCATGTTGAAGTCTACTAACATTAAACAAAACTTGAAGGTACACTTTTTAATTTTATGTACACGTTGATATAGTTTTTAATTAATTTCACCCATAATTTTTTACTTAAAACTAGGGAGTTCTTTTCCAAACACCCTGTATATTGAAAGTTCATATATAATTTTCACGATATTGGTAGCTCTGACCTGTATGAAAATCGTATATCTTATCATACGTAATGGGTTTCCAACGTTAGCATCATTATTTACACATAAAACTTCATTCTTTTACATTTTTATTTTCCCAAAAATCTAAAATAAATAACGATGTATTATTTTTGTAATATCTGAAATATATTTTCTTTTGTTACAAATTTAACGGCAAATTATTTTTTCCCTCCAAATCTGATATAAAAATATTAAATTTTTTTTCGAGTTATTTGCGCAGTATATCTTATTATTAAGTAGTAACGTATTTGAAAATAAGATACGCGGAAAATCTTAAGAAACAAGCTAAAATATATTTGCTTTGAGAGGAGTTATTTTAAATCTGTTGGAACCATCCAAATATACGAAGGAAAAGGACTTGCTTTGGCTTCCTCTCTGAATCTCTACCGGAACCCGAGAAAAACCAATATTTGAAATAGGCTAACGTAATTTTCCCGGAAGCATGAAGGGAAAGAAGGACAAACATGAATGTGGAGGGTGCGTCGCGTATAACATCCATTTACTACTCCAACGACCATCCAGACAGAAGCCTACTAAAATAACACGCAATTATCTAATAAAATAAACACTAAATAAATCAATTCTCTTACATGTTTGTTCCCTAGATTACATTATGGAGGAAATAAATATATGAATATTTGGCCTAGATTGTTCTTGACAAACTACCGTAAACAAATTATCCTTATTCATTTTTTTGCACAAAAAATCTGGTGTGAAACACTCACACAACTTTCTTTTGCCAGTCCAAATAATGAACAATAAACCTAACATTAGTAATAAAACATTAGAAATAACAAAACTAACCTCAATAAACATAACCTTATTTTAATCATATATGAAAGACGCAAAATGAAAATCGACCTAAGTTTGGCTTAAAAATACGGAAAATCACTCCTTCACGCTAAACTAAGCTCTGTAGAGAAAAATTCTTGAAACAAAAGTTGCAGATCTATTAATTTTTTATAAATTTGATTATATACACTTTTGTCATAAAATGCATACTAAGGCTGAAATCTTAAACAAATCGATTTTTCACACGTTTTCGTGAGAAAAAAACAGAAAATGCTAATTACCGCTAAACTAAGCGTTATACAAAAAAATGTTTGAAATAAAAGTTGTAGAATTTTAAATTCTCTACGTTTCTGATTATATAAATTTTTGCGCTATAATAGCCTACATATTAAAGCCGGAATCTTAAAAAACAATTTTTTTACGTAAAAGCAGCCTCACCAAGAATTTCAGCAAACATGGCGCCGACTCTATCTTGTAGTGAATAAAAAATTCACTAAACCAGGCGATTTTTAAAAAATCGTAGGACCAGTTTTTGAAAAAATCGCAAAAAAGTGAAAAATTACACGAATAAACTACTACTTCCGGTTGACC
The DNA here is from genome assembly GCA_035578175.1 of Catonia carolina. NCBI lineage: Eukaryota > Metazoa > Arthropoda > Insecta > Hemiptera > Achilidae > Catonia > Catonia carolina. The sequence continues at coordinate 25,557,190 of JAQMRL010000001.1, forward strand.
GATTTTGATGAAAAGGTTCGTGTCGGGTCCGGTAGTGGTATGTAGCTTAAGTTCTAAGTTTCAAGTTTGTACGATGTTCCGTTCTTGAGATATTTTGTACACACACACACACAGACCAATCGCTAAAAACATGTTTTTTGGGTTCAGGGGGTCTGAAAACGTGTAGATCCGGTGAAAACTCGATTTCGAAAAATTGACATGAAAACAATACTTTCGTTCTTATATAGCCTATTCATATAGGCAAGAGAAAGTAAAAATATAATTTTTGTGTCTGATAAATGGTAGGTAATTCCTAGCAACTTTCCACTATATAAAATGGTGATGGACGTTTGTTTTAGATTGGATTCCCGAACAGTTCTCCCATTTATTCCATCTTTATTAAATCACATCATAGTTAACCATTCTGCCCATAACAGACAGGTGGAGTGATAAATTATTTACACTCAATCTGCTCGTTGCAGGGATAAAATAAATAGTTCTGTTTCTTATCACATGGTCAGCCAATTTAATGACTGACTCATTTAAGAACAGAAGAGGTAGAGGTGTAAAAGACACTAATTAGAGTTATCTCCTCTGAAAGTAATGAATTTCATTACACAGCCAGACACCATCTTCAGGGTCTGGCTGTCTAATATTCTATGATCATCTGGCTGTCTGATATTCTATCTTCAGGGTCTGGCTGTATAATGAAATTCATAACTAAACTTTGCAATTTTAAACTTTGAAAACTTTGCTAAACTTTGAATTTTCACTTAACTTTGGTGAATACAGTGAAAGTGTCATTTGCAGAGTGGAAAATATGTACTTTTCAGATGGCCCGGTATGCTGATAAGCGTACTTTTCTACTCAGTGAGTGTTGGCGATGGTAAACCACCTCACTCCTCGTTTTGCTTAGTAAAACCTCTACAGGTTCAAACCAGCCTACAGGCTGATCACCTAAACAATAACAGTTTCCCAATACCTACACAAAATTCAAGGCTAATGTAGGCCTATGCATCATCATACAATAAAAATCTAGTCTGCAACACTCACACGACTTTTTATTGCCAATGTTAATAATTAAAAATATAACCCATGCTTAATCATGAGTAAACAATGTAAAAGAAAAACATAACCTAATTTTAATAATGAGTGAATCACGTTAAATAAAAATCAACCTCAGTGTTTGATTAAAAATACGGAAATCACTAATAACTACCTCTAAACTCTGTAGAAAAAATGTTATAAATAAAATTTACAGGTTTTTGTTTTTCTAAAACTTTGATTAATTTAGGCCTATATAATTTTTTTCCTAAAATGCATGTTAAGCCGTAATCTTAAAAAAAAATGTGACGAGAGCGTAGCCCCGACGAATTTCAGCCGATATGCCGCTTACCTTAGCATAAAAAAGTAGCAAATAAGGCCGTTTAAAAAAAATAAAGGCGCCGTTTTTTATCAAATTAAAGAAAATGAAAAATCTAATGAATAACTACTACTTCCGTTGGACTTATTTTAATGAAAAGTTGCTGTTTGGCCCCTTTGTGGTAACTAACTTAAGTTTCCAAGAACTTAAGTTCTTGGAAGTAGACGCACACACAGACCAATCGGTAAAAACATGTTTGTAAAGTCCAGAACGTCTGAAAACGTATGTATTTCCGGTGAAAATTCTATTTCCAAAAATTTAAAATAATACTTTCTTTCTCTATATTTTATAATAAATAAATTGTTAATAAGTATTTGTTATAAGTTTTTCTTGACACTTTCAATTGAATTTTTAGTATCTGTTATTACAAAAATTTCTAAATATCACGCTAAATTTCTAAATAAAACTCGAGTTACTTGCCGGAGCTTCCAGTCAAGACTACAGTCCTACAATAAGTCAAGAAGATCCCTTGGCCAGAGGCGACTCAAATGTGTCTGCTGAGTACCCGGTATTGCTCTTGAGTAGACTACATGTCCATAACAGACAGGTGGAGTGTCAAATTATTTGCACTCAATCTGTTCGTTGCAGGGCTAAAATAAATAGTTCTGTTTCTTATCACATGGTCAGTCAATTAAATGACTGAATCATTTAAGAACAGAAGAGGTAGAGGTGTAAAAGACACTAATCAGAGTTATCTTCTCTAAAAGTAATGAATTTCATTGTACAGCCAGACCCTGTGGTGAATGAAGTGAAGTTGTCATTTACAGAGTGGAAAATATGTGCTTTTCAGAGGGCCCGGCATGCTGATAAGCGTACTTTTCCACTCAGTGAGGAAGGCACTGGTAAACCACCTCACTCCTCGTTTTACTTAGTAAAACCTCTAGAGGTTCAAACCAGCCTTTCGGCTGTTGACCTAAACAACAACAGACTACATGTTTCGTATGAGAGGGTTGTCAAGTAATTCAAATTTGTCGTGCATCGTCTTGTTTAGTTGTTTTGCGACGTCATTTACGTATGGGATTAGTAAATCTTTGTGCGATTTTAAGTTTATGACGTAAAAGTGGCATTGCGTTAACGCTCGTAGAATCTTGTTATAAGTTTAAAAAGGAAGATTTATCATTTATTAATAACCAGATCTCTAAAGAATCTGGAATAAATATTACTATATGATATTGAAAAAATATGTAAAATTCTAATAAGCATTATTTATAATCAAACAAAATCATTTTATTCAAAATGGTGGCATACTATTTTAATTTTGTTCTACGTTTAAATATCGACCAATTTAAACAGTAAGTACATTTTTGCAAATGAATAATTATGATTAAAGGCAATTTGAAAGGAAATTTATTGAGTATACCATTTAATAATTTAGCGATAATTCAAGTACGATATGAAAAGAAAATAGTTGAAATAGTAAATGAACTAGAAGAAATGTAGTGAGTGAACAAACAAAAGGGATAGGTAATACAATAGCGTGACGTTGTACTGTATAGGCCCAGTGTAGTTGTACCAGATGCTAATAAGATTTTCTACCACAACCCTAAAACATTCACTAACTATATTTGCAAATGAAATAGATTAGAATAGCACACATTTTTCCTTTTACACGGTCGCATGTTAAACCCTACTATGAATGCTTAGTATTTTTTCTGTTTTACTTTCCGTTGTACGTTTTGTCCTTTCCCAACATGCAATTCCTGGTATTGCATTTACCTATTTATTTATAAATACAAATACATGAGTGAAATACCTGTTGTCGTTGGCGTTTTCTTTTTATAGTACGTCTACATACTTTGTACTTTTAATTACACAATTTCTTTGTTTTACAATCATTTAAAAGAAACAATTCACTAAAAAATAGGAATGGTAAGGAAATTCGTACCAAATTTTTTTCAAATCTTTTACTAGTAGTCTATAATAATTTTTTAACTTTTGTCCAATTTTAATGCTAAATCAATAAAAATTTGTACTTACCACTTATATGTCCACAGCTCCATGGATCCTACATCATAAACTAACTTTTATGCGAGTGCGCGCGGGCGCAAAACCTATACCTGCTATACCTGCCTTAGCGGTGTTCTACGTACTACAGTAGTGAGTCACTTATTGTATGAATCGAAGCTTTGTGCAGCTGCGGGATGAAGGGGAAAGACGAAGTACCAGACTACTTCTACGTCATAACACTCTACTAATCATCTCATTTCTCTTCGCTAGGCAGTAGGCTGCCTAGTGCGGTGACATACGTGGGTGTTGTTTTCACTATTTGCTTAGACGGCGACACAAAATATATGTAGTTTTGATAGTACCTCTGACTACTACAAACATAGTACAAGTAAATCATTACTACTACTAACGCAATCTCTCAAGTATGTAGTAGTGACGTAATGCATACCTCTCAGCTGCACAAAGCCTGGGGACGGGCATTACTATAATGTGTCGACTGCTCCGTGGAACCTCGGAGTCCTTCACTCATGATTCAAATAAGGTGCATATTTCTTTATACAGTATTTGCTCATGGTTAAACAAAGGTTTTATGTCTCATTATTTACATTGGTAAGAGAAAGTCTTGTGAGTGATTCACACCAAATTTTTTATATACGTAATACTATTGTATTGTAACAAGATCGAAGAAAAGACAAGATTGTTCACGAACGTTCCAGAATTCCACTCAAAAAAATAATTAAGAAATAATAAAAATAACAATACACAATAAGATCAGTTTTATAAATGACAGTTGTAACCATAAAAGTGTGTTTATTCATAAGGGTTGTAATAACTATCATAAAGTTTAGGTATTATGAGGGAGGCAGGTTGTTTACGTTTTCTATTTACAAAAGACCTTTTGTTGACCTATTTACAACGGATTTTTCTAGCACTCATTAAGAGTTATTTTTTTGTACTGTATGATTTCTCTACTTTGTTCTGGAATGATCTTTTATAAATAGGTATAAAAAGAGACCCCCGAGCGCGGTCCAGTCAGTATCCGGTTGATCTTCGACAAGCGATTATCGGGTTTGTTATACCAGGTTAACCATTCCGAGAATTGTGCTGGTCGACGACTGTTATACTGCCTTTGTTGTGTGTGTATTGTGTAAAGTCTTTTTGTGAGTGTATTGTAAAGTTAATGTGTAGTTTTTGTGAATGCAGTTTGTGTTCTGTATATTAGTGTAATCTATAAAAGTGGTTGTAAGTAGGCTAAGTAAGTTATTAAGTTATTTATTGTTTGTTATTTATTTTAAGTGAATTATTAAATCATTTATTGTATTTCTTAATTATAATTAGTTTAATTATTTATTTTGTAATCTTTTAGTGTAATAAATCTTTGTAAGTGTAAAATTTAGTGTATTAATTATTTAATTACCTAGATGCCGAAACGGACCTTAGCAATAAGTGTCACAGTATATATTGTTATTTCTATAATAGAAATATTTTTACAATGGATATAACAATAATGTATTAAAAAAAGAAGTAATTTAGACCACCTCCGTAGCGTAGTGGTAGCTCGTTGGTCTACAACACAAAGGTTCCGGCTTCAATTACCGGCTAGAATCAGGAAATTATTACAAGTCAAAACCGACCGTTCCAGTTAGATAACCCACGGTAGTCGCGAATAACCAAGATGTTGATGCGACATTAAATAAACTAAAAATATAAAAAAATAAAATATTAAAAGAACAGTTTTGTTTTTAAAATTACTTGTAGTCTAATTTCCCAACAGCTTTTTAATTTTTCAAGTAACGCTAAAATATAGGCAATTGTAATTTAATTTGATGTGAAAATAATTTTTTTTTGATATTTTTAATTGAAATTTAGTATCTGTTGTTATATTAATACAACAATTTCTAAATGTGAAGCTAATGTTCCAAAACTTGATTTACTTGAAGGAGCGTGCAGTCATCACCACAGTTCTACAGTTGGCCAAGAAGATTTCTTGGCCAGAGGCGCTTCAAACGTCTCCGCTGAGCACCCGGTATCGCCCTAGTGTACATGTTTTGTATGAGAGGGTTGTCATGTAATTCAAATTTGTCATGCATCGCCTTGTATAGTTGTTTCGCGGCATCAATTACGTATGGGATTTGTAAGTCTTTGTGCAACATTGGGTTTGTGATGCAAAAGGGACATTGCGTTATCGTTCGTAGAATCTTGTTCTCAATCGCTTGTATACTTTTCGTGTGTGAAGGTTTAGCAGATCTCCAAAGTTGAACTCCATATGTCCAAATTGGTTTTAAGACTGTCTTGTAGATTGTTAATTTGTGTGACATATTTCATTTAGAACGTCTATAAAAAATATATAGCCTATAAATAAAAATAGAAATAAAATTAAAATTTTTTTTATCAAAAATGAGATAAATGATTTCGGTTGAACTTTATTCTCGTACTAGATTTTCCGTGTCTAGTTATGATGGCATAACTTTAATTTGTGGGAAAATGTTAGCAACGTACCCTACTTTGCCATTGTTCGATACTTTCTTAATTAAACGTACTTATAATCCTTCCATCTAAAATTTTTAGGATATCACGAAATATTAAAAATGTAGGTATTGAATTGTTCGTACGATTACTATATAGTAGAACTTTATAGTAAAGATAGTCACGAAAAAGTAAAAGAGAAAAATTTATCTAATAAAATATTTATAACGCACCCTCCTTTGTCAGATAATGTTTAAAATATTAATCCTCCCTAAAAAACCCCTTTGTACATTTGTTAACAAAAGTTTATTTATCATTATAAAATCATTTGACCCACATTCTTTTTTTTACTTTTGCCCGACCAAGCGTTGCGTTGTTAGGATATAATTTAATTAATAATTTATTCATGGTATTTGTGTTGCGACCTACCAATGTCCTCATATTTTATTCATATTTTGTTCAGCAATACTTTTTATTTTATACTATACAATCAGTTTATAAAGTATTTAAAATGTGTTCAACCCTTATTACAGCCTATACCTGTAATGTACAGGTATAATTTTAATTAGTCCCTAAATTTGCTTTATTGGTTCATTATTTATGTCCGCCAAAATAAACGATTAGCCAAAATCTATTAAAATATAATTATATAATGGTAAAACCCACTGAGTTGGTCTAGAGGTAGAGTCGTCGCCAAAATCAGCTGTTAAACAGCTGATTTTGGCGACGACTCTACCTCAGCTGTTAAACAGCTGATTTTCGGAGTCGAAGGTTCCTGGTTCAAATCCTAGTAGAGTTTTATACGGATTTTAATGCTAGACAGTGGTTACCAGTGTTTTTTGATGGTTGGGGTTCAATTAACCATACTCACTCAGGAATTATTGACCTGAGTCTGAACAAGATTACTCCTCATTTACACTTCATATACATCATCCTCATCTCATTGAGTCATGGGGTTGATTACTGTTCTGAATTAAATAGATTTCAACGTACACACATTAGGAATTACAAAAAAAAAAATATATATATATATATATATATAATGGTAATACGATAACGTAAAATGAACTACTATTGTGTGTGTGTGTGTGTGTGTGTGTGTGTGTGTGTGTGTGTGTGTGTGTGTGCGCGCGCGCGCGCGTGTGTGTGTATTCTACTATTGTTATTGTGTGTGTGTGTTCATGTTAATAAAAGTTATAGTCGGTGTCATTCATACCATTTCTTAATTAATGGTGATCCTACCGTTTTAGTTGTTTGTTCTTTTTTTTAAAAGGTAAATTGAAAAAAGTCCATGTCAATAAATACAAAACTTAGATACTATCAAACTGTAGGAGAGCCAACAGTAACATGCTGTAGTGAAACTCTTTCTTTAAATTAAAACAGAATAATTAAACAGAAAGGATTGTAAAAATGGAAAAAAGAATTTTAAGGACATGGATAGTTAAATTCATCAGGAAAGCGGTATATTTGTACAATTATCTAATAGGCTAACCACGTTTATAAAGATATTGACCCAATAACAGATATGATGAGAAAAAACAGAGTTGCGTGGTATGGTCATTAACTACGACTACCGATAACACAAATTTGAAGACAAATAATTGAAAAGCAAAGTTCATTAGCAACCCTACCAAGTTGGATAAAAAAATAAAAGAAGATATGTAAGAAATTAGAAATAACAGACGAAGATCTCAGAAATAAAACAGGAAAAATCTAAATGCTTAACGATAAATATAAAAGATTTAAATTTAAAGAGGAAACAAGAGGAAATAAGGTTATTCAGATGAGTAGAGAAAAAAAGATCTGAAAAATATGAAAAGATACTGGGCAGAGAGAAACACATCTCAGAAAAAGAACTCCGAAGATTGATTTTAAGTGGTCCCATGTGGCCGTAAAAGTTTAAAAAGGTTGAGTTCTTATGTATCTATTATAATTTATCTTATTGTTGTATTCGATTCTATTTACTCTGAATAATTCTAAGGTTATTATTTATTGGAATAATTTGGATTTAGAAGGAGAATGGGAACTCCAGATGCAATATTAACTCTGGCATTGACTATTATTGAAGGATAAAGAAAAATAAAGCTACTTATATGGCACTTGTAAATTTAGAGAAAGCATTTGACAATGTGGACTGGAGTAAAGTGTTTAAAAACTGGAAAAGGCTAGGAATAAAATACAAAGAAACTAAAGTTATCTACGGTCTGAATAAGAATCAAACGGCTGTTTTGAGATTGAAGGATATGAAAAAGAAGCTGCTGTAAGGATAGGTACACGACAAGGATGTTCATTGTTGCTACTAATTTTTAACTTATAGAAGAGGCTATAATTGAAGTGAAAGAAAAATTTGACGCAGGAATAAAAATTCAAGGAGAAACAATGAAAAAACTGAGAATCGCTTATGATGTAGTACTAGCCGAGGCAAAGAAAAAACTAGAGGATGTCTTAATTGGAATGAATGAGATCACGAGAAAGAATTACTTCATGAAAATTAATAAGTGCAAAACGGAAGTGTTGTGGAGTAACAAGAGCGGTTTAGAAGAGATGGAAAATTTAAAAGTAAGCAACGGAAACATACAGGAAGTTGGGAAATTCCGCTATCTAGGGTATAAAATAACAAAGGACGGTAGAAGCACAAATGATAACAAAGTAGGATTGCCCATGTTAGAAGGACCTTTGAAATTAAAAGCAGCTTACTCACTACAAACATTGATTTACAGGTAAAGAAAAATTTCTTAAATACTATGGTTGGATTATAGCATTATACGGGAGTGAACCGTGGGTGTTAGGGGCTGTAGAAAGGAAGAGGATAGAAGCTTTTGAGATGTGGTGTCGTAGGAAAATGTTAAAGATTGGGTAAGTGGACGAAATAAGTAATTTAGAGATACTTAGACGAGTGGATGAAAGAAGTAAGTTAGTATATGGAAATATCTTACCAGAAGAAGGAATAGGCTAGTCTGTAGGACATATCTTAAGACATCCTGGTATAGCGCTATCAATAATGGAGGGTAATATTGAGGGAGTGTATTGTAAGGGGAGGCAAAGGTTAGAATATTTAAAGCAAATTACAAAAGATTTAGGGTGTTGCAGGTATATAGATATGAAACAACTTGCGCAAGATAAAACAGCATGGAGAACTGCATCAAACCAGTTGATAAACCGCTGACAAAACAGTTTATTGATGCCTTTTATAGTCCTTCTAAATATTCTCAAAATATAAGGTAAATTTTCAGGCGTTTTAAAAACTGTGTGCTCTTTCTTGTTGTTTGTTCTTGCTAATTCTATTTTTCCTGGATAATTTTTAGTTTATTGTTTCTCGGTGTTCCAAGAAACTCTTAAGTCGGTAAACACAAGCCGTCTACGTGTTTTTATATTACAAAGTAAGTGTCGGACCGTTTTGAGATAAGTGTCAAGCAAGTTTTCCAAGTTACTGAAGCAGTTGTAACCATTCTTTATTTATAGTTAAGTTTAAGCTTTAAGTTTGTAATATATTTTTGTAATTAATCTCGTTATATAATTTAATTTAATTTTAATATTTACAGTAGCAATAAGCATAAAAATATTATTTTGTTAATAAATATTTATAATTAGTTTAAGAGATGTTTGTTTAATATTTATTATAATCAGATACCAAAAGAACCTTAATTGAATGTAATGATATACTAGTGAACCCATGCGAATAAATTCGCAAAATTTATACTTAGTGGTATCACTATTCTATATACTCGTATTTAAATATTATATTTTTGCTTTGACAACCTTTAATGTTGGCCTGCATTAATTTTATTTATAAAACTTCATCATAAACAATATTGTCTGATTTCCTACTGAAACAATTTGAACTCTAATGTCTTTAAATTATCGGGCTCGTGATAATATCACATTTATAACTATATATATATGTTATATAATTGGCCATGGGTAAATACAGGCCGTGGAAGGTAGAGACCAACTTTTGCCAGTGTTTATCCATGGATCTTGTTTGAAGTCATGTAGAAGGCAACTCTCACAGGAAACTTTTTTTTTGTTTTAACGTCCGACTGTTCTGCAATTACTGCTAATGCAGCCGGTGAGGGATGAAATGATTTATATGAAGAATGAAAAAAATGCCGTACTGAATGGGATTCGAACCCAAGACCGCTTGATGAGAGGCGAGCACGTTACCGACTACTCCAATGCGCTTGGCACAGGAAATTGCCTTCTTTTAAAACAAAAGGACAGTGTTGTATCAGATGGAGTTATCTATTTGTGGAAGTAATACAATTTGTCCTCCTCCTTCAGCAGTTATGACCATACCATATCATAGTTTATAATAATCGTAATTTAAGTTATTGAAAATCTATATAAATAGTTATTGAAAATGTGGTATTCGGTTTCAAACGCCTACCATTAGGCTATATAAATGATTTAAGTTAATAACAAACTTTGTTTTTAGAATATCATCATCATCATCATCATCAACTATACGGCTTAGGCTTTACCCAGCCTGTTCCGTTGCAATGTGTAAAGTTTTTGACTTTACTATTCCAAATTTTCGACTTTTGTTGGAAACCTCCCTAGACCCTTGGAGTTGATCAAATTTTGTCTTTTTAAAATAATTAAAATGGTGTTTTTTTTCTTTATTCGTTAAGGAGGAAAAATATTATTTTATTATGAATAAAAGTTTGTAATTTTACATAACGTATTTCTTCTCAATAATTTTTATTATTTCATAAAGAAATCACGTTTTATTAGTTTATTCTAGTTGGTTTTATTACACATGTTTTTACATAGCATTTTCTCGTGGGAAATAAGGAGGCCTAAAGGCCTATTTTCGTTTCTCACTGTTTAAAGCCCTTACTTTGCAATTCCAGAGCCTGGGAACAGTTTTTCAGTTTCATCTCTACGTACTTTTTGTAGAGGGGCCTACTGTTACTTCAGCACTTTTTGCGGCCAATTGGCGCGTTTGTTTTACGCCGGTTTGTCAACGTCTTTCGTAACGGCTAGTTTGATTGGTTTTCCCCCCTCCGTACGCCGGTAATTAGCGCCCCGGTCAGCCGTGTGTGTGTAGAAGATCGTCAGAGTTTTTTTTCTATTGTGTAACTGTAAAGTTTATACTTCTAAGGTGCTGTGATTGGATACTCACTAAAAAAGGTAATTTTCTTTTAATTTTCTTTTGTACAACTAAATAAAAAAAAAATGAAGAAAAGAAAAAAATAACCTTTTTTTAGAACCATTTTAAATGGAAAATATAAAACAAAAATATAGTTAAACAATAGGTAGTAAATAAAAAAAAAAAATTCATGTAGAATTAGTGAAATCATTTAGTTTTTTTGATTAAATAATAATAATAATAATAATAATAATATTAAAAATAATAATAATGGGCTAATAATAAAAACACGATTTTAATTATAAAATGTTAAAAACTTTAAATTAAATACCTACTTTAAATACGTTAAAAATATATAAAAATAAAAATAATTTAATTCTGTTCAAATTTAAAAAAAGAAGAAATATTATTTAAAATTTTAATATTATAAAATGTTAAAAACTTTAAATTAAATACCAAAAAGAAACGTTTAAAAAAATATAAATTTATAAAAAATAAATCTAAAATGTTAAACTGAAATTCGTCTCTTGTATTTATTTTTAAAAATATATCTTCCCATTTTGTTAGATTAGTTCTAGAAATAAGTTTTTCAGATGGATGTACTCCAACATTGAGTTGTATTCATAATGGGTGATACTTGAATGAACGTTATTCAGTACAGTTATAACGCTTCTGGGTACTGTTTTAAAGATTCTGTACCTACAAAATTTATTTTTGAACCTCCATATTAAACACTGCACCGTGTTTGCTTATTTATAAACACAAAAAGGTATATGTCTTGGGGAATTTACTGAAATTTCTTGTTTCTCCAAGATTTATTCACCAATGGCCTTGTATGGTGATTTTTATTAAGTTGCAATATGTTTTGGTTACAAAATTTATGTTCACTGTCTGAAAGGATTCCGTAATCTGAAAACAGCCGTACTTTCTCGCAAACCACAAAGCGAGAACAGTGGCTCTCTAGAGAAATCTGAGCTGATATTTCACAGTAACAACTTGAAACAGGGTTTTGACTCTCCAATCAAAACTTCCCCCAAAGTATTTTTTTTTTTTCTCAATTCCATCGTAGGAAATTTCAGGTCTTGGACGTTGGGCCGTTCTACGACGTCCTGGTGGAGGCAACCTTTAATATAGATTATTTTAAAACAGGTAAGTGGTGGAGTGATATTTGCAGGTTATTACAGCTGTATGAAGTAGAAGAATGGAGACATCTACTTGGAATACGGTTTAAACACTCACACTACCTCACGAACAACAAAATCATACTTTAAATTAAAGAATTTTTTTTTAAATTAAATCCTGTTCAAAGGAAACACTAATTCCCGTGTTTTAAAACACGGTACATTTTAATAATAATCTTCCCTACTTTTATTACAGGCACAATACAAGTTTCAAATTATTACATATGAGATGTACAATCTTATAGTATATATGACATGTATTTTAAAATCAACAACAATTTTCAATATTTTTATAGGATACCTGTCATGTCAATATTTTTATAGTATATCTGACATGGTGGAAGCGCCAAGGTTGATTCTAGACAGTGATCTTTTTTTCTAAATAAATTTCTTTTCCAGAAATTATGGAGTTATATTTTATGTTAATGTAGGTTTTTTTTCAGGGTTATGTACAAGATATGCGGCTTTGGAATGTGTATAATTGTATTGTTTTCTTTTAGCGTTGTTATGAGATGAAAATATTGTGGATTTATATTACCATTATGAGATCTTAGTGAATAATTCTGTCTTTCTTTCAGTAGTTACATTTATAATTATTCAATGGAAATAAGTTTTATAAGTTAATTTAATTTTTTTTACAGTGTAGACATGGCAACATTGTGTTATCGTGCCATATCAGAGTTACATGTAGGAATTTATAATTTTTTTTATTGTATGTGTTTAACAATGCATAGTATTTAATAAATGGTATATCACAACATTGCGTATAGTACTATGAAAGATAATATTACTTTGTTTGTCTACGTGACATATCCGACGTCACGATGCATTTAACAAACATATGTGATTTCACGGTCAAATACCGCCTTTCTGTGACTTTCTAAATAATATAAAAAAAAAAAAAAAAAATTAAAAAGAAATATATTTCTGCTTCAAATTTTTCTTCGTTGGACATGAATACTTTTGGCAAATACTAAATGCCATACTTTTCGCTATGTTTTTGCGAGAAACATGAGTATAATGACAAAGGAATTGTATAGTGCAGTGGTAGGAACTTGACATCATGAGTTCAATGTTCTTTAGTACGAATTAATTCTGTTTCCTATGAATGTTAAATGGACTGTGTCTTTCAATCATTATTATTGACATTTGGTATAATACGAATTAGTGTTCTTCTGTACATATATTTATTTATATGTACATTTTTTTTAATTACCCAATTTTTAATATTGATTAAGGATAATTTATTTACCTTAAGTGTTGATCTTTACTAATCTTAATTTTGTATTTTTTTTTCTAAAAAAGTATTCTGGTGACCTGTACGAGTGATCGCATTTACTAATCTGACTTTGGAGCAATTTCTTGGGACTTTCCTTGAGACATAGTGAGCTGCAATCCTACTGCGAGGTGAGAGACCTGATCGCACGCTGCGGCGCATTGCAAGATTCCTGCTCGGAGGATCCCACATTAAAGACCTCATTTCTGGTATGTAATGTGATTATTGTTGTGTTTATATTCTGGTTTTCTTTGAGAGTGAGCCAATTTTTTTTTTCAACGAGTTTCAGTTCCCATGACTGACTTGTTAAAAGTTAAAGTTAGAGATCTGTCACTGGAAGAAGCGCGTTCAGTGGCAAAGCAGTATAAGATATTCGTGCCAAAGTTGGCAGACTTGGACTATTTGCGAGGTTCTATTGGCCTGTTAAAAAAATCACTTAAAAAACCTCAAGAAATCGAAACCTTAAGGGTTGAAGCCTTTGACTATCTGCTTACTTCGGGGTACGTTCCTTCTCAACTGTTGGAAAATTTCCCGGACATTGACACCTTGAGACAACATTTAACTCAAGTAATTATTGCAGGATCGTTGGTAAATCGCACTACACCTACTGAGGTGGCCACGGAAATGGCTACACCTAAGCCTAAAGTTCCGTTCTATGCTCCTCCTTCCTTCAGTGGACAAGGAAACCAAGATGTAACAGATTTTTTTGAATCTTATGAACGAGCTGCTCAGGTCAATGCATGGACGGCAGATCTTAAAAAGCGCTACTTGGCCCTATATTTGACAGATACGGCTCTAAAATATTTAAATTGCTTGCTCAAAGGGGATGCGACACAGCAACTTACGTACGATGTGCTTAAAACCCATCTTATTGATCATTTCTCTGGTACACTCTCCAAAGAAATGTATGAAATTCAGCTGCAAAACCGTAAACAGCTGACAACTGAAAATGTTTTTACTTTTATGGCCGATGTTTTGGCCTTGTGTTTTAAGTTTGACCCGGAAATGTCGGAGGAGAGGAAATGTAAATATGTTCTTAGGGGAATATTACCATCCTACTTAGATAGACTAGCTCTAACTGACGTTTCGTCTATTGCGGCTATAAGAGGTAACTTAAAAAAATTACAGGCAACTCAAGATATTTTAAACTTTAGATTGGATAGCCAGTTAAATGATTCTGTGGTTGTAAACAGTATCGGGGCTTCCCAAAATTCTGTATGTGATGACCGACAAATTACCTTTCGCGCAGAGAGAACCCCAAGATATAATAGTAATAATAGGCCTAATAATAACAATAATAATAATAATATTAACACTAAATATAATAATAACAATAATAATCATCAAAACAGACCACATTTTACACGTAATAATAATTCTTATAATACTGATGGTACTAGTTACGTTAACACGCATAGAAACCCAAATACGACTCGATTTAGTAATAATAGGCCTTTCCACAACAACTCTGCTTCTAGAAATGCCTTCCATAGGAATCAAACCGGTAATTTTACGAACACTAATCGAAACTTTCAAAACCGAAATAGCTCCAACGGGAATGATAGAGTCCTCGCTTCTAAACCGCCGACTCCAACTTCTGGCTGTGACACTCGACAATCTGCTGACAGCTCGACCGAATCCCGTCGGAGTTGTCCCAGTAACCCGTCTATTGCTGGGCCATCCTCAGTAACTTGTCTTATCTGCAAAAGCCAAGATCATCTTCTGACTGATTGTCCATATAATACATTTCCAAAAAACTGTTAAATTGCGGAGGACAGTCGCGAACTGATCCTTCGCTTGTTCTAAAAAGACCCTTACACAGCCGATTTGGACGTATTAATTACTTAAATAGTGAATACGCAAATCGATTTGCGTCTTTTAGACATTTATCTAGGGCATCTCACGTTAAATCCCGATCAAAAAATGCTGGCACAACACGGGCTCTTAATCAACTTCCTGCTACATCTCCTTGCCTTATGGTTAATATTTCAGAAGTTAAAGTTCCAGATTCATTAAAGCTTCATTTTAAAACGGATTTAACTTGTTCTCAGATTGACACTGTATTAAGCAGTTTTACAGAACAGTTTAAGGCTGCAGTACATTTTTCCTTCTTTTTGTCTCCTGCACGTTGGTTTCGTAATGATGTTTCACAGGACTACACTTCCGCTTTTTTTCATAAACCGCCTAATTTTAAGAACATGCGTTTTTGGTTCATTCCAATTAGTTTTTCATGCCCCACTAAAACCTCGAATTTTCGAAATTGGGTACTCTTCGTTATTGACACTACTTCGTTTGAAATTTTTATGTCAGCTGCTCACGGTTTTCCGCCAAATAATTTTATGACAGCTTTTCGTAGGTTTTTGCACACTACTTTTCGTGCTAAGTTCAAATTTTCTTTAATCAAAACGCCTCTTTGCTTGTATACTTATAATTCTGGATTGGCACTCGTGGGTTCATTTTTTCGAATATTTCCTTATTTGTTCCAATTTCATACTCTTCAAGGAATTAATTTCACTAATTTCGATAACAGTTATCTTACCCGTAGTCAGTTATCTGAAATTTTTAAATTGTGTACACTTAAACTACCTTTCTCTATTCTGAACTCGAAACCTGCAGGAATAGCGAAGTTGGAATCTCTTATCAAATTTTTAGGGTTTCCGTTACTGGAACCTGTGGTAACAGATTCAAGTGATAATACGGATAACTCTGTGTACCACATTTCTTCGTCAGCATTGAATATTTTGGGAACCATTTCGGGTGTTAATGTTCAAATAACCCTGGATACTGGTTCAAATTTAAGTCTTGTTCATAGTGAACTCGTTAACCCAAATAAAATTAAACCCATTAACAACATTTCATTAACGGCAGCTAATAAGTCACTTTTACAAGTTTTGGGACATACACATCTAATGTTTAACTTGCAAAATGTTAATCTACAACATTCTTGTTTAGTCGTTAAGAACTTAAATTGTTCACTACTCTTGGGAAACGATTTCTTGATTAAATATGCGGTCGTCTTGGATTTTGGAAACAATACTTTATCATTTAATTTTCCTGGCAAAGGTTTAATGGAAATAAAAATAGATCCAGCTTGGAGACAGAATGTTAGTAATCTCTTTTTACCTCAGACAATAACTACTGTCAATGATGCCTCTCCAGTGGCCGTACAGACTGATAACCCCACCGCTACTACTCTAGAAACAATAACAAACACCCCCGTAAGTCCTTCCGCTTCGTCCTTGTGTGTCAGTGCACCCACCATCCCATCAGCGAGTGTGCATAATCTCTCATCTACCTATTGTTTCAGTCGGCCTTGCCTCATAAAACCGTTTACATCTGTTAAAATCCGGTTTCCTTTAGAAACAGATATTTCTGATTTGTTTGAGAATACGTCTTTTGCTTCACGTGTTGATGTACATATTATGACTGTTTCTTTTGACAAACAATTTCGTAAGATTATCATTTTCAATGTTTCCGGCAGAATCATACACCTTAACGATAGTATTTCTTTTACGTGTTTTGAAGAGACACCGCCATTATTACCCACTATTTCTTACGATCCCATGAACGTACGTATTTCTGATAAAGTTTTTTTGCTACCAAAATCTTCCGTAGTTATAAATACGTCTATTGATCACTTGTTTCCATCTGTAAGTTCATACCATTTCAGTCCGAACACCCATTATCTAAACAAAAACTGTCTTACTTACTACATTGATCGTTCAGGCTTCTCAAATGATAAGTTCTATTTACGAAACGTTTCAGGTATACCCCTGGTTCTGAACGCCGACTCTTTATTAGGCAAAATCTCGTTCTTCTCCCATGTAGACAAAAATACAATCCCTGTATCTTCAATTTCTCAAGAAAGCATTAGAGATGTAACTATTCACGGCAAAGAAATTCATATTTCTCCCGATTTGACGGACGATCAGTTTACACAAGTTAAAAAATTATTGTTAGAGTTTTCAGATGTATTTTCGCGCGGCGAAACAGATCTTCCTCAAGCCAAATTGCCTCCAGTTCAAATTAAGTTATCAGATACTGACGCTGTTTTCCAGGGCCCGTACAAGTTAGCTCCAGCCGAACAAAAAGAATTAGATGTCATTATCAATAACCTTCTGGAAGCAGATGTCATTACTCCAATTAAATCTCCGTATGCATCACCAGGTTTCATTGTTCGCAAACCTGATGGATCAGGCCGTTTAGTAATCAATTATAAGAAAATTAATTCCAAAATAATTCAGGATAAATTTCCATTAGCAAATACAAACACTATTCTAGAATCTTTTTCGGGATCTAAGTTTTTCACCACGCTGGATTTATCGCAAGCTTTCTACTGTCAACAAATTTCTCCGGAAAGCGTACCTATCACTGCTTTTATCGTTCCAAATGGATTATATGGTTTTAAACGACTTCCGATGGGCTTATCTATAAGTCCTTCTTCCTTTAATCGAAACATTACTCTATTGTTCTCAGATCTACTGTACCGAAATTTGAGCTTTTATATAGATGACGTGTTTGTTCATTCTTCCGAATTTTCCGCATGCTTTGATGTTCTCCGCGAGGTCTTAACCCGCCTACGTACTGCTTCTCTCCGTTTAAATCCGGAAAAGTGTAGATTTTTCTTTCCTTCAGTCAAAATCCTAGGACACACTGTTTCAAGTGAGGGTCTAACGCCGTTAGCTGAAAATGTTGAATCAGTCACTAGATTTCCGAGGCCACAGAAAGTTAAACAGGTGAGATCTTTCCTTGGGTTGGTTAATTATTACAGGCGTTTTATTAAAAATATTACTCAGATTGCCTACCCACTAACACAGTTAACAACCAAAGATTGTGAAAAACGTAAATTTGTGTGGTCAGAAGAATGTGAACAAGCATTCATAAAACTTAAACATTTAATTTCAAATCCTCCCGTCTTAGCACACTTTGTGGATGATCGCCCTACATTTTTGTACTGCGATGCCTCGAGAGTTGGGGTAGCTGGCTGTTTAACCCAAAAGACCGAAGCAAACGAATTAAAACCTATAGCTTTTGTCAGCCGCCGTTTGACGAAAAATGAAGAGAACTGGACTGTTGCGCAATTAGAACTTTTAGCAATCGTCTACAGTGTAAAACATTTCAGGCATTTTCTGTATGGAAGGGAATTTACAATCATCACTGACCATAAGACTTTGGAGTCAGTCAGGAATTTAAAAGATCCAGGTTCACGTTTGTCTAAACTTCTGGTACAGCTAAGTGAATATAATTTTAAAATTAAATACATTCCAGGTAAGTTTTTAAATGTCCCTGATGCATTATCCAGAAATCCCTTGGATATTCCTGTTGAAGTTTCAGTTGATAGGGTAACAATAAGTAAAGGAGGTAATAACTATAGCATACAACAGATCAACAGCATTACTGCAACAGAACAGCCAAAACACACCTTTGACACGAAAAGGTCGTTGCCAGTATTCTTGTGCAATAAAATTAATATTGAGTTACTGCAACATCAAGACGATTTCTTATCTAAAATATTTTCAGCACTTTTAGACTGCAATGCAGTTGAGAAACAATATGCTCGAGCTTCAAGGAAATATGTGCTACAGGATAATATTCTCTATTATAGGTCTAATAATAACTCTTCATCCCGGTTGCTCGCCTTACCAAAATGTCTAGTTACCCAAACTTTAGAATTTTATCACTGTAATTCCGTCGGTGGCGGCCATTTAGGCGTTTCTAAAACTTTATCCAAACTACAATCAAAATATTATTGGCCTAATATGATCCAGGACGTAACTGATTTTATTAAATCCTGCGAACTGTGTCAAAAACTCAAAACAGTTAGATCTAAGCCTCATGGTTCACTTCAGCCCTTGCCTATTTTTACGAAACCTTTCTTCCGTATTCAACTAGATTTCTTAGGACCACTTCCGCCCACAAGCAGCAATTTCCAATACATTCTCATTGCCTTAGACCATGCTACGCGCTTTGCAATTGCTAAACCCACGGTCAAAGCAGACGCTTCTACAGTCGCAAAATTTCTTTTAGACATTTCTCTCACTTATGGCATTCCAAAAATTATACAATCTGATAATGGTACACACTTTGTCAACGCCCTACTCAAGCGTTTTTGTACACTTTTAGGTATTCAACATGTCACTAGTTCGTCTTATGCCCCCCAAAGTCAAGGCCTGGTAGAACGCTTCAATTCGACAATAATTCAAATTTTAAAATTTTATGTAAACTCACGTCATTCTAATTGGCACGAATATGTCAAACCAGCACTATTTTCGTACAACATTTCACTTCAAAAATCTGTAGGTCATTCACCCTTTTACCTACTGCATGGATTTCATCCAATCTGTCCCGCCGATCTCCCATTTGTAACTGAACAATTAGATTCTTCCCTTGACCATCAACTTCTTATATTGCAACATGTTCGCAAGACTATTCCAGCTTTCATGCAGAAAGCCCAGGCTACACAAAAAGTTTTCTTTGACAAGAAACATTCTTTCGTTCAGTTCAGGCCCTCTGATAAAGTTTTTGTCTATTTCCCACAATCCAAAGATTCTAAGACAACAAAATTCACAAATTTTTACCGTGGTCCTTTCCAAATTGTTAAGCAAGTTTCTCCGGTGTCTTATGAAATTCTTCTCGAAAAATATGGTAAGATGGTTCCAGAGGTGATACACATAAACAGACTAAAGAAGTGTGTATCTAATTCCGAAACTCCTGCGAGTAATCAACAGCTGTTACTACCAGATCAAGCGGTCTCACCAGTAATAAATCTTTTAAGGGTTTTACTTATTCGAAGGACAGAAAATTAATACGTAATCAGAAAACGTTCATTTTAAATTTAGTTTTTAGTATCCCTAAGGTACTTCTTTACTCAGACGCATTTCTGTAATTTTATTTTGTACAATACTAGTTAATATTGCATGCTTCATTTGATAGGTTCATCGGAAGTATTAACGATAAGTTCAATATATCCCATAATCAATTATTTCACCTTTTTTATGTTAGCTCTAGTGGTAAATGGTTTTAGACGTTTTCAGGAGAGAGGGTGAGCTATAATACACCTTTCCGTTTTTATTAACAATATTCTTATTTTCTTTACGTCTCATAACAATTATATAAATGTTTCAAGGCCCGTATAATGTACAAGGATGGTATATTTATTCACTATTTCTTTTTTGCCTCGTATCTTAACGTAGGCCTACTTCATGTTGTATTGTGGACTGTCAAATACATTATTTTATTTTTTTTTGGGGTAAGTTTGCTTTCAGTTAGCTACAAGTTGTTCACATTTTATTTTCTCTTAGCCGTCAGTATGTTTTTCTTAATTTTTTTTATATCTATATAGCCTTGCCAATCAATAACTAATGAAAATCGATGTTTTGGAATGTTTTAAGTTGTTGTTTTAAAGGTGTTTAAGTATTGGAGTGTTTTCGTGATTGCTAGAGTTAGGACATAGGGTATTTTTTTTTCATTGTCAATTTTATTATAGGAGTGTCTTAGCCGGTCAGTGCAATACCGTGTGACTCACAATAAAGTTCTTTCACACCAATTACTCACGTGTGAGAAGGTTTTTTTTATTTTTGGAGTTATAATATAGATTAATTTTAGGGTCGCGCTAGATATAACGTGCTGCCCTACACTTTGGAGTTAAGGAGGTTGGTTAGTTAGTTTCCTTGAGTAGCGCTATAGATAACGTGCTGCTTTCTGAACTTTGTGGAATACGATTTTTTTTTTTTTGTTTGCAAACTTTATTGTGAGGTTCTGCAGATTATAATTGATTATTATAATGAGGTTTTTTTTGCGATGATATTGAAGTGAATGGAGTTTTATTGATGATTATTAAAGTTGATGAAGAGTTATTGATGTTTAATGGAGTTATATGATGATTAATGATGTTATTGAGTTTTGAAGTTGATGGAGATTATTTGATGATTATTGGAGTTTATGATGAGTATTTGATGTTGATTTTTGGAGTTTATGAGGATTTTATGAGAGAGAGTTACATTTCGTCCGCCCAATCCGTCTTTCAGTTACTAAATTTCACTACTGGTTGTTAGCTTAACCGGCCCATGGTTATTGCCGTCACTTTGATTGGTTACAGGATCTTGCATAGGGTATGACGGTACCCTGCGTACAGTTCCGGTAAAGCAGTCGCGGTTTTGTTTTGGTTGGGATGCATAGAGGAACCTGTACTGTTTCTAAGACCAGATTTTCGTGTATGAATGGCTCGAATGGCTTGAATGAATGGTTTGAGTAAACGGAGCTTTGTGTGTAGGCTGAATGTGGGAAAATCTGCTCCTTGAGACGAGTTAGTGGAACACCCTCGTTGGGTCTCATCCATCTCAGAATCTCAAAATTCGTTTCCCCTTTGATTTTCGTACGGGGCTGATCTGCGGTTTGTTGCGTACAGCTAGCAGGCAGTCACTGTTTTAGTCGGATAGTACCTGGCCGGTATGCATGGTCGCTTTCCAGGAAAAGTTCGACAGAAAATCTCCCGTTAGGTCGACGGCTGGATAGTGGAATATTTTTGTTTGTGGCCCTGTGTTTTTGTTTTATTCATTAACTACACTTTTTTTTTCTTTCATTGTTTCACTTACTACTAGGACGACCCCCCCCCCAATTCGTTTTTTGGTTATCACACAAAGGGTTCTTTCCGCTCTAACCCTTTGTCAAGTTTTGATATTTTGTGTTATCACTGATTCCTTGCTAAGACATCCCATTTGATTTTTTTTGTTTACTTTATTTAACCCTACAATGGAAATGGATTTTTGGATTGTGAAGGATTTTGTTTTTAAGGAGCTGGTTTTTGTATGTTGTAAATTTGTTTGTGTTGGATTTCAAGTACAGGAGTTTTAGTTTTGCAGCAAGTTTTTAGATTGGGTTTTCTTCAGCAGGTTTTGAACTGGACAGTATGTTAAATTTTAGATGGTTTCGCATCGATAGGTTTCGGCAAAAGGTTACATTTTGTTCAATTATAAAATTATCTTGAGCATACGTTTTAAGACTATTTTGGTTTCATACTTTAATATTACGTTGAAGTATTGCTTAATTAATCACTACTGATATTTCGTTGTGAACAATTTAGTAGAGATGTACAGCGATTTGCTGAGTAGAAAATTTGTTTGTGTTTCTTACTCAGATCATCTGGTATTTCGTAATTTCATATTTAAAAATTTGCTACACTGTAATATATTTTTCTTAATCTACTAAGGATATTGAAGTTTTGTAGCGGTAGGAATTTGACCGTTTTAATATTTACAGTATTGCATGAACAGTAGACTTATATTTGAGTCATATACCGTACAACAGTAAGTTTAGTAGTTATTGCTAATGAACAGTAGGCTAGGCTACCCCGTTATGGTTGGTGACTTGCCTTTTCCAGTGGTGGTAGATTTCTAGTTTCGGTTATTCAACTTGTTTTCTCTCGTATTTTGACAGTACCACAATGCAACCAAAGGTTTAATTGAAATATGAATTAATGACTTTTTTTTATAATTTCAACGGACAGACAAACAACAATTCAGAGTTGTATCCGAATGTTGGTATATAATAGTGCTATGACAACTCATTTAAACTTAGAATTATAATTACAGTACAATACTATACGGCAAATTCTGTTTGTCTCCCGTTCTCCGCATAAACGACATGAAGGACGATTCTGTGTTTCAACACCCCTATTTAAAATTACTTTAGTTTAAGAGTAAAACTCACTATTGTTCATTTCCTCTGTTTTTAGATTTAAATAAAACTTTGTTTATGTAAGCATCATATAATATTGTCCATATCCCGGTGGCTAAGCGATTGATAAACCAGTGAGATAGAGAATCAAATCAGCACTTCGTTTAAGACAAGATAAGGCTTCATCCACTTAACATCTAAGTTAACCGTATGAAGATAAGATCAACGAAGTCTCAGTAATAAACAAGATAATATAATATACAAATAAGCTAATTAGTTTTATTACATAGTAATTGTATCTTGAACACGCTTTAAGTAATTTAAATTGTATTCTCTTCCACGAGCAATTTTAAATTTATATCAATCTTTAACAACTACCAAAGTAAATTCTTTCACTGTGTGAGATCCAAGAATAATGTCCCCCGTGCTAAAGCAATTGTTGATCTTGTCCGCGTTTCTATTTCTCTTCGAGAAAAATGTAGCTTGCGCAAATAACGTTATTAAACTGTTCTCTGGTTTCCATATCAGAAATATTTCCGATGTGTACCTTTACGACTCTTCTATTCCGATAACCTACCTTATCCCATTTAACTCACAGCCTGATTTACCGAAAACCTCAAATCTATTCCAAAATTTATCCTGTCCATTTCCAGATTTAACACTATTCATTAATATCTCACAATCCCAAAACACCGACTACTCTAAACTAAATTCCTTTCCTAGTAAAACCTCAAAAACCCCGCTGGATTTCAAACAACACTTCGCTACTGCAATTAAGGACAACAACAACTCGTCTCCAGCATGTCAACTTTTCCAACGTATAACTACACTATCAAAGGAAACCTTCAATATTCTCCTCACGACAGGACTGCCAATTTCAAATTTGAATCCTTCACGCACACGCAGAGCCCTAGACTTTGTGGGCGAATTTTTAAACTTTTGCTGTGGAACTGCGACACAACATCAACTACAAGAAACGTTCCATAACGAAAAATATCTAATGCAACATTATAACCACCTCACCCAAACAGTACACTCCGACCACCAAAATTTAGTAAAATCTACACAAAACATAGACATGGTAACACACCGAGTTCAATCCATCCTTCAAGAAACGGAAGAAGAATTAAATCTATACGCTAAAATGATTCAAGACACTGAAAACACCGAACTAATACAATTATATCATCTACTGACTATTTTGCTTAGTGTACATTGGCAATCGTTCCTAAACACGTATTATTCGCACATGACTTCAGTGCAAATGTCTTGCAAACAGAAGACGCTACCTAGGGAACTAGTAACACCTGATATGCTACAGGCTGATCTACGAAATTTGTCTTTCCAACTTCACAAAGGCAATCAACAATTAGTATTGCCTATACAAGAAGCTCACCTCTATTATGAAAAGCCAATAACAACTTGCGTTTTTTCAAAAACGAAAATTCTATTAAAACTACAAGTACCCATCATCACCACATCGGTATATCATACACTGTTTCAAGTTGCTCCAATACCACTACTATGGGAAAACCAGATCTGTTCACTGGAAACACCACATATTTACGTAATCAGGAGTGGACCACGAGTGCGAACTCTATCACCATCATCTTCTTGCGACTTGAACAATAATGGCTTATGTTTCATTCCAAGGTTCCAACAGCATTCCAGCATTAATACAGATTGCATCAAGCAAATGTTAACAGACAGTTCACTACAACAATTAATGCATAAATGCCATTTCGTCTGCCATAAGCGAACGACAGAAGTTTACATAACGGAAGTGCAAATATCAAGGTACTACATCACCAATGCACAACACAATACTCGTCTAGTTTGTCCTACAACAACAGTCGAACTTCCAGTCAATGTTGCCGGTGCTTTGGAAATTCAAGTGCCCTGCGAATGTGAAGTCATGGAAGGAGAGTTACCGATCATCAACAGGGTTGTGCCGTGTGATTCCAGGACTCCGAAGTCGCCGGGGGTAACTCATTTGCTACCCGTTTCCTGGTCAACCTTCGACCATTATAAGTTTTCCTTTCACACAGATTTCCATCCTTCCATCT
The DNA here is from genome assembly GCA_035578175.1 of Catonia carolina. Taxonomy (NCBI): domain Eukaryota; kingdom Metazoa; phylum Arthropoda; class Insecta; order Hemiptera; family Achilidae; genus Catonia; species Catonia carolina. The sequence continues at coordinate 25,582,295 of JAQMRL010000001.1, forward strand.
CGTCACTCCCTGACCTTGTGAACCACAAGTGGAACTTATCATTCCCTCAAATTTCCATTCATGATGAAACCCCTGATTATATTTTCCAAGAGAGCAGCCTACCTAAGTCATGGAAAGACATTATTCTTGCCGATCATGTATCTAAATTTATAGTATACACAGCCTTAATTATCATTTTCATCATACAATTATACTTATATATCAAAATTAAAATACTAGCCGCAAAGGTAAACAAGCCAACTCATATTGAATTGCGTAGGTTAGATTGAGTTTAAGAAACTACTAAATTTCTACCTTTATCATCTAAATTCAGAGAAATGGGCATAAAAGATTTAAATAGTAATTGGGAAATAGTAAATATTAATAAGAATAGTAATAAGCAATAATAATAAGGAAAACATAATTTCCTTCATTCATCATACTTTTACGTCTCAGAAAGCTAGATGTTTTAAATTCCGAAATTATTAATTAATTAATTAATTCAAGCAAACATACAGCACACTACAATGTACAATCTGCAATGCAAATCTACAATAAACAGACCTTTGAATTAGCTAACAGTAATTTTTTTTTCTCAGTCGTTTAACCCTAAAAATGGGAATTGCTCTTTATTATTTTTGTCTTACTTTTTTTTTGTCTTATTAACTTAAGATTCAAGGATAATTAATTGACCTATTCGTCTTTCAATAGCGGTCTGTTTGTCTCGATGGACATTGCAGGTTCCAGCAGTTTAAAGTTTACTAATGTCAGGCAACTTCTCAGCACACACACTGCCACACGATTCGTTTATCTTTCAGTTGTTTGTTTTTTACACACCCCCCTCCAAGGGAGATGATTGTATAGAAATCTTTGTTTCTACACAATCCAATTAGTGTTCCCGAATTCCTGTAAATTTTTTTTTCTAGTTTTCCCCCTTTCAGCCTATTTTTGGGTTTTCCATATACCGGAGTGGGGGAATGTAAAGTTTTTGACTTTACTATTCCAAATTTTCGACTTTTGTTGGAAACCTCCCTAGACCCTTGGAGTTGATCAAATTTTGTCTTTTTAAAATAATTAAAATGGTGTTTTTTTTCTTTATTCGTTAAGGAGGAAAAATATTATTTTATTATGAATAAAAGTTTGTAATTTTACATAACGTATTTCTTCTCAATAATTTTTATTATTTCATAAAGAAATCACGTTTTATTAGTTTATTCTAGTTGGTTTTATTACACATGTTTTTACATAGCATTTTCTCGTGGGAAATAAGGAGGCCTAAAGGCCTATTTTCGTTTCTCACTGTTTAAAGCCCTTACTTTGCAATTCCAGAGCCTGGGAACAGTTTTTCAGTTTCATCTCTACGTACTTTTTGTAGAGGGGCCTACTGTTACTTCAGCACTTTTTGCGGCCAATTGGCGCGTTTGTTTTACGCCGGTTTGTCAACGTCTTTCGTAACGGCTAGTTTGATTGGTTTTCCCCCCTCCGTACGCCGGTAATTAGCGCCCCGGTCAGCCGTGTGTGTGTAGAAGATCGTCAGAGTTTTTTTTCTATTGTGTAACTGTAAAGTTTATACTTCTAAGGTGCTGTGATTGGATACTCACTAAAAAAGGTAATTTTCTTTTAATTTTCTTTTGTACAACTAAATAAAAAAAAAATGAAGAAAAGAAAAAAATAACCTTTTTTTAGAACCATTTTAAATGGAAAATATAAAACAAAAATATAGTTAAATAATAGGTAGTAAATAAAAAAAAAAAATTCATGTAGAATTAGTGAAATCATTTAGTTTTTTTGATTAAATAATAATAATAATAATAATAATAATATTAAAAATAATAATAATGGGCTAATAATAAAAACACGATTTTAATTATAAAATGTTAAAAACTTTAAATTAAATACCTACTTTAAATACGTTAAAAATATATAAAAATAAAAATAATTTAATTCTGTTCAAATTTAAAAAAAGAAGAAATATTATTTAAAATTTTAATATTATAAAATGTTAAAAACTTTAAATTAAATACCAAAAAGAAACGTTTAAAAAAATATAAATTTATAAAAAATAAATCTAAAATGTTAAACTGAAATTCGTCTCTTGTATTTATTTTTAAAAATATATCTTCCCATTTTGTTAGATTAGTTCTAGAAATAAGTTTTTCAGATGGATGTACTCCAACATTGAGTTGTATTCATAATGGGTGATACTTGAATGAACGTTATTCAGTACAGTTATAACGCTTCTGGGTACTGTTTTAAAGATTCTGTACCTACAAAATTTATTTTTGAACCTCCATATTAAACACTGCACCGTGTTTGCTTATTTATAAACACAAAAAGGTATATGTCTTGGGGAATTTACTGAAATTTCTTGTTTCTCCAAGATTTATTCACCAATGGCCTTGTATGGTGATTTTTATTAAGTTGCAATATGTTTTGGTTACAAAATTTATGTTCACTGTCTGAAAGGATTCCGTAATCTGAAAACAGCCGTACTTTCTCGCAAACCACAAAGCGAGAACAGTGGCTCTCTAGAGAAATCTGAGCTGATATTTCACAGTAACAACTTGAAACAGGGTTTTGACTCTCCAATCAAAACTTCCCCCAAAGTATTTTTTTTTTTCTCAATTCCATCGTAGGAAATTTCAGGTCTTGGACGTTGGGCCGTTCTACGACGTCCTGGTGGAGGCAACCTTTAATATAGATTATTTTAAAACAGGTAAGTGGTGGAGTGATATTTGCAGGTTATTACAGCTGTATGAAGTAGAAGAATGGAGACATCTACTTGGAATACGGTTTAAACACTCACACTACCTCACGAACAACAAAATCATACTTTAAATTAAAGAATTTTTTTTTAAATTAAATCCTGTTCAAAGGAAACACTAATTCCCGTGTTTTAAAACACGGTACATTTTAATAATAATCTTCCCTACTTTTATTACAGGCACAATACAAGTTTCAAATTATTACATATGAGATGTACAATCTTATAGTATATATGACATGTATTTTAAAATCAACAACAATTTTCAATATTTTTATAGGATACCTGTCATGTCAATATTTTTATAGTATATCTGACACAATGGTAGTTGTTTTCTTCTTTTGTTGCTTTCTTTTGAAATTGTCATTTGTTAAAAGATTGTATATTTTAAAAGTATACTTTGTAATTTAGTAAAATTCATCATCTAAACCTGCGTCTATACATAAATTATTGCTTCTAATTGGAAAGTTCGAGTCCATTCCGATCGATGCGTTCCTACAGTTGGTCCTTCCATCGCTTCCTCGGTCTCCCAATTCTTCTTCTTCCTCTCGCTCTATAGCGCCACAAAAACTTGGGTATCCTACTCTCCTCCATTCTCTCTACATGTTCCCTCCAACTGTTCCTATATTTCCTGATAATGTCGCTAATATTCTCAACATGAAGTTGATTTCTTATTATCTCACTTCGAATCCTATCCCTGAGAGTGCAACCCGCAACACTTCTCAGAAAGCGCATCTCCGTGGCTGTTGCTGGATCAGCTATCGGAAGCCGCCCCTGGCGATGGGGTACGCTCGCCAACCTAGTTGGAGGGTACTGGGGAAATAAAATACCCAGGGTGGACAAAAACCAGAGGAAGTGATCAACGGCCTCGACGGCGGAAGAGGAAGAATTCCCAACGGCGAAGAGGGCGGAAGAGTCTAGGAGTTGGGTCTCCGAATTAAACCCAGGGCAGGGCTAGAGGCTCAAAGATGGCAGCCCCATCACTAGTCTTACCTCACAATCCGCCAGTAACGGATTTGGGGGAATATACTCTACTTTCAATGCAATGGTTTTTAGAATAATGGTGAGTAATGACTAATATACACAGCAGGATGATAGTTTCGCCCTGAAAAGAACGGTTCTACTAAAACTTTTAATCTAACGACATTAACACAATGACTGTCTAATACCAAATGAGTGTGTTGTGAGGACACACATTTTGTATGCTTATGGAATATGGCTACGGAGGGAGTAAATGTGAAAGAACTGCATTACGTTGTATTACCGATTTATGTTGTAAACGAAATTTACTCTTTTTCATTTCATAAAATGAAGCCCATATTATCATGAATTTCAAGTTTAGAACTTTCAAGCATATCAGGAAAGAATACTCTTTAAAAAACCATGTAAAAATTATAAAAAACGTTCGGTAGAACTATGTAGGCTTATTTAAGGGTTAATAGAATTCCCATTTAAAATGCCTGGGAAGCGATTTTGCGTCTTAAATATATAGATTGCAAGCATAATATATTTTTGTTGTTGTAGTGTATTATATTAATAATAATAATAATAATAATAATAATGCTTTATTTAATAAAAGAAAATACATCCGTTAAAACAAAACTGCATTGTTTTCCACTTAGTCTGAAGATCGTCAACGCGGTAAGCAGCACACATTTTAAAGTAAATAACCTTATCTCTAAACATAAATGACAAACTTTCAATCAATAACAAAAGAAAATAATTTTTTTTTTAGGCCTATTCCTAATTTGTGTACGTTGCAATCTGTTCAAATTAGAACAATAAGCAACCCCTTTGAAAAGGCTAGGAATTAAATACAAAGAAAGGAAAGTTATCTACAGTCTGTATAAGAATCAAACGGCTGTTTTGAGAATCGAGGGGTACGAAAAAGAGGCTGCTGTAAGAAAAAGTGTACGACAAGGTTGTTCTTTGTCACCACTACTTTTTAACTTGTATATAGAAGAGGCTATAAATGAAGTGAAGGAGAAATTTGACGCAGGAATAAAAATTCAAGGAGAAACAATAAAAATGCTAAGATTCGCCGATGATATAGTAGTATTAGCCGAGGCAAAGAAAGAACTAGAGGATGCCTTAAATGGAATGGATGAGATCTTGAGAAAGGATTACTTCATGAAAATTAATAAGAACAAAACGAAAGTGTTGTGCAGCAGCAAGAGTGGTTTAGAAGAGATAGGAAATTTAAAAGTAGGCAACGAAAACATACAGGAAGTTAGGGAATTCTGCTATCTAGGGAGTAAAATAACAAAGGATGGTAGAAGCACAAGTGATATCAAGAGTAGAATTGCTCAAGCCAGAAAAGCCTTTGAAATGAAAAACAGCTTACTGACTACAAACATTGATTTACAGATTAGGAAAAATTTCTTACAACATTATGTTTGGAGTGTAGCATTATACGGAAGTGAAACGTGGGTGATAGGGGCTGTAGAACGGAAGAGGATAGAAGCCTTTGAAATGTGGTGTTATAGGAAAATGTTAAAGATTAGGTGGGTGGACAAAATAAGTAATTTAGAGGTTCTTAGGCGAGTGGATGAAAAAAGAAGTATATGGAAGCATCTTACCAAAAGAAGGGATAGGCTAGTGGGGCATATCCTAAGACATCCAGGTATTGGGCTATCAATAATGGAGGGTAACATTGAGGGAGTAAATTGTAGAGGGAGGCAAAGATTAGAATATATAAAGCAAATTACAAAAGATGTAGGGTGTTACAGGTATGTAGATATGAAACGACTTGCGCAAGATAGAACAGGTTGGAGAACTGCATCAAACCAGTCGAGAGACTGATGACAAAAAAAAGCAACCCCATGACCCAATGAGATAAGGATGATGTGTATGACGTGTAAATGAGGTGTAGTCTTGTACAGACCCAGGCCGACCATTCCTGAGAGAGTATGGTTAATTAAACCCCAACCATCAAAGTATACCGGTAACCATAGTCTAGTATTCAAATCCGTATAAAAGTAACTACCTTTACTAGGATTTGAGCCAGGAACCTTCGTCTCCGAAAATCAGCTGTTAAACAGCTGATTTTGGCGACGACTTTACCTATAGACCAACCCGGTGGGTTAAGAAAATAATAATACACATTTTTTATCTCTCCATTACAATAACTTTCTTATTGGCAAAGACTCATGTGTAAGGATTCATTCGATTAAAAACACAACTATAATACATAATTACAGTACATACTTTACCGTAGTTACGATTATTATTACTCGTATATTAAAAAATGATATTAGTATTTTTTAAAAGTAAGTGATTTTCCCCAAATAACTGAACATTTTATACTTTAAATAAGAACCCCAATTTTTTGTTTTTTTTCGTGGGTTTTGATAGAAAAAAAATTTAATTTTATCCTATTTTTGTCCAATTGTCTTTGGTCCAAACCCAATCACTTAGGAGTTACAATCACTGAAATGTGAATTTCAATATTTTAGTTTTTGACATTATAGGCCTAATGGCGACTACCAGTGTACTACAACTACCTACTCTTGTTATTTTAGTTTTTTAGTTTATTTATTTTTACTTTCTCTTGCCTATATGAATATATAGGAAGGAAAGTATTGTTTTCATGTCGATTTTAAGAAATCGAGTTTTCACCGGATCTATACGTTTTCAGACCCCCTGAACCCAAAAAACATGTTTTTAGCGATTTGTCTGTGTGTGTGTGTGTGTGTGTGTGTGTGTGTGTGTGTGTGTGTCTGTGTGTGAACAGAATATCTCAAGAACGGAACATCGTACGAACTTGAAACTTGAAACTTAAGTTACATACCACTACCGGACGCGACACGAACATTTTCATCAAAATCGGTCAACCGGAAGTAGTAGTTTATTCGTATAATTTTTCACTTTTTTGCGATTTTCTCAAAAACTGGTCCTACGATTGTTTTTAAAATCGCCTATTTTACTCAATTTTTTATTCTCTACAAGATAGGGTAGGCGCCATGTTTGCTGAAATTCTCGGTAAGGCTGTTTTCACGTAAAAACGTTGTTTTTTTAAGATTACGGCTTATATATAAATTTTAGCGCAAAAACTTATATAATAAAAGTTGTAGAGAATTTAAAAACCTACAACTTTTATTTCAAACATTTTTTTGTATAACGCTTAGTTTAGCGGTAATTTGCGATTTTCTGTTTTTTTCTCACGAAAACGTGAGAAAAATTGATTTTTTTAACATTTCGGTCTTAGTATGCATTTTACGACAAAAGTGTATATAATAAAAGTTATAGAAAATTAAAAGATCTACAACTTTTGTTTAGAGCATTTTTCTCTACAGAGCCTAGTTTAGCGTGAAAGCGTGATTTTCCGTATTTTTAAGCCAAACTGAGTTCGATTGTCATTTTGCGTCATTCACTCGTGATTAAAATAAGGTTATGTTTTTGAGGTTAGTTTTTGTTTATTTCTAATATTTTATTAATAATGTTAGGTTTATTATTAATCATTTGCATTGGCAAGAGAAAGTTGTGTGAGTGTTTCACACCAGATTTTTATTTTTTAGTCTTCAGCCTTTTAAGTATTTTCTTCTAACCCAATATTTTATTTACATGTACTACTACGAAGATTCTCATCGATTTCTTGTAAATTTATTATGTTTAATTTACCTTAACAATAAAAATTAAATGAAATCAAACAAAACCTTTTCAAATGAAACCTTTAACAAAGAACACTGGAAAGAAAAAATGTCCCTTTTTATTTTTCACAAATGTTCGTGTATCCTTAAGTTTAAGAATCGTAAAACTTCTCGACGGGAAAATCAGGAAGCCCAATCTTCAATCTGAAATTGGAATATCTCCAACGCCTCAATCTATTGGAAAGGTAGGTCTACCCACATTCGATCTTTGATTACCTCATCTCTTACGTTTTATATCCGCCATTTCTAGTAATATCTTCGATTCATTTCGTTAGTATTGCATTTTATATTAACAACGGAGTCTCATTTTTTAATTTATTACTTATCACAAATGGCTAATAATAAAACATAAATCTTTTATATAGCAGAATTTTATAAACATATTCTGGATAAAGTAAAATGGAACAGATAACTACATAATTTAAAAAAATAGATTAACACTCAATTGTTGTTGTTTTTTTATTAAATGACATTATTTTCAATCAGTTTTTTTTAAAATAAACTATAAACAAATCTTTTGAATTTACAAATCACAAGTTGAGGCCTCATTACCCTGAGTACCTCTCATTATATCCATTATTCATAAATGTTAAAAGAGAAATTACTATGTACAAAGATATTTAAATTTTACAGTATGGAATACTTTTCAATATAATTTTATGTAGCCTACATTTAAACTCTTTCAGACAAGTCCAAAACATGGTAACGTTTCAAGCACCTAACTTCTTCTGCATTATTTAGAAGATTTATGGCTAATTCGTTTTCGTGGCTTTCAAGTCTTGCCTGATATTTTGTATTAAAACGCCTGACCTCGTCCATTACATCAGGAAGGTTGCAATAATGTTAAATTTCTGCACTCCTTGCAAACCATGGTGCCCTTGTTATAGCCCGAAGAACCTTATTTTGGAACCTTTGAATAATTATCTCTATGTTACTTCTGCTGGTAGTCCCCAAAGTTGAACGCCGTGCAACCAAACTGGTTTTAGTAACATTTTGTAAAGCAGCAACTTATTCTCAATAACTAGTTGTATTTATCCTGGGTTCGAATCCTACTCAGCCACGGCATATTTTCATACGTTACAATAAATCATTTCATCCTCATACAGTTGGACCCCAACGTCGTCGCTAATGACCTTGCAGTTGATGCGACGTTAAATAAATATATTTAAAATAATAGTTGTAATTAGTTTAAGAGAAGTTTGTCAGAATTCAGAAATCTGTCTAGGTAGCTCAGCCGATTACCTAATCTTTTTTTTTAGCTTTTATTTGTTATCGGGAACTGTACATTATTGACAACTACCCAATTTTATCGCTGTTTTGCTGTATTATTTGACGTGAATTAGGCATGAGTTTGAATAGAGACCCCCCAGTAGAGTTTGTTCACGTATGGCTGTCAGCTGGTCACCATACAAAGTAGCTTGTCCAACCGGTGTTACTTAAAAAATAATAGCGACTTACTACCAGCTGAATGACTGGGCTGGCCCGGAGGCTACCTAATCCTTAACCGGTTGACTCCCAAGTCAATTTTTGCAATTTTGCTTAGAAAACGCTGACCTATTTTATGGTTTCTTTGCTTTTTTTAATTAATTTTCTTTCAAGTTTAGAGTATTTTTTTCTATAGTATTGTAAGCCTAAATTTTTTTAGCGCTTTTTTTTAGGTGAGAGACTGATCAGGTACTCAAGAGTAAAAAATCTGGTGTGAAACACTCACACAACTTTCTCTTCCCAATGCAAATAATTAACAATAAACCTAACATTAGTATTAAAACATTAGAATTGAACAAAAACTAACCTCAAAAACATAACCTTATTTTAATCATGAGTGAATGACGCAAAATGACAATCGAACTCAGTTTGGCTTAAAAATACGGAAAATCACTCTTTCTCTCTAAACTAGGCTCTGTAGAGAAAAATGCTGTAAACAAAAGTTGTAGATCTTTTAATTTTCTATAAATTTAATTATATACACTTTTGTCGTAAAATGCATACTAAGACCGAAATGTTAAAAAAATCGATTTTTCTCACGTTTTCGTGAGAAACAAAACAGAAAATCGCAAATTACCGCTAAACTAAGCGTTACACAAAAAAATGTTTGAAACAGAAGTTGTAGGTTTTTAAATTCTCTACAACTTTTATTATATAAGTTTTTGCGCTAAAATTTATATTAAAGCCGTAATCTTAAAAAAACAACGTTTTTACGTGAAAACAGCCTTACCGAGAATTTCAGCAAACATGGCGCCTACCCTGTCTTGTAGAGAATAAAAAATTGAGTAAAATAGGCGATTTCAAAAAAAATCGTAGGACCAGTTTTTGAGAAAATCGCAAAAAACTGAAAAATTATACGAATAAACTACTACTTCCGGTTGACCGATTTTGATGAAAATGTTCGTGTCGCGTCCGGTAGTGGTATGTAACTTAAGTTTCAAGTTTCAAGTTTGTACGATGTTCCGTTCTTGAGATATTCTGTTCACACACAGACACACACACACACAGACACACACACACACAGACCAATCGCTAAAAACATGTTTTATGGGTTCAGGGGGTCTGAAAACGTATAGATCCGGTGAAAACTCGATTTCGAAAAATCGACATGAAAACAATACTTTCCTTCCTATATATTCATATAGGCAAGAGAAAGTAAAAAATAAAATTTACTCTGAAAGTATGATGGGTTTCTTCCTGATATTTCACTTGTATTTCTATAAAATATTATATGTATTTTATAAATAATTTTCTTAGGGCTATTTGTCAATAAAACTAGATAAATATCGAAGATGCGTCTCTCTACTCTCTATCAAGCAGTTTTCCGGCGAGTGGTAAACTCGAGTACCAGTTGTCTACGTTGAGGCACCGACCAGAGTCAACTTTCACAATGCAAAAAATATTGTAATATGAAAACCATAAAAAATTAAAAGATAAAATGATTTTTCATTATATAATCTCATTAAAATATTAATAATAATGCAATAATAAACTATAATTGTCAATAAACTATAGTCAATATTATGTAATAGTAATAATAAGCTGTCAAGTTCACCAACTCATTTTTGACTCGATCGGATCAAGTAAATCACGAACCATGACTGGGGAAATGTTTTTTGAACTAAATTCTAACAGCTCAGTATATGATTCAATGCAAACGAGTGCCCAATCCGTCTCACGATTCTATTAATAACACTATTTCATGAGAGACAGATCAGTCTCTCAAAAGTAAATTTTACAGATCTGGTGAGAGACGCTTAAGTGTCTTATGGGAGTCAACCTTTTAAAAATGTTTTTCTCGTATAGGACCAATTTTAGACCACGTGAGGTGACTTAGACGCGTTTCTGGAAGCTCTGTTTGTATCTCACATTTTCAGCATTCGCTCACTGTAGGCTTTTCTCCTTTCTTCTGCCAACTCGGTGTTCTGTTTTACTCTTCATAGAAGCTCTTAAAGTCCGTAATTAGTATCCTAATTTGGTTCGATTCGCTAAGTTTTTACGGTTTTCTCAATATCATTTCTGACTTCTTTAAACCATATTTTATCCCACATCTTAAGTCTATTACTTAGTGTCTTAACAATTTTTCATGTCAACTTGTTGTCATCCATTCTACAGTTCAGCCGTTCTTAGTTTGCTCCTACTGTCAACAAACAAAATCCACCTACTACAGGGTCCACGCTAGAGTCCGCGACTTTACGGTGACGTATTTCTATTAAGTTAACTATTTTTTAAATTATAAGTACTTAAAGTACTAAGAACATCATTCATGATATGATGTATGCCTAACAATTTCGTTTAGAAAAATATTTTCAAAAGTATTTTGTAGTTAAATACTTTTGAAAGTATTTTGTTGTTACTTTTTAATCAGCGTGTACAAATTTTGATATAATGCGCATGCTCAGTGACGTCATTATTTGTTTACATTAGGAGCAAACTAAGAGAGGCTGGACTTTACATATAGGCTTGTCCACCATTTCCACTTTTAACATACCATAATATCATTCAGTTGAATAGGTTTCTTTAGTTCATTACACGACCTGACACGAGAACTGGGAGTTTCTGGCATAGCTATCCAAATTCGATTTGCAATAGGCCTGCACGATCATAATTTATTTTAACGAAATCAATTACCAACAATTTCATATCATCGTAAGAAAGTGGGAAGTCTATGATTTGCTTTCGTACATGTTATGGTGTTTATTTCATGTATGTTAAGAGAATATTTGTGAATGTTTCTAGCAATAAAAGCGTTAGTTTTTCTGTTCTGATCACATTTCTGTGTGTTAAGTTTACACATACATATTCTTTTACATTTTGCCCATAACAGACAGGTGGAGTGTCAAATTATTTACACCCAATCTGTTAGTTGCAGGGCTAAAATAAATAGTTCTGTTTCTTATCACATGGTCAGCCAATTAAATGACTGAATCATTTAAGGACAGAAGAGGTTGAGGTGTAAAAGACACTAATCAGAGTTATCTCCTCTGAAAGTAATGAATTTCATTATACAGCCAGACCCTGTGGTGAATGTAGTGAAGATGTTATTTGCAGAGTGGAAAATATGTGCTTTTCAGAGGGCCTGGCATGCTGATAAGTGTACTTTTCCACTCAGTGAGGAAGGCAATGGTAGACCATCTCACTCCTTGTTTTACTTAGTAAAACCTCTAGGTTCAAACCAGCTTTTTGGCTGATGACCTAAACAACAACAACAACTCATTCTTTTACATATATATTTTATAAATAAAAATCCAAAGCAGAAAAATTGTCACAATATAAATTCATAAATATCTGTAACAGATTGTTATCTCGGATATAAGAATAAATGATAGTTAAATTTAGCTGGGGGTAAATATAATAAAATATTCTTTGTAAAAGTGGATAGAATAAGGGTTTGAAATACTTTGCAGTTGTAGACATTGTATCGAGTTTTAATACGAGTATTACAAGCGAACTGCACAGAGAACTGTTCTGAAATTCATGTCTCAGAGCGGAAGTGAAGCGTGTATCAAAAGCAATGGAATTATCTATCATTTAAGCAGCACTTTATATTCATCCTTTGAGGCGGTATACAGTACAGGGTACACGGCCACCTTCCGTACCTTACCTGTAAGTAATACACATACCACAACAAAGGAGAGAAATGTTGTGTTAACTTTATATATAATAGCGTGCCCATTCAACATTATCTTGTATATTAAAATACATTCTGTTATTATTTTAAACCTTCCATTATGGAATATTTAAATATATTCGATTCGTATTCGTATAAAAATCGATAAAAATTTTGAAATCTTATCAAAAATATGTATGCCTATTATGCATTATTGTAAATGCACCCACGTTCTTCGCGTGAGTGTGTGACAACAGATTTTTAATGATACGCGTATAATACAGAAAACAGATTGCAATTAGCTGCGTAGCTGATTAGACTGACCCGAATTGAATCCAATAAGTTCAGATGGGTTGAGGAAGACTTTTATATGTTCTAACATTGTGGTAAAGAGAACATTTTATAAAATGTATAACTTACCCTAATCAGTTGAATAGTCAGATGGACATGTTAGGTAACAAGCAAGCCTACTGACCGCTATATGAATATATTTGTTACGAATTACTTTCACTTCCATAAATGAATTGTACGAGGTGTGGCTTTTAAATAACGAGACTAACGTTGTAAGAAATTTTATTTTAATTTTATACATAATCACTTATTGTCACCTTCAATATACACGCCTTCTCTATTCCTACAACGCTCCATGCAAATTTCCCATTGTTGGAAACAGTGCTGGAAGTCATCTTCTGTCAGCTCCTTCAGGACACGTGCCGCTTACTCTTTTACAGCTTCCACAGACTCAAATATTGTCCCTTTTAATGCAGATTTCATCTTAGGGAAAAGGTAGAAGTCACATGGTGCAAGATCTGGTAAATAAGGTGGATATTCTAACACTGAGATGTTGTACTTGGCTAGGAACCTCTTGACAGATAACGCGGAATGAGCTGGCGCATTATCTTGGTGGAGAACCCATGATTTGTCCTTCCACATTTCGGGGCGTTTTTTCCTTACTCATTGACGTAGTTTAGAAAGTACCGCAAGGTAGTAATATTGATTAATTTTTTGACCTTCAGGAACCCAGGGAAGGTACACAATCCCATGGATATCAAATAAAAAACAATCATCATAGCTTTAAATTTTGTCTTGCTCGTTCGAGCTTTTTTGGCTCTCGGTGAAGTTCGGCTCGTCCAGTTTATGGATTGGCGCTTCGTTTCCGGATCGTAAGTAAAAAACCACGTTTCATCACATGTTATTATCTTCTACCTGTTCCCTAAGGTGAAATCTGCATTAAAAGGGGCAAGATTTGAGTCTGTGGAAGCTGTAAAAGAGAAAGCGGCACGTGTCCTGAAGAAGCTGACAGAAGATGACCTCCAGCACTGTTTCCAGCAATGGAAAATTTGCATGGAGCGTTGTAGGGATAGAGAAGGAGTGTATATTGAAGGTGACAATAAGTGATTATGTATAAAGTAAAAATTAAATTTTTTACTACGTCAGTCTCGTTATTTAATAGCCACACCTCGAATTACAACTACATACATCACACATACAAGAGTTTTGTTGTGACTTATCAAGTTGTAATATATAAGAAATAGTAATTGTAATAGTATAATCCGAAGCCACTTACTGCTACGAAAGTATTTCTAATTTTAAAAGTAATACGAGAAAGATAAAAATTCTTAAGATAGAAAGAAGGATCCTTAGGACTTGCATAAACAAAAAAAAACAGAGACTCAACGATATCTGGAACTTAATATTTAATTCTGAACTCTACAATGAAATCGACCCAATTACTGCTGACGTCATGCGGAGGAAACGAGTTTTTTCCTCGGGCATTTACTTAGAATACTAGAAAATCGAGTAACTAAACAACTCATTTCTATAATTAACTCGTGGAAAAATCCTCCAAGGTGATTGGAATCAAAACAAAAAAAGCTATGCAAAAACTTAACATTGCAGAAGAAGATCTTTTAGATAAATCTAAACAGCTTAAGTTGCTTTGTCACTGCCCCCCTCTATCCACACTGATAGGTTGGCCCAGGGGTTGACAAAACACAAGGAAGCCAAAAAAAATAAAAGAGTTGTTGCATATGATTGTAATTGCATTAAAAAAAATCACAAAAGATATAGAAAAATATTAATTAATTAGTAACAAATCCAAGTTGTTTCTTTTTAAAAATAAAAGCAAAAGTAATATGAACACAATATAGATATTTCAAAATTAAGTTCCTGAATAAATAACTTCAGGAAAATTTTAAGAGAATATCACAAATGAAGTTAAACAGCAAAATTTAATGAATACTAAGATTCAGTTAGATATTTTAAGTTTTCATTGTAACAGATACAATTTTACCAGAATAATACTGATTTATTTATTTTTGAAGAACTTACTATAGTAAAAAAACTTTTTAATATAAGAATTAATTTTGCATCAAATCAAATCATAGTCTGTTAATAGTATAATATCATAATAGTTGTTTTTAGAAATGCATTGCGTACCATGGCAGCTTTTACATAATTATTAAAGATAATAATAAAAACAAAAATATATAAAAAAAATATAAAATTTGTAATAATAAACGCCAAAATTATAAATAAAGAATATTCATTATGAAAGAGCAAAACATGACATAGTTCTGATTTTAAATAATTTTAAGTTAAGTAATAGGCAAGTTCGTTCACCAATATTTTCCGTACATGACATGCACAGTACAGGCAAACATTCCTGACGAGCGCAGAAATGTTCAAGTAGAAACAACAGAGATTTTCCCCAAAAAAAAAAATTATTAACCAGACATACCGGTTTGCAGAAATCAAACCTTCCAGGATAGAATCGGTGATCATCGGCCAAATTAAACAGTAGAATTACTTAAACAGCCACTGCAGGAAGTGACATAGGTGTAGCAGCCCAATTTCTGGATTCGGGAAACGAACCCGGGAGAGTCATCCTCCGGAACCACGTAGTGCAAGGTAAGCTGAATGGCACAGCTATTCAAACTTCAACCCTCCAAATTGTTAGAACGGAAAATATTCCTGAACCGAAACGAAACCATAGTAGAAACCTCCTATAGTCGAATCTCCTATAGCCGAATCTCCTATAGCTGAACCCTGGACAAAAACGACCATCGTCAAAAGAGAAAAAGGTAACACTTCAAGAACAGAAGTAGCAAAATGAAACAAAGCAAAAGAAAGACAAAAAAAAACAAGGAATATTTCTATAGATTGCGACCAACGTAAGCCAAAGGCAAAAAAAAAAAATATAACCAAAAGGCAAGAACAAATGATAAATTGCCCTACACCTTAACAAAACCCACATAAGGTTGAAAGGTATAGGTCAACAACCGAACAAAAGAGAAAAACATAGGCAAGAATCGAACTAAGCAAAAGCAAAATGAATCGATCCAAAATTTAAAATTTATAATTAAACAAATTGAATAGCGCAATCTCTAGAAATATTCGACAACAAAACCAAAAGAACTTACCAAAATGAATTTGGGTGATGAAATCCAAAAAAAATTTAAGAATAAATTAGAAAAAAAACAACCCGGAAAAGACTGATAAAATATTTACGTAACATCATTAGATGTAAAAAAAAACAGATGAAAATCAAAGAATCATAATTCAACATAAGCAATCATCATTATGCAACATTTAAAAGACATTCTTTAACTAAAAGAATAAAAAGTATAAAGTCGACGAAACATATTAAAGTAATCGATGCGTTTCATTTTAATTCACAACCAAGAGTGTACACGAACAAGGAAAAAACGTACATAATTAAATTTACTAGAAAATTCGACACAGGCTAGAATAGTACAATGGAAAAAAGACAGATAGCGTCAGCTTACGGTGAACAGAGTTAAGTATTAATACAAACTGAAATGCAGCGCCAGATATGAAACAAAAACCCACAGTAACGTATTTCAACTTAGACGTTACAGCTTAAAGACACAAGATTCGTCAAAAACACTCGAGCTCCTTCGTCAATGACTTGTAGAGATAAAATAAGACAGATCAGATCCCAAAATATGAAGAATTAATATTGGGAAAAACGTAAGAATCCTAAAACTAAACCAAGAAAGATTTCTAAAATTGGTTCAAGTGTTGCAATAAGACCGTTAAAACAAAAATGTGGTGTGAAACACTCACACAACTTTCTCTGGTCAATGCAAATAATTAACAATAAACCTAACATTATTAATAAAACATTAGAAATAAACAATAAAACTAACTTCAATAACATAACCTAATTTTAATCATAAGTGAAATACGCAAAATGAAAATCAACCTCAGTTTGGCTTAAAAATACGGAAAATCGCTCTTTCCCGCAAAACTAGGCTCTGTAGAGAAAACTTTTATATATAAAAGTTGTAGATCTTATAATTTGCTATAAATTTTATTATATGCACTTTTCTCGTAAAATGCATACTAAGGCCGAAATCTTACAAAAAAAAGATTTTTCACACGTTTTCGTGAGAAAAAAACAGTAAATTGCTAATTACCGCTAAACAAAGCGTTATAAGTTACAAAAAACTGTTTGAAATTAAAGTTGTAGAATTGTAAAACCTCTACAACTTTTATTATATACATTTTTTGATAAAATGCATAATAAAGCCGCAATCTTAAAAAAGCAATTTTTTTACGTAAAAACAGCCTCTCCAAGAATTTCAGCAAACATGACGCCTATCCCATCTTGTAGAGAATAAAAAAATTGAGTAAACCAAGTGATTTTAAAAAGAAATCGCAAAAAAGTGAACAATTATACAGATATAAACTACTACTTCCGGTTGACCAATTTTGATTAAAAGGTACGTGTCGTGTCCGGTAGTAGTATGTAACTTAAGTTTCAAGTTTCAAGCTTGTACAATGTTCCGTTCTTGAGATATTCTGTTCACACACACACACACACACACACACACACACACACACACACACATACACACACACACACACACACTCTCTCACACACACACACACACACACACACACACACACACACACACACACACACACACACATACACACACACACGCACGGACGCACGCACGCACACACACAAACACACACACACACGCACACGCACACACGCACACACGCAGACACACACACAGACCAATCGCTAAAAAACATGTTTTTGGGTTCAGGGGGTCTGAAAACGTTTAGATCCGGTGATAACTCGATTTCTTAAAATCGACATGAAAACAATACTTTCCTTCCTATATATTCGGCAAGACATTATATAAGGCAAGAGAAAGTAAAAAAATTGGAAATTGTTTAATACAACCTGTTGAAATGCCAAAATATGCATAGGCTACATTACATTAAGGTATGCATTATAATACTGTGATAAAATCTGTGGGTCTGTACGCGACTGACCAGGAAGGCTGGTCTAAGAGAAGTAGAGAAATTCGAGAGTAAGATCCTCCATAATATAATGGATCCAAAGATAGTGGACGGACAACATAGGTTACGAGGCAGAGAAGAACTTCACAAGAAAAATGAACGATTAATGGAATCGATTAGAAAAAGAAGATTATAATTTTACGATTTTTCAATCTGTTCGTTGCAGGGCTAAAATAAATAGTTTTCTTACTTGTCACATGGTCAGCCAATTAAATGACTGAATCATTTAAGAACAGAAGAGGTAGAGGTGTATTGTGACATTAATCAGAGTTATCTCCTCTGAAAGTAATGAATTTCATTATACAGCCAGACCCTGTGGTGAATGAAGTGAAGGTGTTATTTACGGAGTGGAGGGTATATGCTTTTCAGAGGGCCCGGCATGCTGATAAGCGTACTTTTCCACTCAGTGAGGAAGGCAATGGTAAACCACCTCATTCCTCGTTTTACTTAGTAAAACCTCTAAAGGTTCAAACCAGCCTTTTGGCTGATGACCTAAACACAATTTTACGGATACCTGAATAGAATGGATGCCATCCAGTTGACAAAAAATTAAGACACTAAACAATAAACTTAAGTGTCCGTTTAAAGAAGTCAGAAAGAATATTAAGAAAACCGGAGTAAACCGTGAAAACTTAATGAACCGAAACAAAATCAGACAACTATTAATTACAGATTTTAAAGGTTTTCATGAAGACCAAAAAATCTACACTAGGTGAACAGAAAAAACAACTTAGCGCGATCTATTCGAGTTACAAAAAATTTTTCTTTGCTTATCATATATGAAACATGCTATGTACTAATTGAAACATATAGGCCTACTTAATACAAAATATGACGGTACCAGTAGAAAGAATTCATAGAGTAGGCCTATTGTAAAACATCCGGTCTGTCGCCGGTTGTTTTAACTGAAGGCGTTGCTAGAGTGAAACATGATTATGCATCCTTTTTACTGACTTTCAACCCGTAGTCTGTTTATGCCTGCTGCACGGTTCTGTGGAAAAAGGTAAAGGTAGTTACTTTTATACGGATTTGAATACTAGACAGTGATTGCCGGTGTACTTTGATGGTTGGGGTTCAATTAACCATACTCTCTCAGGAATAGTCGACCTGAGTCTGTAGAAGAGAGAATATACTGTGCTGAGAATATTCTCTGCAAAAAGAGCTTCTAGAATAATTGTTAAAAAGGGGAGATTGCACGATGGTTTTAGCTCAAAATTTCGATTTTTAGTCTTTTATGTTTTTCAATAGTTTAGGCATAGATCTACCAGAATAACATTAAATTACGTCAAAATAATATTTTATTTTTATGAGAAAATTAAGTTTTCAGGAGGTTTCCACAGAAAAATTATCATGTTACGAATAACGAATATTTTTTCATAATTTTATACTGCACGTTTTAGTGCAAAGAGAATTTCTGTTTTTAAAATATCTGCATCAAAGTTTTTAATTCTCAGCTGTTGGTTCAGCTTTCTATACAATTATTGTTGGTGGGAAATTTACTTGTTTTTGTACATTTTTGTTTTTGATTTGTGCCTTCTTGTTTCAGGTGTTTTTCCCGTAAATTTAGATTTTTAACACTAGGTAAGCAAGAGTGGTTTAGAAGAGATGGGAAATTTAAAAGTAGGCAACGAAAACATACAGGAAGTTGGGGAATTCTGCTATCTAGGGAGTAAAATAACAAGGGATGGTAGAAGCACGAGTGATATCAAGAGTAGAATTGCTCAAGCTAGAAAAGCCTTTGAAATGAAAAACAGCTTACTGACTACAAACATTGATTTACATATTAGGAAAAATTTCTTAAAACATTATGTTTGGAGTGTAGCATTACACGGAAGTGAAACTTGGGTGATAGGAGCTGTAGAACGGAAGAGGATAGAAGCTTTTGAAATGTGGTGTTATAGGAAAATGTTAAAGATTAGGTGGGTGGACAAAATAAGTAATTTAGAGGTTCTTAGGCGAGTGGATGAAAAAAGAAGTATATGGAAGCATCTTACCAAAAGAAGGGATAGGCTAGTGGGGCATATCCTAAGACATCCAGGTATTGGGCTATCAATAATGGAGGGTAACATTGAGGGAGTAAATTGTAGAGGGAGGCAAAGATTAGAATATATAAAGCAAAATACAAAAGATGTAGGGTGTTACAGGTATGTAGATATGAAACGACTTGCGCAAGATAGAACAGGTTGGAGAACTGCATCAAACCAGTCGAGAGACTGATAACAAAAAAAAACACTAGGTACATTTTTTTCAGAAACAAATAAACCTACCAGCTGAAATTTTTACCAGTTAATTATCTTGTATATCCACATATACCGACATTACATGACTTCCTCAGAAGCTTCAAAAATTAGTAAAACGCAAAACACGTGGAAAACAATTTGTAAAAATTTTATGTTATTGGTAATTTAAAAAAAAAAATGTAATGGTCTAAAGATTAAATTGAAAAAATTGCAGTAGCTCAAGAAGAAACCCGACACCTATAATGTGTAAAGTTTAATTTCCCTATCTTTTACCAATCCTATGAAAAATGTATCTCAAAATTGCAAATTTAACATTGGGGGGATACAATGTACAGTTCCCCCTTCAAATCACCACGTCCTCATGTGGTCGAAAATTGGTTTTATACGAAAAAACCACTGAAATGGTATGTCTGTACGACGCGTACATTTAGTCTATTTGGATGTTTTTGTCATCTGGCCCTTAAAACGTTACTAGATAGAAATAAGAAAGCGAGATCGTTAAATGGAACGTGCAACCCGTACTTTATCAGGTAATAATGTAGCTTTTATTCTATTTATAGCTTTCCAGATGTAAGGTAAGGGTTCTTTTTGTTACTACTGTTTCCACCACTGTGCTCGATTGCTACTATTTATTCTGTTCTGCAACGTTAGTTTACGTTTCCAATCGTTCGCTGAAGAGCTGTTACAGATAAAATTGGATAGCCCAATTGAATTGCCCTTTTTTATATGTTGTAAACTGATGTCTTAATCTTCCACAAATAAGTGGACAAACTAACAGCGTACTCATTTTGTCAGTATATCCTTATAGATTATCTTCATTGTCTATTGTAGTTATAACGGGTGTTTTATTAAGGACGCAACCCTGATTATAAAAAAGACAGAAGTAATATATCGATAAATTTTCTGTTCCCCAATCGGTATGTTGGCAACAGTGTACTCAAGGCCAACTAACCTATACCTAATACCTATACCTATACCTAAAAGAGTTAAAATGTTCCAGTCAAGTATTAGTGTGGTGACAGCAGTCGTTTCGTTATATTGTGTCAGCAATGACTTTTTCCAAGGAAGAACGCGTGTTTATTGTAGAGACTTACATAGCGAGTAGGCCTAAACCTTACAAATGTATGCATAATAAGTTTCAGTTGAAATTTCCCCGTTCTACCGTTCCGAATAAATCGTCAATATTGCGTTTGATAAATAAATTCCCTGCCCATAACAGACAGGTGGAGTGTCAAATTATTTACACTTAATCTGTTCGTTGCAAGGCTAAAATAAATAGTTCTGTTTCTTATCACATGGTCAGTCAATTAAATGACTGAATCATTTAAGAACAGAAGAGGTAGAGGTGTAAAAGACACTAATCAGAGTTATCTTCTCTGAAAGTAATGAATTTCATTGTACAGCCAGACCCTGTGGTGAATGAAGTGAAGGTGTTATTTACAGAGTGGAAAATATGTGCTTTTCAGAGGGCCCGGCATGCTGTTCCACTCAGTGAGGAAGGCAATTGTAAACCACCTTACAGATTAGTAAAACGAGGACGTTTTACTTAGTAAAACCTCTAGAGGTTCAAACCAGCCTTTCGGCTGTTGACCTAAACAACAACAACACAAATAAATTCCGTAGAACTGGGAGTGTACTCGATGAGAAACCACCTCGCTAGCCACCAAAGTTAACCGCGGAAGTTGTCGAAGATTTGAAAAATCGTTTGACTCAATCACCTAAAAATTCACTTGGAAGATTATCATCGCAAGCTGGGCTAACATTTACTACTGTTTTCTGAGCTACGAAAAAGTTACATATGCATCCTTATCAGGTTGGCGTAACTCATGAACTGAAAGCTACAGACCATCAGAAACGATTACAATATTGTTGGTGGTTTCGATCTTTGGTTGAAGAAAATGGTATTCAATTGTTGGATCATTTTTATTTTAGTGATGAGGCTTGGATTCATTTATATGGCTATTTGAATAGTCAGAACTATAGAATATGGAGTGCAACAAACCCTCATGCTTTCCATGAAAAAGCATTGCACTCACGTAAAATTGTGTATGGTTATGGAAAGAAAGCATAAGGATTTGTTCTTCCTTGGAAAAAACCATTGCTGACACAATATAACGAAACAACTGCTGTCACCACACTAATGCTTGACTGGAACATTTTAACCGTCTTTGGTAGTTGGCCTTGCGTACACTGTTGCCAACATACCGATTGGAGGTCAGAAAATTTACTGATGTATTACTTCTATCTTCTTATAATCAGGGTTGCGTCTGTAATGTAATACCCGTTACATCATGTTAAGCCCGCAATCTTTAGAAAAAAATTACCACGAAAGCCCCGCTCGCGAATTTCAATTGACTTGCCGCTTACCCCCATGTTGTAGAGAACAAAAACTGTCGTAAATGATGATTTCAAACAAAATCGTAGGAACATTTATAAAGAAAATTGCAGGAATAATCCTCCTACTACATCCGGTTGACCGATTTTTTTGGGAATGATCGTGTTACCCTTATAATAATACCCTTTTAATCGTAGTAACCTTTTTAATTCTTTAAACCCTTTAACCCTTTTAATTTTATTTTTAACCCTTTTAATTGTTTTTTTTTCGTGGTAATCGTGGTACCCTTTTAATCCCTTTTGATAGTGGTACCCTTATAATAATTTACTTAATTTCTAAGTTTCAACTTAATACGAATTTTGGTTTTCAGATTTTTTACATCACACCACAATTTGGTGCACACACACCAATCGGTAAAAACATGTTATTGGGTTCGCGGGACTGTAAACCTGTATTTCCGGTAAAACCTCGATTTTGAAAAAATTAACATAAATACATAACTTTCCTTATCTACTTTTTTCATAAATAATAGGACAAGAGAAAGTAAAAAGTAAATTGTTTCCAATCATTTCAGTAATTATTATACCAATAAATAAATAATTTAAAATGTAAAAAGAGCTGACGTGACTAGCTTTATACAGATTAAAAAATTACACCTTTGGCAAAATTACTAAAGAAAAATTAGAATTCATTAAAATTAGCCGTAAAATAACTCTGATTATTTACAATTCAGTGACGTAATTTTTGTTAAAATAAAGTTTTACATTTTGACATTAGCTTTGTATTTAGTCATTCATAAACAGAACTGACCCATTAGTGACCTGCAACCCTTTCCCCCTCCAATCCTACAGGTTTACATTAACTAATCCCTACAGGATAACAAAATTGATTACAGTTAACCAATCGATACATCGAATCATTATAATTCCCGTGGCTAAACGACAACGCGTTATAATGCGCAAATAATAATTTATACAGTCGAATAGCGAAATCGAGAATCCTAAAAATTGCGTTGAATACGTAGAGGTAGGGTCTACTTGTTATAGTATGTTTTTTTCAACTTGTATAATGATTTAAGTACAATTTTATTTTTCTTAATAGTGTTAAAGAAATATCTAAACTAGTAAACGTATTTTTTTATATATCATTCTTTACTTAATTAGGTCTAAAATAATAAGTACAAAGTTTATTTATGTATTTCAAGAAGAAACTTACCTCGTACATACATACAATCATCTCATGTACTACATAAATCATCTATAATATCATACAAATCACCTCATTTACTACTTTTTTTGTTCTCAACAACATGAGGTGAACGCCATAATAATAATAATCCTTAATCAATCCACAGACCCACACTATTTAAAATTCTTGAAGAAAAAGGACTGGATTGGAAGAGAAAAAATCATAGAACAGACATTAACAAATACGAAATCCAAAGTGAAATTCAGGGGAAAACTTTCAAAATCATTTGAGATAAGAACCGGGGTTAGACAAGGTGATGGGTTGTCACCTTTGCTATTTAACATAGTTCTAAATAGGGTCATGGAAGAATGGGAGAAGAAACTTAAAGAGAAAAATAACTGGAAACCAATCTCACTGGGAACCAAGAAAGATAATTTACAAATCCCCTATTTAGCCTTTGCAGATGATCTCGCAATAATGGCAGATTCTAGTGAAATGGCAATAAAACAGATAGAAACTTTAAAAGAATGCGCAGGAAAGAGTTGGCTTACAAATATGATTCGAAAAAACAGTGTTTACTACTGAAAATTTAGAAATTTCAAAATTACGAACCAAACATGGAGAAATTAACAGGGTACCATACTTTAAATATCAAGGAGAAGTTATTACTGAAAAATACTCACAACAGGAGAGAATACAAAAAGCACGTAGAGGCCTAGGATTGGTGCAAAACCTTTATAATAAAATTTTTTTATCTCTAATACCAAAATTAAACATTACAATACAGTTAATCAAACCAACAATTTTATATGCCAGTGAGACCTTGACACTTAACAGGAAAACAGACATGAAAAGCTTAAAGAAAGAAGAAAGAAAAATAATTAGGAAAATTCTTGGACCTAGATGGACCGAAAACGGGTACAGATTAGGCCTACAGAGAACGTCTAAAATTAAAGAATATTCCAACATAGAGACAGACATGAGAAAAAGACGCCTTCAATTTTATGGCCACATAATGAGGCTTCCTGACAATAGACTCACAAAGAGAATAGTAAAATATGTGTCATTCCTTGTTAATGGGAGGGAATGGATACAAAATGTTAAAAAAGATTTAGAATTGGCCAAAATTACCAAAGAAGAAATTCCCATAAGAGACAATTTTAGAACAAAAGTTTAAAAATGGGAGGTTAAACCAGAGACAAAAGCTCCAAGAACCGGAACAAAATGGAGTGAACAAAGAAAAGCTGAATTCTCACAAAGAATGAAAAACTGGTGGGGAGATAAAAAGGACAAGAAATCCCATAAACAAACCGGATTTACTTATCGTCTTCCATTTCGGGAGTTTACGACTATAATAATAATAATAATAATAATAATCTTTATTCCACATAATTATTATAATAGCCTACAACATAAAGGGAAAATACACAGTATTTAAGTATACAAAAAGTAATCTAAATAAAATTACACTGATGCACCTTAAATTAAAAACAATGAAACAAAATTAAATGAATTAAAATTAAACAAAATAGGAATTTTATATAAAATGTTGAACTAGGTATTTCCTGTAGCGAAAGCTATGATGAATTTCAGCACGTCCGCTGAAATTCACGCGGTGAGAGGGGGCTATGCTCTTCTGGTAAAAGATGTTTTCTTTTTTTAAGATTGCGTATCGATTGGTATCTTAGCTACAATTAAAAGCATGTCAAACTCAATCATAGCTTAATACTGTTTTCATTTTTATTTCTTATTTCTTCATAGCATAAAATAATAAAATCTGGTGTAAACACTCATATGACTTTCTCCTAACTGCGTAAATATTAAAAAATCTGGTGTGAAAAACTCACACAACTTTCTCTTGCCAATGCAAATAATTAATAATAAACCTAACATTATTAATAAAATATTAGAAATAAACAAAAACTAACCTCAAAAACATAACCTTATTTTAATCATGAGTGAATGACGCAAAATGACAATCGAACTCAGTTTGGCTTAAAAATACGGAAAATCACGCTTTCACGCTAAACTAGGCTCTGTAGAGAAAAATGCTCTAAGCAAAAGTTGTAGATCTTTTAATTTTCTATAAATTTAATTATATACACTTTTGTCGTAAAATGCATACTAAGACCGAAATCTTAAAAAAAATCGATTTTTCTCACGTTTTCGTGAGAAAAAAAAACAGAAAATCGCAAATTACCGCTAAACTAAGCGTTATAAAAAAAAATGTTTGAAATAAAAGTTGTAGAATTTTACATTTTCTACAACTTTTATTGTATAACGTTTTGCGCTAAAATGCATATTAAAGCCGCAATCTTAAAAAGAAAATGTTTTTACGTAAAAACAGCCTTACGCAGAATTTCAGCAAACATGGCGCCTACCCTATATTGTAGAGCATAAAAATGTAGTAAACAGTTGATTTTAAAAAAAATCGTAGGACTAGTTTTTGAGAAAATCGCAAAAAAGTGATAAATTATACGAATAAACTACTACTTCCGGTTGACCGATTTTGATGAAAATGTTCGTGTCGGGTCCGGTAGTGATATGTAACTTAAGTTTCAAGTTTCAAGTTCGTACGATGTTCCGTTCTTGAGATATTCTGTTCACACACACACATACACACACATACACACACACACACACACACACACACACACACACACACCACACACAGACCAATCGCTAAAAACATGTTTTTTGGGTTCAGGGGGTCTGAAAACGTATAGATCCGGTGAAAACTCGATTTCGAAAAATCGACATGAAAACAATACTTTCCTTCCTATATATTCATATAGGCAAGAGAAAGTAAAAATATAACCTATATATTTTAATTATGAGTATTAAAACAATGTAAAATTGAAAACATAACCTAATTTTAATCATGAGAGAATGACGCGACACGGGAACGCTAAAATAGACTCTATAGAAAAATCCTTAAAATTAAAATTGAGGGTTTTTTAATTATCTTTAATTACATACACTTGTGACCTAAAATACATATTAATGCCACAATCTAAAAATAAACTGGTTTATTATAACTTGTTTTATTTTCCTACGAGACCCCGCTGTAATAAATATGAGCTCTCGCAGGTTTTCTTAAGATTGCGGCCTTAATGTGATTTTTAAGGCAAAAGTATCGTAACAAAAGTTAAAGGAATTTTAAAATCCTACAACTTTTGATATAAGCATTTTTTTGTACAACGCTTAGCTTAGCGTCAATTACTGATTTTCTGTATTTTTTTCATCAAGTCAGTAAAAAATTGGGATTTTTTGATTGCAGCCTCAGTATGCTCTTCACGAGAAATGTGTGAAATCAAAGTTATAAAAAATAAAAATAAATCTATAACTTTTATTTTAAACATTTTCTTCTACAGAGCCTAATTTAGCGTCAATTAATAAGTTTCCATAGATCATCTGGATATTATATAAGACTGGTTAGAAAAATGGAGAATACAAATTAATCCAACCAAATCTATTCATGTTTCTTTTACTCTTCGAAAAGGAATATGCCCTAATTTTTTTCCTAATAACGTTCCCATACCTCAGAGGTATGAAATTCGATACTTAGGGGCTTTTCTTGGATATAAGTACTTACGTGGTAGTCGCACATAAAAAGAAAAGACTTCAATTTCATATAAAATTACGATAACTGTACCTATTTCTTCGTGAACCTCTCCTTTGCCAATTTCTTCAAAATTACAGCTGTACAAATCATTATTTTAACCAGTTTGGACTTACGGAGTCCAGTTATTTGGCTCAGCAAAATCCAGTAATCTTCTACAAAAATCTACAAAATCAAATTAAAATCATCTACAGACGCTCCAATCAAAATTTCTCCGTTTAATATCTATAGCTCCGTACTACGTAAGTACCGATACTTTACACTCCGATTTAGGGATTCCTACAGTTGAAGAACTAGCACAGTCCTATTATAAAAAATTGGTGTGAAACACTCACAAAACTTTCCCTTGCCAATGCAAATAATTAATAATAAACCTAACATTATTAATAAAATATTATAAATAAACAAAACCTAACCTCAAAAACATAACCTTATTTTAATCATGAGTGAATGACGCAAAATGACAATCGAACTCAGTTTGGCTTAAAATACGGAAAATCACGCTTTCACGCTAAACTAGGCTCTGTAGAGACAAATGCTTTAAAACAAAAGTTGTAGATCTTTTAATTTTCTATAAATTTAATTATATACATTTTTGTCGTAAAATGCATACTAAGACCGAAATGTTAAAAAAATCGATTTTTCTCACGTTTTCGTGAGAAAAAAAAAAAGAAAATCGCAAATTACCGCTAAACTAAGCGTTATACAAACAAATGTTTGAAACAAAAGTTGTAGGTTTTTAAATTCTCTACAACTTTTTATTATATAGGTTTTTGCGCTAAAATTTATATTAAAGCCGTAATCTTAAAAAAACAACGTTTTTCACGTGAAAACAGCCTCAACGAGAATTTCAGCAAACATGGCGCC
The DNA here is from genome assembly GCA_035578175.1 of Catonia carolina. NCBI lineage: Eukaryota > Metazoa > Arthropoda > Insecta > Hemiptera > Achilidae > Catonia > Catonia carolina. The sequence continues at coordinate 25,610,377 of JAQMRL010000001.1, forward strand.
TACCCTATATTGTGAAGCATAAACATTTTAGTAAACCAAGCGATTTTTAAAAAAAATCGTAGGACTAGTTTTTGAGAAAATCGCAAAAAAGTGAAAAATTATACGAATAAACTACTACTTCCGGTTGACCGATTTTGATGAAAATGTTTGTGTCAGGTCCGGTAGTGATATGTAACTTAAGTTTCAAGTTTCAAGTTCGTACGATGTTCCACACACACACACACACACACACATACACACACACACACACACACACACACACACAACATACACACACACACACGCACGCACACGCGCACGCACACACCGCACGCACACACACACACACACACACACACTCACACACGCACGCACGCGCGCACACACACACACACACCACACACACACACACACACACACACACACACACACACACACACACACACACACACCACACACAGACCAATCGCTAAAAACATGTTTTTTGGGTTCAGGGGGTCTGAAAACGTACAGATCCGGTGAAAACTCGATTTCGAAAAATCGACATGAAAACAATACTTTCCTTCCTATAATATTCATATAGGCAAGAGAAAGTAAAAATTCTTTTCGAAATTACTAATAAATCCGAAACCTCTAATTCAAGAACTTCATCGCTTTCACCTTCCTGGGAATCCAGCCCGGCGCCCTAAAAAAGAAGATTGAATAGAGATCTTCTCTGAGTTCTAACTAAATAATAATAAAATTTATGATAAAAATAATAACAATTAAACGAACTAATGATCATATTTAATTCTTACTTATACACACAGAGAAATACCAAACGGGTATCAATCTTTGTTTGTTTTTTGTTTCCTTTCATGTTACTTAGTTATATGTACGTACAACACATTTTCTAATTGTCATATATTTGTATACTGTTGAAAATTTCAAATAAAAGATAAAAAAATGTTACAAACAGAAAAAGTTGTAAAATGAAGGTTTTTGTAATACCAAACTTTGTTACACGGAGGTTCGACTCATATTTCTACAAAAAATATTCAGTTAGTTTGGAAACTAGAATAGAAATAGTTTACTTAAAACCTGAAATATTATTTGAATATTCACTAAAGTCAATCGTAGAAACAACAAAGGAAAAAATTTTTTAAAAAATAAAAAATTCAATTAACAATATTTACAAAAAAAACATTGAAGGGTGAAATTAAGCGGACTAGTTAAGGTAATAATTACAGCCAACTCTTTACACTTCTTTTATATTTATACAAATTTGTCGTACGTACACATAGTTACGCTAAGCTTAAATAAATTGGTTTCAGAGGGAGTTGAAATGTTAGTTTTTTCATGTAAATTAAAATATCGTTATTGTTCGTAGTTTACGCAAACGAATTATTAATATGTGACAAAAAGAGGTTTTTCGTTTCATTTAAACGTCTAAATACTCCCTTTACTAAATGCATTTCATTTGTAATTATCTTTTTTATGCATCATGCATAAAATATGTTTAAATTTCAATGTAATTTACATTAATTACAATTTATTCATTTGCTATTATTTAATTCACTTCTAAGAGAGGTGAATTAAAATACATTAGTTTTTGTTTTTCCCTGAATTTTTAGTTTCACTTCAAACTTTAATTTTTATAAGTATTATAAGTTTTATAAGTAGGCCATTATAAGTTTTGTTTTTGTAAAAACAAAAAAAAACGTACATGTGCATAGCGGTGCAGTAGGGCTGGTCGACCCGCCTCAATCTCTTCACTATTAGTGGATGGGTGTGGAGAGGTAGGCGTGCATATTTGCCGCTGACTCTCCGTTGTCATGGCAACCCGCTCGCGCTGGAGTAGTAATAGCGGCCACCTGTCTAACTCTTCACTCGGGCATTTATAACGAATATTAATGCCATTAAAAGTGCTATTAAAAACATAATAAAGAGCTCTAAGCAGTTAAAACAATTTTATGCAAATTTTTACACGACATGTCTTCATTTTAAAAAAAATTATTTATTATTATATTTATTTTAATATGCCTCCAAAAGAGCAAAGCCCGTGCTTGGAGGAGAATTAGTCTAAATACAAAAAATACATTGCACAAAATAAAACTACAATAAACACTACAATAGCACTGATAAAAAAACAAAAAGAGAAAACGGTTAATACCATTACTACATCATTTAATACATAAAAAAAATAATTCACAGAAATGAGAAAATGATCAAAATAACATTAAAAAATACGTTAGTATAAAATTTTAAATTTAAATAATTAAAAAAACACAAACAGAATACAAAAAAATTGTAAATAAAAATTAGAACTTATGGTAACAAAACTAAAATGTTAATAAATTATAATACACAAACATCACCAAAGTTATGAGTAGCATTAATAAAATAGCCTTTGACAAAAAAAACCTCTACCAATTTACATATATTATTATAGAGAAAAAAATGAAAACAAAATTTAGTCATAACTACTTCTCTTAAATTTAACTATTTCTTCATACACAAATGCAACACAGAATACATAATACTAGCGCATATCAGAAATAAAAAGGTATTATAAATATACATATACAGTGTCTCACGAGCAACCCAACAAACTTCTAAGGAGGTTTCCTCTCATCAAAATTGATTTTGATGAGACATTATTTAATAATGAAAAAAGATTATACTGTATAAACATGGGTCCGGAAACGCTTCGTTAGCGAGTTACGGCTAGCAAAAGATTTTCGCCCTGGGTTCAGAACATACGCCTAAATAAAGTCATCCTAGAGGTCTAGGAACCCAATTTTATGAGTAGATTGATGGTTTCTTATGTATTTCGACCCGAAAAATTGAATAAAATAAGTTCCAGAACTATATCTCCAGTAGTTTTATGTAATATCCAATGAAAAAACGGACACAAATCTGTGCATAAAAATAAGTTTTTTAGGTTTGAAAAACAATAACTGTGTTAAATGGCTAAGAGAAAACCACCTTAGAAGTTTGCGGGTTACTTGTGAGACACCTTGTATTACTAGTACAAGGTGTCTCACAAGTAACCCGCAAACTTCTAAGGTGGTTTTCTCTCATCAAAATAATGAAAAAAGTTATATATAAACATGGATCCGGAAACGCTTCGTTAGCGAGTTACAGCTAGCGAAAGATTTCGCCCTGGGTTCAGAATATACACCTAAATAAAGTCATCCTAGAGGTCTAGGAACCCAATTTTATGAGTAGATTTGATAATTTATTATGTATTTCGACTCGTACCATATCTCCAGTAGTTTTTGCAATAAGTAGTACTAGTAGTATCTAGTAGTACTACTAGTAGTACTACTAGTAGTTTATGAATAAAATGTTAGTGAGCCAATAACACCCGCCTAACCCTAGTGGCGAACACAAATCAAAGACTCCAAGTGAGAGTTCTGCTCCAGCTGAATTAGAAATCTTTTGATCAAAAGTTTGAAATTCTTATCACGAGACCTGACTCACCTTCATAAGCTGAAATTATAGTTATTTTGTAAGGGAAATAAATGTGGATACCATCCAGTACATAGGTGAAGAGGCTCTTCGTCTACTTCACCTGAATAGCCGCCCCGGCATCTATCATAAGAAACCAAACCAATGAAAAAATAGACGTGTACATATCTTGCAAATCTGTACAAAGATAACAGCAAAATATCATGGTATGTAGTACACTAATTGGTAATTTACGTAGCGTATTTTATTTTATAATTATAATACTGTACGATTGTAAGTCCAGATTAACATCGCTTAACAAGTGGTGGAAACAAAATCAGATTTAGCTTCATGCCGTTTCGTGTTGTTTAGTACCAATGAACCCATGTTTTGTTTTAACATATTATCGTAATTAATACAAAACAAACAACCGTTTTCCATTTGCAGTACCACACAGTGGTTAACTTTTTAAGAAAAATTAAACCTAAATATTATTATTCAGATAAAGTTTTAATGATATTTTAAATGTTCATTTTTAATTTTCGTGCCATTTAACCTAGGCGTACATGCTGCACCGGCTATTAGTCTAACATGCTTCTTTTCTGCCCATAACGGACAGGTGGAGTGTCAAATTATGTACACTCACTCTGTTCGTTGCAGGGCTAAAATAAATAGTTCTGTTTCTTATCACATGGTCAGCCAATTAAATGACTGAATCATTTAAGAACAGAAGAGGTAGAGGTGTAAAAGACACTAATCAGAGTTATCTCCTCTGAAAGTAATGAATTTCATTATGCAGCCAGACCCTGTGGTGAATGAAGTGAAGGTGTCATTTGCAGAGTGGAAAATATGTGCTTTTCAGAGGGCCCGGCATGCTGATAAGCGTACTTTTCCACTGAGTGAGTTGTGGCAATGGTAAACCACCTCACTTCTCGTTTTACGTAGTAAAACCTCTACAGGTTCAAACCAGCCTTTCGGCTGATCTCCTAAACAACACATGTTTATTTTCTCAAATCCTATTCTGCCCGTTCATGAGAAAATTTTTCTTTTCAATTTATTATAAAATAACTTGATTTTTCTTTTGTAAGTCGAATAAAATAAAAATGTACATGCAACCGGCGCTTTTCCGGAAAATATTTTCCCCTTTTTTGCACTCTATACCAAGATATTCGTATCCTATATAAGTTACTCAGCACTGTGTTACCACATCTATTAAAAAGTAAACTAAAAAATAATTATGTTACCCTATTGAACTACGAACAAGAACTAGAGAAATTTTTCTAAGTTTTAAAATAACTATTCTCTGGTTAGTTTTTACTTATTAAATGTAATACTATTACATTACAATATAGGCCTACTTACATGAGCATAGAATTAGAACAGTTCAGTTTCAATCCGCATTTATATTGTTAAGCAGTTTTAGTTATAAAATAAAAATTTATTTTCATTTTAACATGTTCATTTTTCTCTATATTACCAGTGTTCATAGTTCACTTTAAGGAGAAGAGGTATCCAGTGATACATTCTCCGTTCAAAACTTTGGGTATTGTCCGTTATTCAGACCAAGAGGTCTCTTACTCCATTTTTGATTTAAACGACGCACAGTTGGGAAGTTCCTTGTAGCTAAATCACAAGCTAGTTGGTTTGGATGGTCATCTAGTCTTTTGTGAAATTTACTATACAAGGATGCGGTTAGCTCCTTTACTGTAGGAATTTTAAAATCGTCGTGGAGGGTTTTATTGCTTACATAAAAAGGAGCGCCAGAAGCAAGTCTTAATAATTTTGATTGAAAGGCCTGGACCGAATTTAAATTACTCTCTGCCGTTATTCCAAAGAGTTGGACACCATAAGTCCAGATTGGTCTTAATAGGGATTTGTATATTAAAATCTTGGAGCGGCATTACTTTTTAAATTTTTAAATAACTTTTTGTAAAAGTAATTTTAGAAAAAGTAAAGGACTGTTTATTTATTTATTTACGTATTCAGTGTATATATTTTTTACATATCATTTGTTATAATTTATGTAGTATCTTGTTAGTGATGAAGAAATTTCGTATCTACTTTTTTGTTTCAAATAGATTGTTTCTTATTTTTAATTTTACGGTAAACAAGAAAGTCATTTATCTTCATTGCGTTTTCACCCTCTTTCCATATGTGCCTACTAATATAGTCGTAACGATTTTTCTACATCAAAATAATGATGTTTCCTCCTTACTTGTGAACTTAAAATAACAAGGCTTAATTTTTATGACATGTGAAATAGGTTTTTATCATAATTAAACTATTAGTTTTGTTATTAATACATAAAATTTTGTTATTAAAATTAACACCCAATCGAATAAATTATATAACTATCTAGTTTTCTTAACTTGAGTACGGTAAATTGATATAACGGAGAATATTGTTACTATGACTTCACGCACTGTAATTGCGTGAAAGAACCAACGATATCAGTTGAAATAAAATTTATATTCCTTCACGATCAGATATCAATATACTTTCTAATTATTGTTCTAATTCTCACCACACAAAAAATCCAGATAATTAGGGATCTCATAGTTTGTTGTTTAGAAATTAACAGTTTTCTGTCAAGAAAAAAATAAAAACAATGACTATATAAATAGTAGCTTATAGTAGTATAAAATATGCCCAAAACGGGCAGGTGGAGTGTTATTTTAATTGTACTCTATCTGTTTGGTCCAGGGCTAAAAAAAAAATAGTTCTGTTTCTTATCACATAGTCAGCCACTTATATGACTGAACTATTTAAGAACAGAAGAGGTAGAGGTGTAAAAGACACTAGTCAGAGTTATCTCCTCTGAGAGTAATGAATTTCACTATACAGCCAGACCCTGTGGTGAATGAAGTGAATGTGTCATTTGCAGGGTGGAAAGTGAGTGCTTTTCGGAGGGCCTGGCATGCTGATAAGCATACTCTTTCAACTCAGTGAGGAAGGCAATGGTAAACCACCTTACTCCTCGTTTTTACTTAGTAAAACCTCTAGAGGTTCAAATCAGCCTGTCGGCTGTTGACCTAAACAACAACAACAGTATAAAATGTCACATATTTTAATGCCGTCATTTATTACAATATATTGAGAAATCTCGTTTATCAGGCCCTCTCGTTTATCCGGATCAGATTTGTAGACATATTTTACTTTATTTAATGTTCACATACATATTAATTTTTAACTATGATACAAAAACTTAACTAAACATACAAAAACGTACGCCAAACATTCGCTTTTTATTTTGATTAAAAAATGTACTTTCCCTTCCTTCATTCAAACACCACACGTGTTTAAAATAAAAGACAGTGGACCAATTTGTTAAGAAATTATGTGAAAAGTTATTTTTATTTTTTTAAACAATTCTTTGTATTTTTTTCAAAACATTATTTTTTATCGTAATAAAAGATAAATTTGGTTATTTTTTTATTCCTTATTTGTGTACGTTGCAATCTGTTCAATTTAGAACAATAAGCAACCCCATGACCCAATGAGATGAGGATGATGTGTATGACGTGTAAATGAGGTGCAGTCTTGTACAAACCCATGCCGACCATTCCTGAGAGAGTATGGTTAATTAAACCCCAACCATCAAAGTACAACGGTAACCACTGTCTAGTATTCAAATCTGTATAAAAGTAACTACCTTTAATAGGATTTGAACCAGCAACCTTTGTCTACGAAAATCATGCTGTTAAACATCTGATTTTGGCAACGACTTTACCTCTAGACCAACGCGGTGGGTCTTGATTATTTAAGGATTATTTTTGCTTATTACCCATATTATCCAGATTTTTTATTTTCCAGATTGTCTGATCCAAGTTAGTCCGGATAAACGAGGTTATACTATACTATTTAAATGGCGGTTAGCGCCGTTTCTCGCTAAGTTAATTTAGAATATTTCTTCTTTTTTTCTATCAAAAATGTCCTCTTTGATCGTTTATAAAATTTTTCTTTCTTTTTATTGTTATTTTTTTATATTGTTGTTTTGTGATTTTTATCGTCACGTAATTAAAATGTGTATTCAGAAGTTCGTTTTTTCTAAAGTTTGAATTTATTGTAAAGTTGATTAACATTGTCTTTGCTAATATCTGATTAATCTACTCGTACTTTATAAAAAGACAAATACGTAAAGAACTTTTAGACTTTCATAGTGGATGCATAAAATATATATTTTAAAATAATTATATTGTTTCAGGAAACTATTTGACCGCAGATATAAAAGTAGTTACCAACTTTTTAGAAAGTTAGATATTACTTTGTGAATGGACTTAGTGTTGTCGGGCCGTTTTGAAAAAATGTCATTATGGGACCGGTTCTGAATTAGGCTACGTTAATAGTGTGCGTTTGTGCGTACGGAAGGTAGCAAGTGGTTGTAGACAGGTTTGTAGACACTGTTTTGATTGTTAAGTAATAGCATCTCATCTTTTTACTTTTTACTTTACAACCAGGGCGTTCAGGCTTCTGCAGCCCCTCCTCACCGCGACCTAAAAGATCTTTTGTGATTGCCCCTATTCCTTATTTATGCAAGACCCACACTTTCGATAAAGCGCAGGATCTGCCTAGGATCTAGTGCACTTACCTGAGAAGGTGTTAACACGTCCTTACCCATCAGCGCTCTTCTTTTGCAGCCAACCACTTTGCAACTGCATAAATTATGCTCAGCCTTCTCTTCTGCCTCATGACAGAATCTACACAGGCTCTCTTCAGCAACTCCTATCTTGGATAAATGATACCCAAGATTACAATGACCAGTCATCAGGCCCACTACCCTCCTCAAGTCATCTCATCTTACTTGTCCGGTTTATTTTAAGCTTTTAGTTTTGTAATTAATTTAATTGAAGTAATCTAATTGTAATTTAATAATAGTATAGAATTGTATTTTAGACTATTATTAAGTTATTTAGACTATTATTTAGATAGACTAAATAGACATAGACTATTTTAGATAGACTATTTATTGTATTTTGTTGTAATTATTATTATTTTTTGTAAAATAATAATAATTCTTCTTCTTCTTCACTTCCAAGGATTAGGTTTTTTGAACCTGTTCCGGTACCCATCTGTTCCTCGGTCGTCCTATATCTCTTCTTCCTGTAGGTTTGTAGTTTCTGGCGGCTTTTCGTATTCTCTCGCCTGGCATGCGATTCAAATGGCTGCACCATCTGCTCCTGTTCTTCTTGATTTTGTCTAGCAACGGTAAAGCATTCAGTGTTTTTCTAATTTCTTCATTTCGTAGCCTATCTCTTCGGCTGCATCCATATACACTTCGTAAGAATCTCATTCTGCAGCCTGGATTTTGCTGTCTACCTTTTTTGTATGTATCCAGGACTCACTGCCAATACATCAAAGTAGGGACAGCAATTGTATCGTAAAAACTTAAGTCTCGTATCTTTTCTTGTTTCCCGTTTCAGATGTTTATGTATACTAGCAACGTGGAATGTTAGAGGAATCAACAATAAATAATAATAATAATAATAATAATTATTATTATTATTATTATATTTTTAAAATTATTGTATTATTTTATAATAATACTAATTATTATTAAATAATTAGTTTAATTATTATTGTATTTATTAATTTTTATTAATAAATACAATATTATTGTATTTTTGTAATTAAATAATAGCAAGTGGTTGTGGACAAGTACATCATTGTTTTTTTAATGTTAAGTAACTATATGTTTATTGTAGCTTTATATTTAATTGTAATTATTAATCGTGTGAATAAATAATTAGTAAAAGTTAAAAAGAAGGTTTTTTGTTTTTTATTATACCCAGATCCCGAACGTATAGGCTAAAGCGTTACGATACGTTAAAATACATTAATATTGTAGGCCTACTACAACCTCCAGTATTTGTTAATGATCTATTGAAAAGATAAAATAATTAAAACATCAATAAAAAAAAAAAAATACAAAATCTTTGGTAATATTATATAATGATGTGGGCAGAATTATTTCTAAACTGCCCGTTACAACCCCTGTAGAAATTGGATATTCAATTAAAGCTAATTTAAACCTTAATTGGAGGAATAAATTAAACGGTAAAGTTCTTGTTTTGTCTTTATAAATGCAATTAGTGTAACCGCTACAAGGGAAGCAAAACATATAAATTGTACATGAAGATTATAATTTATAAATTTTCCGGGTAATGATTTTGTTATATTAATCAATGTATAACATGGACAATATTATACGTATTTCGTATTCATTATTCATAGTTCCCTTTATGAAATTTATTCTACATGTACAGACCAATTTGTTAGCTTGTACAATGTATTTACATAGTCACCATTAATTTACAAATCATACTGGACTACTGTACATCATTCTAATATCAGAGTACATTATTTTATGCACATTGTACTGGTAACGTGCAATAAGTTAACGATTGGGCCTATTAGCCTATGCGGAGGACAGTCTACTATCTATCCTACTTACATCGGCCAACCCGAAAGCATAAGACATGTATCAAGCGTGTAACTGAAAATGTAACCACCACAAACACTTGAGTAATAAAATTCAGTTCATGACCCGTCACTAAATAAGTAAGGAGTAATGTAATTATTTACAGAAAGTAAATTGTTTAAAATTTAATTGCAATTTAATATAACTTTACTGAAAATAATGAAGTATGAAAACCCTAAATATACTAAAACATTTTGAAATTACCGTAAAACTAGTATTACTCACGATAATAAGCTCCCATCGACGGAACTCACGGACTAAAATAGTCTATCACTACAAATGTCAGAGTGCAGTAATTCAGTTTACTGCTGATGACCAAAAAGAATACTAAATACAGCTAAGGCCACTAAATACTCGTACTTACTAATAGGCTTACGTCACACTAAATAAATAAGTTGTAATGTAATAATTTACAGAAAGTGAATTGTTTAAAATTCAATTGCAATTTAACATAACTTTACCAAAAATAATGAAATATAAAAACCCTAAAAATACAATAAAATTTTGATATTACCGTAAAACTAGTATTACTCACGATAATAAGCTCGTATCGACGGAACTCACGGACGAAATAGTCTATCACTACAAATGTCAGAGTGCAGTAATTCAGTTTACTGCTGATGACCAAATTGGATACTAAATATAGCTTAGGCCTAATATTATGGCTTTATTTAGAATGAATGTTTATTATTTAAGATATATTATAAGACTCAATAAATAATACAATGGGATGTTTATAAAACGACATAGTTGTAAACATAATAAATCAATGTAAGAGTAAAACTACAATATGATGTCATGGTTAGAGCTGTCGCTATGATGTATTTAGAAAAGCACATGTAGTAGCACTTCCACCCCCTCATAGACAAGTCTTACTCTAGGTGACGATCGTCAACTTATTTTGCGTTACCAGTAGTTCTCATAGCCTATTGTTGCACAAGCCCTCGTTGAGGTATAAGGTAGCTAAGCTCACTCAGTCGCTTATCCTCTATCCCGAATTCTTAAACTTCTTGTTCTCGAACAATTAGAGAATAAAATCAGCACATATTTCGCTTTTAAGAGGTAAAAATCTGGTATGAAACACTCACACAACTTTCTCTTACCAACGCAAATATTTAACAACCTAACACATTAGTAATAAAAGATTAGTAATAAAGAAGAAACTAACCTCAAAAACATGACCTAATTTTAATCATAAAAATATGATGCAAAATGAAGACCAACCTCAATTTGGCTTAATAATATGGAAAATTACTCTTTGACGCTAAACTAGGTTATGCAGCAGAAACATGCTTAAATAAAATTTGTAGATCTTTTATTTCCTGTTGTTGTTGTTTAGGTCATCAGCCGAAAGGCTGGTTTGAACCTGTAGAGGTTTTACTAAGACCTCGATCACAAGGAGTGTTTTGGTTTAAAATTGCCTTCCTCACTGAGTGGAAAAGTACGCTTATCAGTAGTTATGCCAGGCGCTCTGAAAAGCACATATTTTCCACTCTGCAAATGACACCTTCACTTCATTCACCAAAGGGTCGGGCTGTATATGACATTCATTACTTTCAGAGGAGATATCTCCGATCAGTGTCTTTTACACCTCTACTTTTGCTATTCTTAAATGATTCAGTCATTTAATTGCCTGACCATGTGATAAGAAACAGAACTATTTATTTTAGCCCTGCAACGAACAGATGGAATGTAAATAATTTGACACTCCACCTGTCATGGGCGTTTTTATTTCCTATAAATTTGATTATATATACATTTTTGGCGTGAAATCCTTACTACGGCCGAAATCTTAAAAAATCCATTTTTTACAGATTTTCATGAGAAAAAAACAGAAATTCATTAATTACCGTTAAACTAAGCGTTACAACACTGTATACCATAATATAAAATAGTCTACATAAATTTATAGTAGACTACAAATATATAAATTTTATTGTATACACTGTTCCCCTAAAAGGCATATTAAAACTGTTATCTTAATAAATACATTTTTTTCTACGAGTGCACAGCCTCCATAAGAATTTCAGTAGATATGGCGCCTACCATATTTTGTAGAAAACAAAAAAATGTAGTAAACGAGACGATTTAAAAAAAATTGTATGAGTCGTTTTTGAGAAAATCGCAAAAAAGTGAAAAATTACACGATTAAACTACTACTTCCGGTTATCAATTTTGATGAAAACGTTCGTGTCTAGTCCTATAGTAGTACCTAACTTAAGTTTAAATTTTTACTTTTTCTTGCCTATATGAATATATGGGAAGGAAAGTATTGTTTTCATGTCGATTTTTCGAAATCGAGTTTTCACCGGATCTATACGTTTTCAGACCCCCTGAACCCAAAAAACATGTTTTTAGCGATTGGTCTGTGTGTGTGTGTGTGTGTGTGTGTGTGTCTGTGTGTGAACAGAATATCTCAAGAACGGAACATCGTACGAACTTGAAACTTGAAACTTAAGTTACATACCACTACCGGACGCGACACGAACATTTTCATCAAAATCGGTCAACCGGAAGTAGTAGTTTATTCGTATAATTTTTCAGTTTTTTGCGATTTTCTCAAAAACTGGTCCTACGATTTGTTTTAAAATCGCCTATTTTACTCAATTTTTTATTCTCTACAAGATAGGGTAGGCGCCATGTTTGCTGAAATTCTCGGTGTGGCTGTTTTCACGTAAAAACGTTGTTTTTTTAAGATTACGGCTTTAATATAAATTTTAGCGCAAAAACTTATATAACAAAAGTTGTAGAAAATTTAAAAACCTACAACTTCTGTTTCAAACATTTTTTTGTATGACGCTTAGTTTAGCAGTAATTAGCGATTTTCTGATTTTTTCTAACGAAAACGTGTGAAAAATCGATTTTTTTAAGATTTTGGCCTTAGTATGCATTTTACGACAAAAGTGTATATAACCAAATTTATAGGAAATTTAAAGATCTACAACTTTTATTTGACGTATTTTTCTCTACAGAGCCTAGTTTAGCGTGAAATAGTGATTTTCCGTATTTTTAAGCCAGACTGAGGTTGATTTTCATTTTGAGTGTTTCACTCATGATTAAAATAAGGTTATGTTTATTGAGGTTAGTTTTTTGTTTATTTCTAATATTTTATTACTAATGTTAAATTTTATGCATTGGCAAGAGAAAGTTGTGTGAGTGTTTCACACCAGATTTTTTAGGTTCAAGGGGTCTGGAACGTGTAGATCCGGTGAAAACTCGATTTCGAAAAATCGACATGAAAATAATACAGCCTACTTTCCTTTATTTATATTCCTATTCGCATAGGCAAGAGAAAGTAAAATTAGGTTTAATTCACATAGATCAATTTTGAAAAGAACCGTAAATCTTTACTGCGTATTTAAATACAGTTCAAAAACAGATTATCAATAAAAAAACAAGGAAGGAAATTATGATAACGATATAATCAAAAAATGATAATATTACAAAATAATAATAATTTGATTACATCATTCCTACATATTTTTATCTATGCGGTTAAATGTTCATCAATAAAAGAACAGGTTAGTTTAACGGGATTACCACACGTAATTAATTATTGTTAAAACGCAGTAAATATTTTTCCAAGAAATTACTTTTAAAATATTTCATAAGTGAAAAATATTTAACAATTCATTTATATTTTCATTAGAGATAGCGTTTCCTTTTAGTAATGAACGGAATTACCTTGATAGGTTTATCCACTAGGATTTTTTTATCAGAAAGCGGTCGAGGTTGCTCTAGGTACAGATTATCTCCCACATAATCTTTTAAAAACAATAAGCCGAATCAGAATCCTTATGAAACCTCTAATTTTTTTCTATTCTCAGTGTTTACATGGTCACGCTTTCATAACGCAAGTCAGTAGCGTAATTTCTGAATATAGGCTATAAATTTAAAAATTTAACACAAATCTTCAGTTCTTTTTTTATTCGAGAATTTACAAAAAAAATAGAGAAATCCGTAACCAATTCTAAACACTAAAGACAAAAGTCTTAATGAGATTCTTAGTAAATTATGTAATTTGTTAACTTTTAAAATTTATTAAATATTTTTACTTTCTCTTTCCCTATCTGAACAGACTAAACAGAGAAGAAAAGTTCTGTTTTCATATCCACTTTTTGAAATCGAGTTTTCATGGGAAACAAACGTTTTCAGGGCCCCTGGAAAAAGAAGTTTATTTTCAGCGATTGGTCTGTGTGTGTCTGTGTAAACAAACTCTCTCAAGAAAGGAATATTGAACAAAATTGATACTTTGAACGTAAGTTAGGTACCAAAAGGGAATCATTTTCAAATTACGAACATTTTTATCAAAATCGGACAACCGAAAGTAATAGTTTGTCGTGCTTTTTTGCAATTATCTCAAAACCGGCTCCTACGATTTCTTTTAATCACCTCATTTACTACATTGTTAATGTTATACAAAATAGAGTAAAAGCCATGTCTGCTGAAATTCTTGGGAAGACTGAAATTCGTGGTAAGAAATGTTATTTTTAGGATTGCGGCCTTTTAGTGCATTTTCAGGGAAAAAGTGTTTATATAACCAAAGTTGTAGGAAACCATAACACCTAGGCCTACAACTTTTATTTCAAGTATTTTTTTCTACAACGCTTAGTTTAGCCTCGATTAGTGATTTTCTGTAAGTCCTCATAAAAATCGGTTAATCGGAAGTTGTAATAAATTCGTGCAATTTTTCTTTTTGTCAATTATCTATAAAACGGCTCCAACAATTTTTTTTAAATATCAGCACATTTACTATATGTTTTAAGCTCTAAAGACAGATAAAGCGTCATATCTTCTGAAAATTTTTTGGGAGGCTGTGTGTATCCATATTATTACCATAAAAGTGTATAATTTAAGTTATAAAATATTAAAAAATTTACAACATTTATTTCGAATATTTTATAATACAACGCTTAGTTTAGCGTCGATTGGTGATTTCCCGTATTTTAAAACCCTACAAAAGTTGATTTTTCATTTGCGTCATTTACGCATGATTAAAATTAGGTTATGCTTTTAATTTTTTACTGTTATATGATTAAATATAGAATATATTACTTTTTATTTACAGGTATTGGCAAGAGAAAATCGTGTGAGTGTTTAAGACTAGATTTTTGTTATGATATAACTAACACCTATCGAATATTCGGGGTAACCAAACGGTTCACTACCACGAACTATCAACAGCGTTATTGTAGATTAAAAAAATGCAGAATAGGTCATCGAAGAAAAGTTTAAGTCAATATGATCCAACTGAAAAGAAAATATTTCATTTTTTTCATTTTAAAGTTACTTAAGATATTGTTTAACGGCTAAAAACGATGACAAATTAAATTTAACTTAAGTTTCTTCCATTCCTTGGTTTCCAAGAAATGCAGAAATACACTACTATTGCAACCTGCCTGAAGTCATGGACGAGGTAAGGCGTTTTAACACAAAATATCAGGCAAGACTTTCAAATCATGAAAATTAATTTGTCATAAATCTTTTAAATAATTTTATTGAAGAAGTTAGACACCTCAAACACAATCATGTTTTAGACTCATGTGATAGAGTTTAAATTAACACAAAAATTCTTATAAAATATAAACATTTTGTACGTCGTAATTTTCGCTTTTAAAAAATTAATAATTGATTTACAATGTGAGGTACTTAGGCTAATGATTTTTTTACTTTCTCTTGCCTATATGAATATATAGGAAGGAAAGTATTGTTTTCATGTCGATTTTTCGAAATCGAGTTTTCACCGGATCTACAAGTTTTCAGACCCCCTGAACCCAAAAAACATGTTTTTAGCGATTGGTCTGTGTGTCCGTGTGTGTGTGTGTGTGTGTGTGTGTGTGTGTGTGTGTGTGTGTGTGTGTGTGTGAACAGAATATCTCAAGAACGGAACATCGTACGAACTTGAAACTTGAAACTTAAGTTACATACCACTACCGGACGCGACACGAACATTTTCATCAAAATCGCTCAACCGGAAGTGGTAGTTTATTCGTATAATTCTTCAGTTTTTTGCGATTTTATCAAAAACTGGTCCTACGATTTTTTTTAAAATCGCCTATTTTACTCAATTTTTTTTTCTCTACAAGATAGGGTAGGCGCCATGTTTGCTGAAATTCTCAGCGAGGCTGTTTTTACGTAAAAACGTTGTTTTTTTAAGATTACGGCTTTAATATAAATTTTAGCGCAAAAACTTATATAATAAAAGTTGTAGAGAATTAAAAAACCTACAACTTTTGTTTCAAACATTTTTTTGTATAACGCTTAGTTTAGCGGTAATTTGCGATTTTCTGTTTTTTTTCTCACGAAAACGTGAGAAAAATCGATTTTTTTAACATTTCGGTCTTAGTATGCATTTTACGACAAAAGGGTATATAATTAAATTTATAGAAAATTAAAAGATCTACAACTTTTGTTAAGAGCATTTTTCTCTACAGAGCCTAGTTTAGCGTGAAAGCGTGATTTTCCGTATTTTTAAGCCAAACTGAGTTCGATTGTCATTTTGCGTCATTCACTCATGATTAAAATAAGGTTATGTTTTTGAGGTTAGCTTTTGTTCATTTCTAATGTTTTAATACTAATGTTAGGTTTATTGTTAATTATTTGCATTGGCAAGAGAAAGTTGTGTGAGTGTTTCACACCAGATTTTTTACTTTCTCTTGCCTATATGAATACAATATGTATATAGGAAGTATAAATATGTATATATTGTATATATGTATAAGTATAAATATGTATATAGGAATATGTATATAGGAAGGAAAGTATTGTTTTCATGTCGATTTTTCGAAATCGAGTTTTCACCGGATCTACAAGTTTTCAGACCCCCTGAACCCAAAAAACATGTTTTTAGCGATTGGTCTGTGTGTCCGTGTGTGTGTGTGTGTGTGTGTGTGTGTGTGTGTGTGTGTGTGTGTGTGTGTGTGTGTGTGAACAGAATATCTCAAGAACGGAACATCGTACGAACTTGAAACTTGAAACTTAAGTTACATACCACTACCGGACTCTAGACTCGACACGAACATTTTCATCAAAATCGGTCAACCGTAAGTGGTAGTTTATTCGTGTAATTTTTCACTTTTTTGCGATTTTCTCAAAAACTGGTCCTACGATTTTTTTTAAAATCGCCTGGTTTACTCAATTTTTTATTCTTTACAAGATATGGTAGGCGTCATGTTTGCTGAAATTCTGGGTGAGGCTGTTTTCACGTAAAAACGTTGATTTTTTTAGATTACAGCTTTAATATGCATTTTAGCGCAAAACTTTATATAATAAAAGTTGTAGAGAATTAAAAATTCTACAACTTTTATTTCAAACAATTTTTTGTATAACGCTTAGTTTAGCGGTAATTTGCGATTTTGTGTTTTTTTTCTCACGAAAATGTGTGAAAAATTGATTTTTTTAAGATTTCGGCCTTAGTATCCATTTTACGACAAAAGTGTATATAATTTAATTTATAAAAAAATTAAAAGATCTACAACTTTTATTTAAAGCATTTTTCTCTACAGAGCCTAGTTTAGAGAGAAAGAGTGATTTTCCGTATTTCTAAGCCAAACTGAGGTTGATTTTCATTTTGCATCATTCACTCATGATTAAAATAAGGTTAGTTTTTTGTTTATTTCTAATATTTTATTATTAATGTTAGGTTTATTGTTAATTATTTGCATTGGCAAGAGAAAGTTGTGTGAGTGTTTCACACCAGATTTTATTTTAAATTCATTTCTCTATCTTGAGAGGCGATTCGTTAACGTACTTCCACCCCATATACAGAGTATTATGTCATCACATCTATTAAAATATAAACTAAAATATCATATTATACTATCGATCTACGAGCAAGAACTTGAGAAACTTTTCCAGGTCTTAAAATAACAGTTCTTATTAGTTTTTACTTTTCTCTTTGCGATAGTTTAACTGTTTCTTTGATCATTTATTGAAATAATATCCCATAAATTTAAAATATTACATTTTGTTAGTTAAAATATATTATTGCAAAGTAGTTACAATTATAAAATAAAAGTTATAATATATTTCTTTTCCTCTCAATTAAAAATATACAAACATAACCTTAAAGTTTTTTTAAAAATTTCTATTGTTATTAAAATAAAAATATAATATTGATATTTTATGATTGTAAAATATCATTGAAGTTATCATTTATTTTATGTGTTTTTTTTTTAAATTCTGTTTAACGCAATTTTTGTAACCTATTTAACTGTGGTAATTTAACTTAGTAATTTTATATTAACTATAATTATTTAAATGATTTAATTTTTTTCTTCTGTATACTCGTATGCGCGGACAGAACTTTTTGTAAAGAAGAACAGTTTTTGGGTATAAGTATATTTAGTTTAAAATATTGTACATAGCTTAGTATAGTAATGAATTGTAATATTAATGTAGCTATATTTTACTAAATAAAATAAATAAATAATGACAATTTAACGTTTCACTTTTTAATTCAAAAGATTTGTTTGAAGTTTATTTTTGAAATAAATATGATTGCAATAAATATTATTATAAAAACAATTAAGTTAAATTTCTTTGACAATCCAACGTTCACATCAATTTTATTTTATGTATTTTAGTAAAATAATATAAAATAAAAATAAGTAAATAAATTTAATATTAGGTTATATTTACCTAAAAGCTTTCGAATTTCTTCTTGACTGATGAAAAGATTGAAATAGGCGTCGCATCTGGTAAACAGAAGGGATGTCAAGAGAAGCGCTACGATTCCAGGCATCCTGTTAACGCATTCCACCGGTGACATAGAATGGGTCAAACCCAGCACGTCTGGTAAACCGCTTGTTTATTATGAAATAGTGTGCGGTATATACCTGAATACACGTTCAACTACCATATTAACATTCTCAAAATTACATTTACGTTACAGTTAATGTATTTATTTAATTATACAGTTTTATAATGTATTAATAAAATTAATAATTATTACAAATAAACTTTTTTTTTCTTAATAAGTAACACTAAAAATTATCCACAATATAAAAAATGTCCATTAAAATGTCATTTCACCGGTTTGTTATTAATTTTAAAAAAATTACAAAAAATTAATTTTTAAATTTCATGACGTGATAAAACGTTGAAAGAATTAGAGTGAATATTGTGCATTGTAACCGAGGGGGTGAATGACAAGGGTGAGCCGCGAACCTCCACGGACGGTAGCGGGGCGTCCACTGAACCAGCGTATCTACAACTACCCTTACACGTCAACCCCCGCCGATAAACAAACGCGCATGCTCTTCTTTGCTAATTGTCTACCGAGAAATGATCTCCGTAATCTGCCAAACAGTTCTTAAGAGGTTACATCTTCACATATCTTCTTATCACCTTGTTATAGATTCAATGACGTCATAAAGTTAAGGGTGATTTATAGATCCACACAATTTTATTACCTATATTAATTCCTTATCACAAATTATTGTTTCAACTTTTCCTAATTTACTTCAAACTTTTTAACAATTAATAACAAACTCATTAAAGTTATAATTTTTACATTCCTTACTTCCTTTTTATAGAATAGTTAGTCCTGATGCAGCAATTAGGGTGGCGAAGGAATAGTTACTCCTACGTTTTGCGAAAATTAAATTATAAAATGGAATTTCTATTGTATTTTAGTCACCTATGACACGCTTTAAAAACTAAACAACCGGTTCTCAACTTGGATGACAAAAATTTTTTTGCTGTATCCAGGAGACTAAAAAAGTGAGTCTTATGACATGACAGAATAAAATAACTGTAAAAGTCTTAATAATAAAGCTGTAATTTTGCCCATACGGACAGGTGGAGTTATACATAAATTACATTCGATCTGTTGGTTCCAGGGCTAAAAAAAATACTTCTGTTTCTTATCACATAGCCAGTCAATTATATGACTGAACTATTTAAGAACAGAAAAGGTAGAGAAGTATAAAATACCAGTCAGAGTTATCTCCTCTGAGAGTGATGAATTTCACCACACAGCCAGACCCTTTGGTGAATGAAGTGAAGGTGTCATTTGCAGGGTGGAAATTGGGTGCTTTTCAAAGGGCATGGCATGCTGATAAGCATACTCTTTCAACTCAGTGAGGAAGGCAATAGTAAACCACATTACTTCTCGTTTTTACTTAGTGAAACATCTAGAGTCTGAAATCAGCCTTTCAACTGTTGACCTAAACAATAACAATGTCAGGTTACTTAATGTTAGATCCCACTGGACTGATTCGGAGTGTAAGTAAAGCTAATATTTTAGACCAGGTGAGGTGACATTAGCTCTTTTTTACAGCCCACATTACCAGCTTTTGTTCATTGTACGCTTTTCTCATCTACTCGGTCCACCCGGTGTTCCGGTTTTGCTCTTCATGGAAGCCGTTTTTTAAGTCCATAATTAGTTGTCTAAATTTGGCTCGGTTCACTAAGGTTTCTCATTTCACTCCGGTTTTCTCAACAACCTTTCTGACTTCTTTAAACCATTCATATGACACCTTAGGTATATTGTTTATTTAGTATCTCTTGTCAACCGGTTGTTATTCGTTTTACAAAGGTGTCCATCACATTTTAGTTTTCTTTTTCTAATAGTTTCCATTAATCGTTCATTATTGTTGTATAGGCCTAAATCTTCTCGATTTCGTAACCTATATTGTCCACCTACTATCTTCAGACTCATTATATTACGTAGGATCTTTCTGTCAAATTTCTCTGCTACTGTTAGACCAGCCTTTCCGGTCATTCTAAGGCACTCACTCACGTACAGACACTAAGGTTTTTATCACTGTATTGTAATGATAGTCATATTTTTAAAGAAAGCTCATGCAAATTTTTCATTATCCATCGTTGTTTTTTTATAAATCCCCTATTAACACGGAAAATTTATAATAAAAGTCTGCGGTAATGTTGAAAAATCGAAAAGAAACGTTTTTTTAACATTACCGCAACGTCACCAAACCTAATCACTTTGTGGCTTCCATAAAATATATTATGTGGTTCTGTTGTGCAAAAGATTTTCTCATTTGAATAAAAGTATACTAATACAAAATCTAGACATCTTTAAAACTGTTTCCTGGCCCATTAGGAGATATAGGTTTTTATAGATATCAAGAATCAGCAAACGGAAATGTCAGTGCCAAGCCTTTGTTTCGAATTCATATCGTAAAAAATTATACCAAATGATTTAAAATTGTTATATTCAAAACTTAATCGCTTCGGTGATTCACTTTCAGAAACTACTTCAAAGAACACACTTAAGTGTTATGTTTGTGATCGTGTTTGTCTAAATTTTTATTCACTTTTACGTTGTGAATGGATCAATTATTTCCATGTTCATTGTTGTGTTATTGGCAATAAATTTTCTTCTATCATGCTTTTTTACTTTCCCTTGCCTATATGAATATATAGGAAGGAAAGTATTGTTTTCATGTCGATTTTTCGAAATCGAGTTTTCACCGGATCTATACGTTTTCAGACCCCCTGAACCCAAAAAACATGTTTTTAGCGATTGGTCTGTGTGTGTGTCTGTGTGTCTCTGTGTGTGTGTGTGTGTATGTGTGTGTGTGTGTGTGTGTGTGTGCGCGTGTGTGTGTGTGTGTGTGAACAGAATATCTCAAGAACGGAACATCGTACGAACTTGAAACTTGAAACTTAAGTTACATACCACTACCGGACGCAACACGAACATTTTCATCAAAATCGGTCAACCGGAAGTAGTAGTTTATTCGTATAATTTTTCAGTTTTTTGCGATTTTCTCAAAAACTGGTCATACGATTTTTTTTAAAATCGCCTATTTTACTCAATTTTTTATTCTCTACAAGATAGGGTAGGCGCCATGTTTGCTGAAATTCTCGGTGAGGCTGTTTTCACGTAAAAACGTTGTTTTTTTAAGATTACGGCTTTAAGATAAATTTTAGCGCAAAAACTTATATAATAAAAGTTGTAGAGAATTTAAAAACCTACAACTTCTGTTTTAAACATTTTTTGTATGCCGCTTAGTTTAGTAGTAATTAGCGATTTTCTGATTTTTTCTCACGAAAACGTGTGAAAAATCGATTTTTTTAAGATTTTGGCCTTAGTATGCATTTTACGACAAAAGTGTATATAACCAAATTTATAAAAAAATTAAAAGATCTACAACTTTTATTAATAGCATTTTTCTCTACAGAGCCTAGTTTAGAGAGAAAGAGTGATTTTCCGTATTTTTAAACCAAACTGAGTTCGAATTTCATTTTTCGTGTTTCACTCATGATTGAAATATGGTTATATTTTTGAGATTAGTTGTTTGTTTATTTCTAATGTTTTATTACTAATGTTAGGTTTATTGTTAATTATTTATATTGGCAAGAGAAAGTTGTGTGAGTGTTTCACACCAGATTTTTTGATAATATAAACCCTCCGTTTGCATCTTCGCATTCCCTACGTAAAAGACGTCATAAGACAGATTTATAAAAGACTAACGGCCCGTCCCGTCTTTACCGGGGTATATTTTTTTATAACAATAATTTTGAAATTACGGTTATAGCTTAAATTAATCAAAATAATAATTGCTGATAAATTGATAAGTAGTTTAAAATTTTAAATATATAAGGGTTTAATGAATGAATGCCCTTTTCAACCCCTTAGGGGTACACTTCCACCGAGTTTTAACCATCTACTTCGTCCGAAACTTAATAAACAAAAAAATATTGGTTTAAGAGTTGAACATCGTTTTCAACCCCTTACGGGTAAATCTTTGTAATATTTAAGGCATAATTTTTGTTAAGCACACTATAGTTAACATCTCCACCGAATTTCAGTCATCTAGCTCGTCTGTAAATGAGTAAACTGAAACATTGATTAAATAAATTAAACACCCTTTTCAATCCTGTACGGGTCAGCTAATTGAATGACTGAATCGTTTAAGAACAGAAGAGGTAGAGGTGCAAAAGACACTAATCGGAGTTGTCTCCTCTAAAAGTAATGAATTTCATTATACAGCCAGACCCTGTGGTGAATTAAGTGAAGGTGTCATTTGCAGAGTGGAAAATATGTGCTTTTTAAAGTGCCCGGCATGCTGATAAGCATACTTTTTCACTCAGTGAGGAAGGCAACGGTATGCCACCACACTCCTCGATTTATTTAGTAAAACCTTTGCAGGTTCAAACCAGCCTTTTGGCTGGTGACCTAAACAACAACAATGAAAGTTGTAGAAAAATATTATAAAACCTACAACTTTTATTAAAATCATTTTTTTCTCAAATTCTTAGTTTAGCGTCAATTAGAGAATTTATGTATTTTGTTTGCTCTTTAAAATCTGTAAAAAATGCGACCTTAGTATGCCCGTATAACTACAATATACGTACTGTAGTGTACACGATTTAATGATATGAAAATTATGAATTATGATATGAATAATTATTCATGATAATGAAAATTACAAGATGTTGAAAAACCTACAAGTTTTATTTCAAACATATATTTTTTATAGAGCATAGTTAATTGTCAAATAGTGATGATATGTATTTTTAACTTGCACAGAGGTTGATCTTCATTTTCCGTCATTCATTCATGATTAAAATTATGTTATGTTTTTAATTTTACGCTTTTAAAATTTAAGAGGAGACGGTACTTTTCTCCCGCCAATGTTAAATATGCTATTTTTAGGTAAATCTTTTGTAGGATTGGTAAAAGGTAGGCAAATTAAACTGTACACAGTATAGGTGTCGAGTTTCTTCTCGAGCTACTAACATTTCTTCAATTCAATCTTTGGATCATACCATTTTTTAAAAAAGTTAAAAAAAACATAAAATTTTTACAACTTGTTTTCCTCGTGTTTTGCGTATTACTAACTTTTGGAGCACCTGAGGAAGTCACAAAAATGTCGGTATTATGTGCATATACGAGATAATTAACTGATAAAAATTTCAGCCTGGTAGGTTTATTGGTTTCTGAGAAAAATGTACCATAGTGTTAAAAATCTAAATTTACAGGAAAAGGTAAGAAACAAAAAGGCACAATTCAATAACAAATATATATGTTTACAAACAAATGTATGTGTACACAAACAAGTACGTAAATTTCCCATCAACAGTGTTGTTTAGAAAGCTGAACCAACAGTTGAGAATATTAAAAACCGTGATGCAGATACTTTAAAAACTAAAATTCTCTTTGCACTAAAACGAGCAGTATAAAATTATGCAAAAATATTCGTTCTTCGTAACGTAATACTTTTTCTGTGTGAACCTGAAAAAAACTTAATTATTTCATAAAAACATATTTTTTGACGTAATTGATGGTTTTCTGGTAGATCTAGGCCTGAATTATTAAAAATAAATGTATATCCAAAAATCGAAACTTAGAGTCAAAACCATCGTCCAATCTCCCCTTAATAACTTATTTATTAAAATATTAATTAAAAATTAATAATTTTTAATTGGTCTAGAGGTAAAGTCGTCACCAAAATCAGCTGTTTAACAGCTGATTTTTGGAGACGAAGGTTCCTGGTTCAAATCCTAGTAAATGTAGTTACTTTTATACGGATTTGAATACTAGACAGTGGTTACCGGTGTACTTTGATGGTTGGGGTTCAATTAACTATACTTTCTCAGGAATAGTCGACCTGGGTCTGTACAAGACTAGACCTCATTTACACGTCATACACATCATCCTCATCTCATTGGGTCATGGGGTTGCTTATTGTTCTCAATTGAACAGATTGCAACGTACATATTAGGGATAAAAATAAAAAAGAAAATTAATAATTTATTAAAAATTTAACATTATTTACTAATGATTAGGACCTAAACATAGGTAGGTTATATTTTTAATTATTTACAATTGCAGAAGAAGTCGTGGGAGTGTTTCACCTTGATTTTTATTTTTAGAAAATTACAAAACTACATTGTTTGACTTGATTGCTTAAAGCAATAAGTAGAAAACAAATATAACAAGGGTAGCTTAATGCTGTAAGTAATCCGTAGGTAGAAGTTTAGATGGTATGCAAATATTCTGAAAATCCGTCTAAGTTTCTGGTTGGTGGTAAATGAATTGGCGCAATTCTCCATTAGACAATGGAATTTTCATGCAGTAGAGTGATTAAGTTTCAAGTTAAGATACTGCAAGTTTAGTGAATACCGATTTGGTTTTCACTTATGTAAGTTTATTAGTTTATTGACCAATAGGAATGCCTCAGACATTACATCATAAATACACTGTGTAGAATAGCAGTCTATTCTACATAATATCGTAGATCAAATAGTTAATCGTTGGATTTTTAAAAGAAATATTTTAAATAATTAATCAGGAAACATCAAGATGAATAATTTACATTTAATATCTTAATATTCCATAACAGAAATTAAATATATGAAACCAAAAATTTATAAAAAATATTTAATATTAATAATAATAATCCAAAAGCCAGATGATTCAAGTGAAGCCATTCAGAAAAACAAATGAATAGATAATTTAATAAATAATTTCAAGTAAATGGATTTTTTATAAAAGAGAATGAGATAACATCAAAACATAGATGAGTTAAGAAACTAAATTAAATATGTTAACGATTTTAAAAACCAACAAATAAAATTCGGAAGAGGAATCTACTCAATCTATAAAACTTTTTTTTGTTTGTTTTTTGTTTTTTTTTGTCCGACTGTTCTGCAATTACTGCTAATGCAGACGGTGAATGATGAAATGATTTTTTTGTAACGTATGAAAAAATGCCGTGCCTGAATGGGATTCGAACCCAAGACCGCATGATGAGAGGCGAGCACGTTACCAACTTCGCCAATGCGGCCGGCTTATCTATAAAACCGAAAATAACAATGGACCGGTGCCCATTCGATCAAGATCAATGGTACGTGACAGACGGAACGCAGACTTCCAGAACTTCAAACAGTACTTATAAAAATTTTATCGTATTTAATTTCTTGAGCTAAATAGGCAGATAAAATCAATTTAATATATTTTATAACTATCTAACTTCATTAAATATTTAGATAATCGTTGGATTTTTAAAAGAAATATTTTAAATAATTAATCATGAAACATCAAGATGAATAATTTACATTTAATATCTCAATATTCCATAACAGAAATTAACTGACTGATTAAGTGACTGATACTTACACAACTTTCTCTTGCCAGTGAAAATAATTAACAATAAACCTAACATTAGTAATAAAACATAAGAAATTAACAAAACACTAACCTCAAAAAACATAACCTAATTTTAATCATGAGTGAAAGACGCAAAACAAAAATCGAACTCAGTTTGGCTTAAAAATACGGAAAATCGCTCTTTTACGCTAAACTAGGCTCTGTAGAGAAAAATGTTCAATATAAAAGTTGCAGATCTTTTAATTTTCTATACATTTGATTATAAACGTTTTTATTATTAAATGCATACTAAGGCCGAAATCTTAAAAAAATCGATTTTTCACACGTTTTCGTGAGAAAAAAGCAGAAAATTGCTAATTACTGCTAAACTAAGCGTTATACAAAAAATGTTTGAAATAAAAGTTGTAGGTTTTTAAATTTTCTACAACTTTTAGTATATAATTTTTTTAGCTAAATTGCATATTAAAGCCGTAATCTTAAAAAAACTTAGTTTTTACGTGAAAACAGCCTCACCAAGAATTTCAGCGAACATGACGCCTATCCTATCTTGTAGAGAATAAAAAAATTGAGTAAACCAGGTGATTTTTAAAGAAATCGTAGGACCAGTTTTTGAGAAAATCGCAAAAAAGTGAAAAATTACACGAATAAACTGTTACTTCCGGTTGACCGATTTTGATGAAAATGTTCGTGTCGGGTCCGGTAGTAGTATGTAACTTAAGTTTCAAGTTTGAAGTTCGTACGTTGTTCCGTTCCTGAGATATTCTGTTCACACACACACAGACCAATCGGTAAAAACATTTTTTTGGGTTCAGGGGGTCTGAAAACGTATAGATCCGGTGAAAACTCGATTTCGAAAAATCGACATGAAAACAATACTTTCCTTCCTATATATCCATATAGGCAAGAGAAAGTAAAAAAGTATACAGGTCAATTAAAAAAGTTTCTTTGAAGCTATCTCAAATATAGGGTGATTCAAAAAGAGCGCCGGTTTTGATATATCAAATTAAGAGATTTATTTTATTGAAAAACTGAAAATAAATACATCAACAAGTTCATCTTACCTTCCGATTTCATGTATGAAAAATGATGTCATGCATGTGTCCTCCTCTACTGCGCTGGCACGCATCAACTCTGTCCATGAAATTGGATATTACTGCACGACAAGTTTCGACTTCCATTTGCCCGATAACCCGTCGAATTTCCTCCTTCAAGTCATTGATGTTTCGGGGTTTATTGGCATACACCAATGACTTCAGATGACCCCAAAGATGAAAGTCACAAGGCGTCAAGTCATACGACCTTGGTGGCCATTGATGGTCGGAATTACGAGAAATGATGCGATCCTGGAACCGTTCACGGAGCAACAACATTGTTTCTCGTGCAGCGTGACAGGTGGCACCATCCTGCTGAAACCACAACTCGTCAATGTCCATTCCATCCAAATGACGCCACAAAAACTCCCTAATCATCGGACGGTATTGGTCTCCATTTACTGTCACGGCTTGTCCTTCTTGATTTTCAAAAAAGTAAGGGCCGATGACACCGCCCGACCAAAAGCCGCACCAAACTGTCACTCGCTGTGCATACATTTCCCTTTCCACGCGAGGGTTTTCTAAACCCCACATACGGCAGTTCTGTTTATTAACAAAACCGTTTAAGTGGAAGTGCGCCTCATCACTGAAAATGATTTTGTTTGCGAAGGTGTCATCATCCTGCCGTTTTCTCAATACCCAGTCAACAAACTGTCCTCTCTTCTGGTGGTCTGCCACTTTCAAATGTTGCGTCAACTGAATTTTATACGGGTGATATTGGAGATTGTACCGAAGAATTCTCCGTACAGAAGAACATCGTACACCCAATTGTTGAGAACGGCGACGTATTGATTTTGCTGGGCTAACAGCCACACTGTCACGAACCAACGCAACGTTCTGCTCAGTTCGGCCAGAACGACGACGTCCAGAACTTTTAAGGTCGACTGTTGAACCCGTCTCAAAAAACGTTTTCATGAGCCTGCGAACTGTTGATTCATACGGTGCTTCATTACGTCCTAGAGTACCGCGAAGTCGCCTGACAGTAGCCGCATAACTCTCTCCACTCTGGTAAAATGTTTTGACGATTAACAGTCGTTGTGGAATAGTAAACTTCTCCATGGTTAGACACAGACTGCGAGAGTACTACACTGCGAACAAGAGAAACTACAACTGAATCGTCAATCGGAATGTTCTCCGAAATAGAAATGAGGTCTAACAATGTTGCCAACCGATAAACAAAAATTTACCAGCCGTTTAAAAACCGGCGCTCTTTTTGAATCACCCGTTAGTTCCAGAGATAATATGCGTACCAACACTAATATTACAGATATAGGCTGCACAACCTAGTGCCCTTAACACAACTTAGTGAATTATATTCTTACAGCTTGTATGAAATTTAAAATTCGTACTTCACATCAATTTTTATCCTATCTCTTCAACTGCTCAATCTATCGGGACAAGGGAAATATCGTTTTATTCAGCGTAAGAAAATAGTACAAGTGTATTAATAACATGAAATATTGATTGGCCAATATTGTGGTAAAATTTTCTAAATTTTGAACAATAGAGTTGTCCATGCAAGAGTCGGGCGCTAATATACAGATTGCCAGATAGTGTACGTGACATCTGACTCCCGCATGGCCCACTCTATTTTTCAAAATTTAAATAATTTTACCACAACATTGGCCAATCAATGTTTTATGTTATTAATAAATTTGTACTATTTTTTCAATCTGAATAAAACAATATTTTGCTCGTTTTACTATTGAAATTTACGGATGTAAAAAGTAAGGTTAGGTCTGGTTGCAAAATGATGCTTAAGATGTTGATGTTAATATTCTTAAGGAATTGTTACGAATTCTCTGCAGTGACTATGGGTAATACAGTAGAAAAATATTACTGACAAGACATGTCAAATATCGAAGTAATTACTTAGTTTCAAAGTTACTGTAAGCTAATTTTTGGTGATATTTCATTGTATGTACAGTCCAAGCGAATTTACATGATAGTAATTCTCTGGATAATCGTATTTTTCTGAGTACCAATTTCTTTTTCGAAAGTAAAATTTCCCTTTTATATTATACGTATATAATATTAATCATTGTTTTGCAATTTTGAAAACCATATGAAATTATCGTCATACTCATTTTACTGGAATTTGTTATTGTTGCATTCAGTAACCCATGCATTCATACGCAAGATGTGATTCATTAATTACAATCTCACAGTTTACAAGCAAATTAGATAAAAATTATTTCATTAATTGTTTAAGTCACTTTTATTTAGTTATGTAATAAATTTGATATTTTTTTCCGTGTGTTATTGGAAAAATCATTAATTATTTCTTTTCTATTATTATCTTTTGAAATACATTCATTCACTAGCAGGGAAAGTTAAGATAAAAAAATTTCTTAAGTTGTAGCTCACTGAAGCATGAGCACATTACAAAATTCCCGCTGTTCTTTAATCCATTTGAGTAATACTATCATGCTATTTCGAATGGACTGTAGGCTATGTGTCTATGTATGGCCCCCTGATGTTAAATCAGACTGTTGACTTTTCGAGACCCAAAAATAACTGATGTTAATAAAGATACTTTATTTCATTAAACTGGGTGTTCCGCGACTAATATTTATTCAAATTAACGGATTAATAAAAATAATTAATAAACTCATTAGGACGTGTGTCCATCATTTTTTTATGACAACACCGGTCACCGATTTATTCAATTCAAAATTATATATTGATAAAATTTTGTGTTCAAAAATTAACCACTTTTTTCATCCAGAAGACTCCAAAGGGAGTATAGGACATGTCAAGATAAAAGTGATAAACTGAAAGTTTATCACCAATGACAAATTCATCACTTACCACCAAAAATTTTTTTTGCTACTGCTTACTTCAGTAGGCTTGTCATGAACCCCATTGAATCATATATCACACACAATGAAAAATAAAAAAATCAAACACAATGATAAATTCATCACTTACCAATAATTTTCTCCTCCTTAACTCAGTAGGTTTATCATGAACCCCTTTTTATCAAATTGTACACAATATTTGTTTATTAAAAGTTAAATACCAAAACTATTTAGAAAGGAATTCGTGCACAATGTAAAATGTTTCATCAATCAAATATTGTTTTAACGTTTTTTTAAAATGACTTAAATTGTTACAACTTTTTAAACCTTGAGGCAATTTATTGATGTATTTTCTACCTGCATAAGTTGGTTTTTGTTCAAACAATGTAGTGTTGTGATTAGCAACATAATAATCGATTCTGTTTCTTGTGTAGGTCTGGTAATAAAATAACAAGACTGTTGATGTAAAACTTTGTTTTTAAATTTTTACATATTTGTTTTTATCTATTCATTTATCTATCTATCTATCTACCTATCTATCTACCTATCTATCTACCTATCTATCTATCTATCTACCTATCTATCTACCTATCTATCTACCTATCTATCTATCTATCTATCTATCTATCTATCTATCTATCTACCTATCTATCTACCTACCTATCTATCTATCTATCTATCTATCTACCTATCTATCTATCTACCTATCTATCTACCTATCTATCTATCTATCTATCTATCTATCTATCTATCTATCTATCTACCTATCTATCTACCTATCTATCTATCTATCTATCTATCTATCTATCTATCTATCTATCTACCTATCTATCTACCTATCTATCTATCTATCTATCTATCTATCTATCTATCTATCTACCTATCTATCTACCTATCTATCTACCTATCTATCTATCTATCTATCTATCTATCTATCTATCTATTTATTTATTTATTTATTTATTTATTTAAGAGTAGATACTCTTCCACTGGTGATTTATGTTGATATCAACAAAATATCTGTTTCCAGTCCTATTTGGTTTCATTTGTAACTGTATAAATTATTACTGAATAATTTTTATTCCGACACGTAAGGTTGTGTTTGAAGTTAAACACTTTAAGTTTAGTTATGGGTTGAAGCGCAGCAAGTGGGGGTTTGTTTGTATGTTATAATATTATATATTGTAACAAGATCGAAGAAAAGATGGTTCGCGAAGGTTCTAGTGTTTCATTCATAAAAATAGTAAAGAGGAGATAATAGAATCAAAAAGGAATAATAGGATATATAAGTGAAAATAGGCCAATAATAACCATAAAGGTATGTCTATTGATAAAAATTGTAATAACGGGTGATTCAAAAAGAGCGCCGGTTTTTAAACGGCTGGTAAATTTTTGTTTATCGGTTGGCAACATTGTTAGACCTCATTTCTATTTCGGAGAACATTCCGATTGACGATTCAGTTGTAGTTTCTCTTGTTCGCAGTGTAGTACTCTCGCAGTCTGTGTATAACCATGGAGAAGTTTACTATTGCACAACGAGTGTTAATCGTCAAAACATTTTACCAGAGTAGAGAGAGTTATGCGGCTACTATCAGGCGACTTCGCGGTACTCTAGGACGTAATGAAGCACCGAATGAATCAACAGTTCGCAGGCTCATGAAAAAGTTTTTTTTGAGACGGGTTCAACAGTCGACCTTAAAAGTTCTGGACGTCGTCGTTCTGGCCGAACTGAGCAGAACGTTGCGTTGGTTCGTGACCGTGTGGCTGTTACCGATACCGTACGATGATTAGGGAGTTTTTGTGGCGTCATTTGGATGGAATGGACATTGACGAGTTGTGGTTTCAGCAGGATGGTGCCACCTGTCACGCTGCACGAGAAACAATGTTGTTGCTCCGTGAACGGTTCCAGGATCGCAACATTTCTTGTAATTTCGACCATCAATGGCCACCAAGGTCGTGTGACTTGACGCCTTGTGACTTTCATCTTTGGGGTCATCTGAAGTCATTGGTGTATGCCAATAAACCCCGAAACATCAATGACTTGAAGGAGGAAATTCGACGGATTATCGGGAAGTCGAAACTTGTCGTGCAGTAATATCCAATTTCATGGACAGAGTTGATGCGTGCCAGCGCAGTAGAGGAGGACACATGCATGACATCATTTTTCATACATGAAATCGGAAGGCAAGATGAACTTGTTATGTATTTATTTTCAGTTTTTCAATAAAATAAATCTCTTAATTTGATATATCAAAACCGGCGCTCTTTTTGAATCACCCTATAACTATCGTGTAGGATAAAAGGTCGGGTATTGTAAAACTGTTATGAAAGGGACCCGTAACAACTTTTATTCTATTTAAAATAAGACCTATTGTTGACTTGTTTACAACAGATTTTTCTAGCACTCATTAATAAAGGGTTATTTTTTTTACTTTATTTTTGCATGTTGCTCTATGCTCTTCTCGAATTATCTTTGTGAATGATTATATAAAGAGACCCCCGAGCGCGGTCCAGTCAGTATTTCGTTTGATCTTTGACGAGTGGTTACGGTGCGTATACAGGTTACGTATCCGAGTATTGTAGTGATTCGCAATTGTTATACTGTCTTTGTTTGTGTGCGTATTGTGTAAAGTCTTTGTGTAAGTGTATTAAGTTCAGTTTTTGTGTATTCAGTTCCATTTTATAAGTGTAGTCTTATAAAAGTGATTGTAAGTAGTGGTATGTAAGTTATTAAGTTATTTATTGTTTATTATTTATTTTGAGTAAATTATTAAGTTATTTATTGTAATAAGTCATTTTAATTAGTTTATTATTTATTTTGTAAACCTTTAAGTGTAATAAATATTTGTAATTGTAAACTTAAGTGTATTAATTATTTAATTACCTAGATCCCGAAACGTACCTTAGCGATAAGTGTCACAATATGATAGCTGTAGAGATACAAAGTGCACGTGTATAAAATCAACGAGATTGTAAATTTTATGTATAAACTATAAATAATAATATTTATGATCTAAGAATGAAAGTGTTCATTAATTTTAGTAACAATGAACTCGTTTGCTAAAATAGTCGGAGCAGAACGTTAACCGCTGTGGGTCGGACATATTGCCTCCACTTTTCTCTCAGTATGCGATCTCAAAGTGTTCAATAGTTGCACGGTTTGGAAAACTTAAAGGACCGAGTTGAGAGAAGTAAAGTTTTCCTGTCTGTTGTGAGGTGAGATATGTTCTCAGAAGAACTTTAACTTGAACAATGTGGGTAGGCTTTTACTAAGAAGATTTAGTTACTACTTTAAATCAAAATTCTCAAAGTTTTAAAGAGATATTAATATGTGCTTCTATATTTAAAATGGTGTCTCACTCAGTTTATTAATGTACAATAATTTTAAACTACTAATATTTCATATATGTATTATTAACGGTTGATAAACCCTTTCAGTACCAGCGTCCGTAAAATAGGATGTCAGTATATTTTACGTCGTGACAACATCCGGTTTACCGGATGCCCTAAGTTATGCATAAAGTTCCAACATCCAGATAACCGAAACTTACAAAAAAAGCTTTTAAACAAAAATTAAAGGAATAATGTATTTTGAAACTGCGTCCGTGGCGTAGTGACTAGCGCGCTAGTCTGCAAAGCGAAATGTCCCGGATTCGATGTCCGGCTTGGGTCTGGAAATTTTAACACGCTAAAACCACCGTTAAGGTATCAAAACCTACAGGAGTCGCTAACGACCCAGCAGTCCATGCGCTTTAAATTTTTTTGTAATCCCTAATGTGTGTACGTTGCAATCTGTTCAATTCAGAACATAAAGCAACCCCATGACCCAATGAGATGAGGATGATATGTATAACGTGTAAATGAGACTGTGTAGTCTTGTACAGACTCAGGTCGACCATTCCTGAGAGAGTATGGTTAATTGAACCCCAACCATCAAACTACACCCACAACCACTGTCTAGTATTCAAATCCGTATAAAAGTAACTACCTTTACTAGGATTTGAACCAGGACCCTTCGTCTTCGAAAATCAGCTGTTAAACACCTGATTTTTGCGACGACTTTACCTCTAGACCAACCCGGTGGATTACTTTTAGTGCTAGAACGATTTATTTTTGTTATGAGTATAATAGAAATTAATTTTTAATAGAATATTGTATTTTTCTGTAACGTTGACATTTTGGTTGACCATGGGAGGCTTACGCCTGCAAGTTTTGGAAATAAAGGTTCCAATTTCTTGAAAGAACGAAACCAGGTAAAAAAAATCCTCAAGTGTTTAAATTCCGCAAGAAGATTGTTTTTAAATACGTTCTCGTAAACATAAAAATTAAAAATTAATTATCTTTTTCTAGAAAAATAACATAAATGAAGGAAATTTGGTTTACATAAACTTGTACTTCACATGTTAAACAAACACTGTAAATTTGTGACAATATTACCTTATCTACTTTGAAAAATATAGAATATAAAATAATAAAAGTAATTTTTCGTAAAACGAACTAATACTTAAATAGACTTGTTGATAAAACCAGCAAATTACAAATTACAACATGCAAATATTTTTTAAAAGTGAAAGAAAAATATTTCTAGTTTTTATTGTAAAATTATTTTGATACCATTCGAAATCGTAAATGTTAAACCATGTGCAACTGTTATACAATCTCAAATCAATGTTTTGAAAAAATGTTTAAAAAACTTTAGCAACAATATTGCAAGAAAGTGAAATTTGTACGAATAAACTAAAGAATATTGTACGAAGTTGAAACTTGGAACTTAAGTTAAGTAGGTACTACAAATGGGCTTGACACGAACATTTTCATCAAAATCGGTCAACTGGAGGTAGTAGTTTGTTTGTGAAATTCTCTCAAAAACGGCTCGTACGATTTTATTTAAAATCGTCACATTTATTATGTAATTATAAATAATATTTAATTAATATTAATATCAATTATATTATTTAATAAATTAAATAATTAAATTGAATTAATTTTAATTTAATATTTGTTATAGGTACTCTAACGGATGAGCAAGTGCCATTTGGTGATACCACCCACGAGCTGACGCAGTTGCTAACAGGGCATGGTTGCTTTGGGCCATATTTGACTAGGTTCAAACTTAATGAAGTACCAAAATATCGACTGTTCGATAGTGAAGAGGAGGAGTCCTTTTCGCATATTTTTGAAAGATGTCCATATTTTGGCCTCGACAGAATGGAGACATCTGAGAAGATAGGCGTTGGAGAGTGGATCCCAGAGAGAGTAGGGACAGCGATGCTGCAGGATGAGGAGAGCTGGAAGTTGGTCGCTCAGTTTGCGGAGAGGGTGGTCGGGAGACTGTGGAGGGAGGAGACATATAGAGATCAATGGGATCGCCCTCTTCTACAGTGAATCAATCCTGTCCCGATCTCAGTAAGGTAGGCACATTAAATTCCTGAGCTGGTGATGAAAGAGATGAATGAAAGTGAGAGAGTGAGTGTTGGTCAGTGACAGCGAGAGGGGAATTAGGCTACGGTTCCCTTCCACGTCCTACTGACGGTATGTAAAATTTTTTTAACCCGACATTTCCCTTGAAGTATTATTATAATAACAGTTCTGAGGGAGGTGGAGGGTTGTTTGTTGATGCCGGACAAGTGACCAGGCGGCGGGTTTTCTGTTGGTAGACGGTTGCGGCCTCCTTGGGACTGACGAGGACGCCTTAATTGAGTCCAACACTACTTCCTCCATCGCGAGGGAGTGAACATGAGGTTTTTCTCGCCGCCTCGGTTAAAAAAAAAGTGACATGTCTGCGAAAATTTGTGGGAGGAGAGCTGCGCTCTCTTAATGAAAAATTGATTTTTAAATATTGCGCTTTGATAGGCACTTTAGAGCAAAAGTTTGTGTAAACAAAGTTATAGAAACTTAAAAGTTCTACAAATTTATTTTAAGTTTTATTTCTACAGTGATTACTTTAGCGAAAATCAGTGATTTTCTGTATTTTGCTCATCAAAATTTATGTTCAACAGAGGTTGATTTATATTTAGTGCCACTAAGTGACGATTAAAATTATGTTATTGTTTACATTTTACATTATTTTTTATGCAAAAATTATGCCCATAACCGGCAGGTAGAGTGTTAAATTAATTGCACTCAATCTGTTGGTTCCAGGGCTACAAAAAATAGTTCTGTTTCTTATCACATAGTCAGCCAGTTATATGACTGAACTATTTAAGAACAGAAGAGGTAGAGGTGTAAAAGACACTAGTCAGAGTTATCTCCTCTGAGAGTAATGAATTTCGCTATACAGCCAGACCCTTTGGTGAATGAAGTGAAGGTGTCATTTGCAGGGTGAAAAGATGGTGCTTTTTGGAGGACCTGGCATGCTGATTAGTATACTCTTTCAACTCAGTGAGGAAGGAAAATTGTAAACCACTCACTCACCGTTTTTACTTAGTTAAACCTCTAGAGGTTCAAACCAGCCTTTCGGCTGTTGACCGAAACAACAACAACATTATTTTTCCATCAGTAAACATAGGTTATGTTTATATTATTTTTCTGCCGGCCGCATTGACGTAGTTGGTAACGTGCTCGCCTCTCATCATTCGGTCTTGGGTTCGAATCCCATTTAGGCACGGCATATTTTCATACGTTGCAAAAATCATTTCATCCTTCACCGTCTGCATTAGCAGTAATTGCAGAACAGTCGGACTTTTTTTTCTCTTTAATTCTTTATTTACAGCTGTAAAATATTACAACAAGCAAATGTGATGATTATCATAATAATGTAAATGACATGATAGGCATGAGAGGGGTAGGGCCCCCATTGGTGCCTCCCCAAGAATGAAATTTGTGTATCAAATTAGCAAGTCTCTACTCCAGCGTCTTTTAAGGCGTCTAGAGGGATTATCAGGTAAATGGACGGAGGAAAGTGAACGCACCAGGGGGTTCTAGTGTTCGTGTGACTTGTCGTGAAAGCGTTTGTATAGGTATTCAATGGAATTTTGTACAAGCGGTGTTTTCAAATCTGTATGTTAGGTTTTGTTGCTAACGTAAAGCGGTGCATTTGCTATAAGGCGTAATGTTTTTGACTGGAATGCTTGAATTCGTTAGTCGGACGTTAAACCAAAAAAAAAATTACATTATTTACATTGGCAATGAGTGTATTTCACAACAGATTTTTTTAAATTTTTTTATAATAATTTTGTTTGTACGTTAATGGTAAATAAACACTACGTTATTAATTAATACTAAATTTGATCAATTTTATGTCTGGCGTTTTCATTTTCGTGTTGAAAATTAATTTCAAAACCGTGATAGTTAATGAAGGTAGATTAATTAATGAAATCGGGTTATTCAGACTTTGTTGAAGCAAGATTGAAGTTGAGTGGGCGTAATAAAAAATTCTTGAAACTGTAGGGTACATGTTAGAAAGAACACCGGCAACAATATAGATTTTTCATCAACCCTTTTCTTTTTCTATTCGTCGGTTGGCCAGGTTTGAAACATTTATTGGCTTCCACTGAGTAGAAAGAATTTTAAAAAAGGTCGTCGTTTACAAGAACGTTAAAGTTGACATGCAACGTGGAGTGGACTTCTCTGGAGGCAATACTATTTCATACGCAGCCTAAACTCACTATTATTTTATATGTTTACCTCACAATTTTTGCAGTTCTTCTACTTTGATGTTATTTTCACGACTACCGTTTTAAAAAAAAGTACTTAAAAATTTTATATTTTCTTTATCAAATAATGATTTCAAAATCATTGTACATTAAATACGGTAGAATTACTCACTTGGTAGACAAATTTAAATACATATTGTGACACTTATCGCTAAGGTCCGTTTCGGGATCTATGTAATTAAATAATTAATACAATAAAGGTTAAAATTACAAGTATTTATTACAACTAAAAGATTTACAAAATAAATAATAAACTAATTATAATGGAGTAATACAATAAATAACTTAAATAATTTACTTAGTACTACTTACAAACAATTATACACAATGCACATACACAATAGGATAGGTAGTATAACAATAGCTGACCACTAAAATGCTCAGATACTTTGACCTCCTCTAACGAACCGATAGCACTCGCAGTAAACACTCGTCAAAGATCAAATGAATACTATAACTCACTGACCGCCCGGGGGTCTCTTTATATACGTGGATCAAAGAGATATTCTAGAAAAACGGAGATCTATTCAATACAAAAATCTTTTTTATTGGTTCTCGAAAGATCAGAACTAATGTAAAGAAGTCACAATTTAATAAAAGGTGTTACAGGTAACCAACCGACTCTTTCACTGATAGTTGTACAACAAAGACCCTACCTTAAAATATCCTTTTATAACTAACCTTATTCTTACTTTGTCATTCTATTATCTACTATTCAACACTTTACGAATTTCCAGATCTCTCTTGAACTCCTCTTCGATATTGTCACAATATGAAGGGGATATTATTCGGAACGACAATCTATCAAAATCATCAAAGAAATCTCGAATCTCCAAACTACAAAATCTGATCAATCTCACCATAATTGTACATACTGTAAAGTCTAACATAACGAAAAACTCAAAACTAAGTCACTATCAGGCAGTTTTGAAACCATTTATACTTTATGGGTTTGTAGACAGAAATCTTCATTATAAAACAGGGCAAATCAACAGACTCAAAACTATAAAACAAAACACTTTTAGTACATACGAGGACCAGCCAAAAAAAAAAAAAATTTACAAAAAGAAATTATTAATTTATTTTGATATTAAAAAGTAAGTCTAAATTAAAATATTTCTTTTAACAGTTAAGAATTATTTACAAACAGTTCAACAAAAACTTTCAGTAAACGTGTTAAAAATGTTGGGTATATCTTGAAGAAGACCAAAACCAGCAGTGTTGCTTCCGTCTAATCGTTTGGTTATAAGGTGATAAAGAGTTCTTTTTGGGTCCTGACGATGTAAAACGTTTCATAAATACGGAAAAAAGTAGTTTTCGTTTTGAAATTGCTGGACGAAGTGAGTGAAGGTGTGAAAAGTAGAGAATGAAGACGTAATACGCAAAAACAAAAAAAAATAAGGCGTGTTTAATTGATGAATGAATCATGAATTGACTGAATTGATGAATCATTTGATGATTGAGTTTTTAGATTAATGAGTATTATTAAGATTAATTTTATTGAGAAATAAGAGTTAATCATTCGTAAAATAATTTTGTGTTTTTAATTTTGAAAGGATGGTTAAACATTTTTGATTAGGTGAACCGGAATGGAAGATCTAATATTCTCGCTTTTGTTAGTCTTTGATTTGTAATATTACCGTCGAGAAGATTTATAGCAACATGATTAGGATGAATGTCTAGCTTGTTTAAATACTTTTTACTCCACCTGCTAATTTCTTCTCTCACCTTAGGTATACCCAGGTTATAGTGGAGTACTTCATTAGGCACATACGAAGGTGTACAGTATATTAGTCGAAGAAACTTCGATTTGAATCTCTGTAAAATTTCTACACTAGACTTGCTTGCTTTACCCAAGAGTTCAATTTTCCATAACTCCAAACTGGTTGTATCATCACCTTTTACAGTGTAACTTTATTTTCAAAGACAACTGTGATCGCCTCCCAACAAGCCAATACAGTTGTCGTAATTTAAGTCCAAGTAGTTTCCGTTTAGTTCATGTTATGTTTTATCCATGTCGATCGAGATAAATAAATAACGATGAAAATGTTTAGACAAGGAATCGCCCAAATAATGGGATATATATAAACAAATTTAAATCATAGCCGGTGAAATTAGATAAAAAAAGATTAAAGTTTTACGGAGACTCAGTAAAATATACTTCGAAGGAAAAAACAAATATACAAAAGTTGAAAGAATAAAAAAATGAACAAATATAAAAGCCTTTTATTGTCATATAAAGTAATGCACATTATAATACACTTCGAACGTACAAGAATTATGGGCATGTCAAATTTTGAAATAGGGATTGGTCATCATCAAGTAAGAAAACTGTATAAAATCCTTGACCAGATATCAGGTTTTGAATTGTCATGGCAACGGTTACTAATTTAATTACAACAAAATGTCTGATTTTTTTCACAAACTTTTTACTTTCACAAAAAAAATCTACCTGAACTCTTTTCTACCAAAACATCAACAATTTTAAAATAGTGTAGTGTTACAACTTAATTCTAAGCCTACACAAATGAAATTTATTAAATTTTTCTGAGAGATGATTATAACCAAATTACATTGATATTAATTTAAATTATTTACACTATTTAAACATTCACACTATTTTTTTCTTGTCAATGTAAATAATGAACAACATAATCTATGTTTAATCATGAGTAAACAATGTAAAATGAAAATATAACCGAATTTTAATCATTAATGAATGACGAAAAATGAAAATAAACCTGTATTCCGACTTAAAAATACGGGAAATCACTATTGGACGCTAAACTAGCCTCTGTAGAAGAAAATGCTTAAATAGAAGATTTAGATTTATTTTCTATAACTTTTTTATGAATGAATTTTCGTTGTATAATATTCATAACCTACTAATGTTGCAAAACGCATACTAAGGCCGTAATATTTTTAAAAAATACACTTTTTACCGGTTTTGATAAAAAAATACAGAAAATCACTAATTGACCCTAAACTAAGCGTGGTAGAAAAAAAGTTCGAAATAAAAGTTGTAGTTTTTTAAATGTTTCACAACATTATTGATATTGCGATATGGCGCTTGCCCTCTCTCTTGTAGAGCATAAAAAATGTAGGAACCGTTTTTGAGAAATCGCAAGAACGTGAAAAAATTGCAAGAGTAAACTACTACTCAATTCGGTTGACCGAATTTAGTGACTATGTTCGTGTTGTGTGCTCTAGAAGTAACTTAAGTACCCTAACTTAAGTTCCAAGTTTTAACTTTGTACGATATTTCAATCTTGAGATTTTTGTTCACACACAGACACAGGCCAATCGCTAAAACCTGTTTACGGTTCAGGAGGCCTGAAAACGTGTATTTACGGTGAAAACTCGTTTGAAAAAATCCAAATGAGAACAATATAGCCTACTTTCCTTTCCATGTATTCATACAGGGCAAGGAAAGTAAAAATAGGAAGATATAACCACGGAGATTTCACATCTGTGTTAAGGCGTTTAAATTTATACACTTCTATAAAATTATTATAGTTATATGTAACATTTTTTAAGCAAAATAGGCTATAGGTTCTTTTAACCATCATAAGATGGTTCAAACAAACAGAAAACTATCAAAATTTACACTAAATATACATGTATATAGGAATGTAATGAAAAATACTGCCCATAACAGACAGGTGGAGTGACAAATTATTTACACTCAATCTGTTCATTGCAGGGCTAAAATAAATAGTTCTGTTTCTTATCACATGGTCAGCCAATTAAATGACTGAATCATTTAAGAACAGAAGAGGCAGAGGTGTAAAAGACACCAATCAGAGTTATCTCCTCTGGAAGTAATGAATTTCATTATACAGTTAGACCCTATGGTGAATGAAATGAAGGTGTCATTTGCAGAGTGGAAAATATGTGCTTTTCAGAGGGCCCGGCATGCTGATAACCGTACTTTTCCACTCGGTGAGGAAGGCTATGGTAAACCACCTCACTCCTCGTTTTACTTAGTAAAACTTCTACAGGTTCAATCCATCCTTTCGGCTGATGACCTAAACAACAAACAACAATGAAAAATAAATAAAAGTTCAGAAAAACAATTGAAGATCATAGGTAATAATAGTTTCCCACATGAAAGTTAAGAAAAACAAAAGTAAAGGGATAAAAAAATAAACTACTCTCTGAATGAATAAACAAAAAAATCGAAGAAAGGAATTCAAAATCCAAAATAAGAACTCGATAAAGATAAAGATGAAAAGAGTGACACGTATTGTATTACTGACTGAAACGAAAAAATAAAACTGCAATTTAAAAAATTGATAAAGTAGTTTTTAATTGCACAACAATAGCTGGTTTTAAAAGTAATGACAGTTTATAATTTACAGTTGACTGAATGAGGAGGAAGTGAAAGATAGAGTAGCTGTGTGCTAGAGAATGAAGAGATCAAAACGAGGGTCAAGGAGTGAATAGTTTAGAGAAAAGTGAGTGTGGGTTAGAGTCATACAACAACAACTGCTACCCTATTCTAGGTTTACTATGGGGAGGAGAATAGGGATGTCGCCAGGGGCTGATAATTGGATGATAAGAAATAACCAGACAATTCGAATTCGGAAATCCCGCATGTATTTAGGGTGGTTCAGTCTCGATAATGGGTCCTTTGGGGGTGGAGGGTTGCCCGCCTTATGCATCCGTATCGAATGCGCTCAATATTGGTTCACGATTACGGGTGCATGCGTGCGTGAAGTGTACGAATCCTTCTCAGCTTCTATCTGAATCATGTGTCGCTCGCTGTTAGTCAATCTACAGGTTGTTTACAGAACCACAGAACAAGTGTGATAAACCTTCATATCCCACATTCATCCCACATCATCCGTTATAACTACTACTTCAATTTATTAAAACTTTCATTAAAAATTATAAAATTATGCTTAAATTAAACAGATTTATTTCCAGTTTGAACATTTTCTAAAATTTTAAACGTTAATCCTATCACATTTTCTGATGTACTGGTAACGCGCTATAAGTTGAAGATTGCGCCTATCATGTGGAGGACACTATACTATCTATCCTACTTACATCGGCCAACCCGAAAGCATAACACATCTATCAAGCTTGTAACTCAAAATGTAACCTCCACAAACACTTAAATAATAAAATTCAGTTCATGACCCGTCACACTAAATAGGCCCTAAGTAAGGAGTCATGTAATTATTTAAAGAAAGTGAATTGTTTTAAATTCAATTGCAATTTAACAAAACTGTACCGAAAATAATGAAATATGAAAACGCTAAAAATACATTAACATTTTGAAATTACTTTAAAACTAGTATTACTCACGAAAACAAGCTCGCATCGACGGACTCACGGACTAAGTAGTCTATCACTACAAATGTCATAGTGCAGTAATTCACTTTACTGCTGATGATCAAAAAGGATACTAAATATAGCTTTGGCCTACTATTATGGCTTATTTAGAATGAATGATTATTATTAAGGATAATTATTAAGAATCAATAAATAATACAGTGTGATGTTTATAAAACGACATAGTTCTAAACATAATAAATCAATGTAAGAGTAAAACTACAACATGATATCATGGTTAGAGCTGTCGCTATGATGTATTTAGAAAAGCACATTATAGTAGCACTTCCTCACCCCGCATAGTCCAGTCTTACTCTCGCTGACGATTGTCAACTTATATTGCGTTACCAGTAAATACTCCTGTTTGTGATAGTCGGAACAGCGTCTACAATCTTTAAAAGCTCAATCGACAGTGGAAGAATAGTATCGATGCACAGGTGAAGGAAAAGTGAAAAAAGTGCAAGCAGAGCAACCACGTCTTTCAAGATTTTTTTTAACATCTGAGTTTATTTACAATCAGTTTAAAAACAAAAACAATAAGTAAATAATATGAAAGTGTTCACATGACAAAGATAAAACCCAATAGTATTGCTTCCAAAAGAAAAGAAAATTATTTACAATTTTTGAAAACATTAAATCTGGATAAAAAATTAATAAAGTAGAATGCGTAGAGGAAGAAGATGATTTTGATAGAGACAATTGTTTACATTGTAGGTTAGTTGGTAATTCTAAACGAAATGTCAAGCAGTTTTATTGTTTTAGTCGTGTTACGTCTACGCTATTATCAAGTAAATTAAGCAACAAAGAATTCGGGTGATCTGCTAATTTTTCTTGATATTTGAACTTAGCTGCATAATTTTTTCTTTCACGGTATTGAAACGTAAGTCCTCATGCAGTGCATCATATGTCACATGCCATGGAGGATTTGTTATAATCCCTAAAACTTGTTCTAAAACGTGTTCCAAATAATATGTTTGGACCAGGTAAGGAGTCGATCCAAGTGTATTCCCAAGTATTTCGCATCATCTAACTGAGGAACTGGTCTCTCATTCGTCAAATGGACGTGTGTCTTTCCTCAAAGTAAATATAATGTGTCTCGATTTGTCGTCATTTTTTTAAACTTTTAGAATTTTTAAATTGTAAAATAATATAATGTCATGATTTAGAATTTATTGAACAGAGACAGAGCGTAATAACCGGGAATCAGGGCGTATAAAC
This sequence comes from Catonia carolina, assembly GCA_035578175.1. Classification (NCBI taxonomy): domain Eukaryota; kingdom Metazoa; phylum Arthropoda; class Insecta; order Hemiptera; family Achilidae; genus Catonia; species Catonia carolina. The sequence continues at coordinate 25,654,458 of JAQMRL010000001.1, forward strand.
AGGGTTGGCAATATCTGTATGGTTTTTTCATACTTACTTAGGGACTTCATAAAACCCGTATATGACACGGGAAATTGTGAGTATATTAAAAAAAATGTTAAGCTAATTAAATTTTTAGAAAACAATCGAAAGGAAAATTTGAAAAAGATAGCCCACGTCTTTTTTACTTTCTCTTGCCTATATGCATATATAGGAAGGAAAGTATTGTTTTCATGTCGATTTTTCGAAATCGAGTTTTCACCGGATCTATACGTTTTCAGACCCCCTGAACCCAAAAAACATGTTTTTAGCGATTGGTCTGTGTGTGTGTCTGTGTGTCTGTGTGTGTGTGTGTGTCTGTGTGTGTGTGTGTGTGTGTGTGAACAGAATATCTCAAGAACGGAACATCGTACGAACTTGAAACTTGAAACTTAAGTTACATACTACTACCGGACGCGACACGAACATTTTCATCAAAATCGGTCTACCGGAAGTAGTAGTTTATTCGTATAATTTTTCAGTTTTTTGCGATTTTCTCAAAAACTGGTCCTACGATTTTTTTTAAAATCGCCTATTTTACTCAATTTTTTATTCTCTACAAGATAGGGTAGGCGCCATGTTTGCTGAAATTCTCGGTGAGGCTGTTTTCACGTAAAAACGTTGTTTTTTTAAGATTACGGCTTTAATATAAATTTTAGCGCAAAAACTTATATAATAAAAGTTGTAGAAAATTTAAAAACCTACAACGTCTGTTTCAAACATTTTTTTGTATAACGCTTAGTTTAGCGGTAATTTGCGATTTTCTGTTTTTTTTCTCACGAAAACGTGAGAAAAATCGATTTTTTTAACATTTCGGTCTTAGTATGCATTTTACGACAAAAGTGTTTATACTTAAATTTATAGAAAATTAAAAGATCTACAACTTTTGTTTAGAGCATTTTTCTCTACAGAGCCTAGTTTAGCGTGAAAGCGTGATTTTCCGTATTTTTAAGCCAAACTGAGTTCGATTGTCATTTTGCGTCATTCACTCATGATTAAAATAAGGTTATGTTTTTGAGGTTAGTTTTTGTTTATTTCTAATATTTTATTAATAATGTTAGGTTTATTATTAATTATTTGCATTGGCAAGAGAAAGTTGTGTGAGTGTTTCACACCAGATTTTTTAAATACAGCAAATACTGCAAACTACTCTTACTCAGAATAATATGCACATGCGTTTTCTTTTTACATGTAATGGCAGATAAAACCTCTCAATGGAGAAGAAGCTTGGTAAATTCACCTATTCCACGTGTTTGTGTTGTCTCCGTGGATTGTCTTCCCAGCAGTCGGCTTGTGTCGTATGAATTACTATCTAAGAGTGAGATGACGAGGTGATTTAAGTCTTTATTGGTATTTTGTACTGAATATTTTGTATATCTAGTGTAATTGAACGAATGTTTAAATTCTGTGCAGTATGTTATTTGTGTACCAAGGTGATACTGTGATTGTTCTCAGCAGTTTAGACTGAAACCTTTACAAGATTTTTATGTTGGTCTGAGTTGCTTTCACCCACAACTGGATCTCGTAGTTCTGAATTGGTTTTAAAATTGTTTAGTAATTTATTGTTCAATATCGTAGATATTAGTAGATCGTTTTCCTAGAATCCGATAAATTTTTTTAATGTTTTTTTAAATCTCTGTATAGTATATTGTTTGTTATGTTCCACGGTGATCCTGTAATTTGTTCTGAGCAGGTTAGACTGAAACCTTTTTGTGATTTCTATATTGGAGTGGTTTGCCATCCCCCAAATTTGGATCCCATTAATTTGTCTGCATCGGTTTTATAAATTCTTTTGTATAATAGTATTTTATTTTTCAATGCAAACGTAGATCATTTTCCAAAAATCCAATGAAAGTTTTTAAATTTTGTGTTCGGCTTTCGGGCCAGCCCAGTCAGTCAGCTGGTAGTAAGTCGCTATTATTTGTTAAGTAACACTGGTTGGGCAAGCGACTTTGTATGGTGACCAGCTGACAGCCACCCGTGAACAAACTCTACTGGGGGTCCCTGTTCAAAGTCACGCCTTATTCACGTCAAATAATACAGCAAAAGCAGCGATCAAATTGGGTAGTTGTCAATAATGTACAGTTCCCGATAATAACAAATAAAAGCTAAAAAACAAAAAAACGGTGTGTTTAGCTGTTTCCTTTTATTTATTTAAAATTTTAATCCATGCAAAACTCAAAAAAAATTTAGGATAAGTCAGTATCAAAACATTAAAAAAAAAATCTGGTGTGAAACACTCACACAACTTTCTCTTGCCAATGCAAATAATTAACAATAAACCTAACATTAGTATTAAAACATTAGAAATGAACAAAAACTAACCTCAAAAACATAACCTTATTTTAATCATGAGTGAATGACGCAAAATGACAATCGAACTCAGTTTGGCTTAAAAATACGGAAAATCACGCTTTCACGCTAAACTAGGCTCTGTAGAGAAAAATGCTCTAAACAAAAGTTGTAGATCTTTTAATTTTCTATAAATTTAAGTATAAACACTTTTGTCGTAAAATGCATACTAAGACCGAAATGTTAAAAAAATCGATTTTTCTCACGTTTTCGTGAGAAAAAAAACAGAAAATCGCAAATTACCGCTAAACTAAGCGTTATACAAAAAAATGTTTGAAACAGACGTTGTAGGTTTTTAAATTTTCTACAACTTTTATTATATAAGTTTTTGCGCTAAAATTTATATTAAAGCCGTAATCTTAAAAAAACAACGTTTTTACGTGAAAACAGCCTCACCGAGAATTTCAGCAAACATGGCGCCTACCCTATCTTGTAGAGAATAAAAAATTGAGTAAAATAGGCGATTTTAAAAAAAATCGTAGGACCAGTTTTTGAGAAAATCGCAAAAAACTGAAAAATTATACGAATAAACTACTACTTCCGGTTGACCGATTTAAAATGAAAATGTTCGTGTCGCGTCCGGTAGTGGTATGTAACTTAAGTTTCAAGTTTCAAGTTCGTACGATGTTCCGTTCTTGAGATATTCTGTTCACACACACACACACACACACAGACACACACACACACACAGACACACACACAGACCAATCGCTAAAAACATGTTTTTTGGGTTCAGGGGGTCTGAAAACGTATAGATCCGGTGAAAACTCGATTTCGAAAAATCGACATGAAAACAATACTTTCCTTCCTATATATTCATATAGGCAAGAGAAAGTAAAAAATCTGGTGTGAAACACTCACACAACTTTCTCTTGCCAATGCAAATAATTAATAATAAACCTAACATTATTAATAAAATACTAGAAATGAACAAAAACTAACCTCAAAAACATGACTGACGCAAACTGTATGACGCAAAATGACAATCGAACTCAGTTTGGCTTAAAAATACGGAAAATCACGCTTTCACGCTAAACTAGGCTCTGTAGAGAAAAATGCTCTAAACAAAAGTTGTAGATCTTTTAATTTTCTATAACTTTTATTATATACACTTTTGTCGTAAAATGCATACCAAGACCGAAATGTTAAAAAAAATCGATTTTTCTCACGTTTTCGTGAGAAAAAAAACAGAAAATCGCAAATTACCGCTAAACTAAGCGTTATACAAAAAAATGTTTGAAATAAAAGTTGTAGGTTTTTAAATTCTCTACAACTTTTATTATATAAGTTTTTGCGCTAAAATTTATATTAAAGCCGTAATCTTAAAAAAACAACGTTTTTACGTGAAAACAGCCTCACCGAGAATTTCAGCAAACATGGCGCCTACCCTATCTTGTAGAGAATAAAAAATTGAGTAAAATAGGCGATTTTAAAAAAAATCGTAGGACCAGTTTTTGAGAAAATCGCAAAAAACTGAAAAATTATACGAATAAACTACTACTTCCGGTTGACCGATTTTGATGAAAATGTTCGTGTCGCGTGCGGTAATGGTATGTAACTTAAGTTTCAAGTTTCAAGTTCGTACGATGTTCCGTTCTTGAGATATTCTGTTCACACACACACACACAGACACACACACAGACACACACACAGACCAATCGCTAAAAACATGTTTTTTGGGTTCAGGGGGTCAGAAAACGTATAGATCCGGTGAAAACTCGATTTCGAAAAATCGACATGAAAACAATACTTTCCTTCCTATATATTCATATAGGCAAGAGAAAGTAAAAACGAATTGTCAACATCAGTCACATAATTTAAAAAACAAATTTATACTCCATAGTTTAAAAATGTCTGGATTGTATAGCACGACTTTATCAATCAGGTAAAACTTTAATAATTCTTTCTTAAATCTTTTCATACATTCAATCAAAAACAACCTTTATGGAAGATGGGACATCAGTTTGGATCCAGTATATAATGGGTTTTTTTCATAGAACGACAACCTATGAAACTCGCAAAATTAGAACAGAGCCTCTTTGTGTAATAACGATGAGGTTTTACTCTCAAACCATCATGTTTTACTGACTTTGCCCACAAAAGAATTGTGTTTCGATGCTTTGTTTGTTTTGTACATGTGTTTTAAAATTCAGGAATTCGTTTTATATATTTATTTTATTTTATATATTTCATAAATATATTTTTTTAGTATTGTTGTTTATGGCATCAGCCGAAAGTCTGGTTTGTACCTCTAGAGGCTTTACTATGTAAAAATATGATTGAGGTGGTTTACCACGCCTTCCTCACTAAATGGAAAAGTATGCTTACCAGCACGCTAGGTCCTCTGAAAAGCATCTAATTTCCATCATGCAAAATACTCTACTTCATTTACAACAGAGTCTGCCTGTATAATTTAATTCATTACTCTGAGAGGAGATAACTGTGACCTTTAGGAGATCTTTTGTACCTCTACCACTTTTGTTCAGTTAAATGCTTCAGTCATATAATTGGCTGACCATGTGATAAGAGAAAGATATTTTTGTAGCCTTGGAACTATCAGATGGAGTGCAAATAATTTAACACTCCACCTGCCTGTTATGAGCTTTGTTTATTAAATAAAGTCTATTAATAATTATTAAAAATCTGGCGTGAAACACTCACACAACTTTCTCTTGCCAATATAAATAATTACCAATAAACCTAATATTAGTAATAAAACATTAGAAATAAACAAAAAACTAACCTCAATAAACATAACCTTATTTTAATCATGAGTGAAAGACGCAAAATGAAAATCAACCTCAGTTTGGCTTAAAAATACGGAAAATCACTTTTTCACGCTAAACTAGGCTCTGTAGAGAAAAATGTTTTAAATAAAAGTTGTAGATCTTTTAATTTTCTATCAATTTTATTATATACACTTTTGTCATAAAATGCATACTAAGGCCGAAATCTTAAAAAAATCGATTTTTCACACGTTTTCGTGAGAAAAAAATCAAAAAATCGCTAATTACTGCTGAACTAAGGGTTTTACAAAAAAGTGTTTGAAATAAAAGTTGTAGGTTTTTAAATTCTCTACAACTTTTATTATATAACGTTTTGCGCTAAAATGTATATTAAAGCCGTAATCTTAAAAAAACAACGTTTTCACGTAAAAACAGCCTCACGCAGAATTTCAGCAAACATGGCGCCTACCCTATCTTGTAGAGAATAAAAAATTGAGTAAATGAGGCGATTTTTAAAAAAATCGTAGGACCAGTTTTTGAGAAAATTGCAAAAAAGTGAAAAATTATACGAATAAACTACTACTTCCGGTTGACCGATTTTGATGAAAATGTTCGTATCGGGTCCGGTAGTGGTATGTAACTTAAGTTTTAAGTTTCAAGTTCGTACGATGTTCCGTTCTTGAGATATTCTGTTCACACACAGACACACACACACACACACACACACACACACACACACCCACACACACACAGACACACACACAGACCAATCGCCAAAAACATGTTTTCTGGGTTCAGGGGGTCCGAAAACGTATAGATCCGGTGAAAACTCGATTTTGAAAAATCGACATGAAAACAATACTTTCCTTCCTATATATAGGCAAGAGAAAGTAAAAATCACATCAGTCATTCATGGCTAGAAACGTTTTGTCAGCAAAAGAAGAAAAAGAAGAAGGAAAAGAAGAAGAAGAGTGGTATTTTTTAATAATTTCTTTTATTAGTTTATCAAGAGACAAAATTGGTCATTGGTTATAATTTTGAACTGGTGAGAGGATTTTGCACCTGAGACCAGCGGACAGTTGACTTTTCTCGGGGAAATTTTTTAAAGCGGTCGATGTTAATGAAATTAGCCGTAGATTTATTGTATAAAAAGCGATGCTTGTAAAAATAAACACAACGAAAGCAAGAAGGGAAGACCCTTATAATTTTGAATTCATGAATATATTTCAAAAGCTGATATTCAGTTAATCAGAAAAAACAATTCAGTATTGTAATGTTATACAAGAAAAACACAGTTAAATAGGAAAAAGTATTTTCTTAGAGAAAAAAAAATTCTCAATGAATTGTAAACCGTCTGGAGGGTTTAGTACGGCAATCTAACTTGTGAATTTTGTAAAGATGATGAGAGATGGCGCTGTTTCTAACGCGACCCGGTCGCCTTGGCAACCGGCTGTACTTTGATATCTGAGAAGACGATATTGCATGTTTTGCTGCTTGGACTGTTCTCCAGACCGGCAAATTGCCCCTCACTCACTCACTCACTGCTTACCTCTCCGCTTCACAGAACAAAAAAAAACTCTTTTACTATTACAAACTTTCCTTTTACATATATTTGAAAAATATAAACGAAATGTAAAAAAATACAAGTCTAAAACGTTTTGAATATTTAATGTATATTCTACTGTCTACCGTTTTGTGTTACTTTTTAATACCAGTAGTAAATTAATAATTATAATAGTAGTAATTTAATACTAGTAAAATGCTAAATATTTGTCATAAACGGGCAAACCGGGTGTCGAATGACCGGAAAAGACAGATTAAGTTCATTTTTCCAGTTTTTCCGTTTTAATTGAATTAGGCTATAATTTGTCAGTGGAAGCTGTTAATTTCTTTTGCCCTATAAAAATACACAGTGATGGAAAGTATTGCTTACATGTCAATTTTTCAAAATCGGTGTTTCACCAGATATCGACTACAGATTTCAGGCCTCCCTGAACCCAAAAAAACATGTTTTTGGCGGTTGTTCGTTTTGTGTGAGGTTGTGTGTTTGTGTACGTATATATATATATATATGTGTGTGTGTGTGTGTGTGTCAGTGTGTGTGCGCACGCGTGTGTGTGTATGTGTTTGTGGGTGAACAAAGCATCTCAAGGATGGGATAGCGTACAAATTTCAAACATGGAAATTAAGTTAGGTACCACTAAGGGACCCAACATGAACATTTTCATCAAAGCTTAAAACGTTCATCAGAGCTTGAAACTTGGTCACTATTAGCTTTTTGAATAAACCTTTTCAATAAAAAATTATTGACATCAAGTCACGTTCCTAAAACAAATCTCCTCTGGGGCCTATCTAGAAAACAACTGCTTGAAATTAAAGTAGTAGGTTTCTAAATTTTCTATAACTTTTATAATACACACTATTTCCTTAAATAACATAAATTAAGGCTGTAATGTTAGAAAACATTTTTACCGCGAGATCACAGCTCCCACGAATTTCAGCGGACTTGCTGCTTACCTTGTCATGTAGAGTGCAAAACTGTAAATAAGGTGAATTCAAAGAAAATTGTAGAGCCGTTTTTGAGCAGAAAAGTTAAAAATTGCACGAAAAACTACCAAGTATAATTTAAATTGACCAATTTTGATGAAAATGTTTCTGTTTGGTTCCCTTATGTAGGGTTACCATTATTTCTGGACTCCAATACCGGAAGTGTTTTTGAAAGAGACTGTTTTTAGTAAATAATATAGGCTACAAAATGTTATTTGTTTAGCCTATTTAATATTTATTTTTCCATTGAAATATATTGGTTTACAATTAATTTCTAAGTAATTATTTTCTAAATTAATTACTATTTTTATAATAATAATGTTAACTAAAAGTAGGCACAAAAACATCAAAATATTTACTTGGAAACCTGGGTCTTGCGATTCAAAACATCTATATTATCAGATTCTTCTTTTTCTTGTTCTGTAGTTGGACGGGTGTGATATTTCTCAGATGATGGTACTTTCTCATTAAACACATTATCAGTTTTAATTTTTTTGGAAAAGTCGACAAAAGACATCTTTGAATTAACTTTTAAATGTCTAACAACGCTGCATACAAAGTTGTTGTTGTTGTTGTTTAGGTCATCAGCCAAAAAGCTGGTTTGAACCTGTAGAGGTTTTACGAGGTAAAACGAGAAGTGAGGTGGTTTACCATTGCCTTCCTCACTGAGTGAAAAATTACGCTTATCAGCATGCCGGGCCCTCTGAAAAGCACATATTTTCCACTCTGCAAATGACACCTTCACTTCATTCACCACAGGGTCTGGCTGTATAATAAAATTCATTACTTTCAGAGGAGATAACTCTGATTAGTGTCTTTTACACTTCTTCTACTTCTTCTGTTCTTAATTGATTCAGTCATTTAATTGGCTGACCATGTGATAAGAAACAGAACTATTTATTTTAGCCCTGCAACGAACAGATTGAGTGTAAATAATTTGACACTCTACCTGTCAAAGTTATCAACCTCTAAATCAAACAGAACTAAATCATCCGGGCGCCGGTCCGTTACAAAGATATCTAAAAATCCCGGACATTCGTTAATCCCGGATACTTCTCTGGGCACATGCCTTAATCCCGGACTATTCAGGCTAATCCAGGAAGTATTATAAGCCTATCTCATGGTACCTATATTTAAACTTCTTACACTTTCTTTCTCGAGATATTTGCCGGCCGCATTGGCGTAGTTGGTAACATGCACGCCTCTCATCCTGCGGTCCTGGGTTCGAATCCCACACAAGCACGGCATATTTTTCACACGTTACAAAAAAAATATTTCATCCTTCACCGTCTGCATTAGCAGTCATTGCAAACAATTCAGACGGTAAACCAAAAAAAGGGATTGTTCATACACATACAAAGAATTCACTGATTCGGAAAAACATGTTTTTTGGGTTCAGGGGGCTAAAAACATGTATTTAATATTAGAAATCGACATGAAAACAATACTTTTTCTCCCTATTCTTATAGATCAAGAGAAAAAAAGGTATATTGATCGTTAGATCAATTCGAAATTTATTATTATATCTCGTATTTATTTACTTATTTAACTTAATTTATTTTAAAATGTTAACAACTTATTTTTAAGCATTAGGCCTATGTTATAAAATTATTTTAACATTGCTTATAATTTTATAAATAACCTATTCAAAAATAAGAACATTTATGTTCAAATATGTTTTCATATTAGAAAATATTACAGCAGATGTAAATTTAATATAATACAAAGTTGCAGAAATTATAATATTGTTAAATTCACCATAGCATTCTGTAGCTTTCTGTTTAACCATTATTGTTGACGGTTACACACACACCAGTTTTCTGGTGTACGTCATCACACCACTCTATTTCAACACATCCACCAGAATTTTGTAATATTTTAAGCTTTATTAAAGTTTGACTGAAATTAATTTCATTTCTCTCGTCATGATGAAACATATTAACTAAGATATACGCTCTTATACGCTTACATTGTTTTATTAAATTTTCAACTTTAATTCTAATTATTTAGATTAAACCTTGTTGTATTTTTATTCATCCGTAATTAATTAAGGAGATTTAATTAAATAATTGTCTTAATTTAAGTCTCTGGTTCAGGCATGTGTCGTATTCAATATGAAAAATTATTTCTTATGTCGAGGTAAAAAATTACTGGTATACCGAGAAATTTGTTTTGGTGTGTATTTATTTATTCATCGTCTATCTCAATTTTTACCATATCCTTTTCTTTTTAGAGAGTTTTCAGCCAAAAGGCTGGTTTGAACCTCTAGAGGATATAATTCCACCTCAACTCCACATATAAGAGTACGAGTAACAATGGATCCGGGCCTCCATTCCATGATAGGATGGGAACGCGCGTCGTCCAGACAACTAATGTAAAATTTTTATATTATTTCTTCAGTCTTCGTAGAGTTGATATAGGGTATTTTATTTTTCTTTCGTCGCAAACAGAAATAAAACCTTAAATACGGTCTGTTAAGCGGGAACTTACTTGTATTCAGTTTAATATATTTTATAAAATCTAAATTTTGAAGAAGATAAATTTGAATTGGACAACGGGAAATTCGACTACAAGAGTAAGATTCCAATTACGAGTGGTGGACAATAAGAAGAAGAATAAAACCAGATAGCAATCATTTACAGCTATTACAAATTTTGTTCAATTTTATTCCTAATTTGTGTACCTTGCAATCTGTTCAATTTAGAACAATTTTAGCAACCCCACGACCCAATGAGATGAGGATGATATGTATGACGTGTAAATGAGGTGTAGTCTTGTACAGACCCAGGCCGACCATTCCTGAGGGAGTATGGTTAATTAAACCCCAATCATCAAAGTACACCGGTAACCACAGTATAGTATTCAAATCCGTATTAAAGTAACTACCTTTACTAGGATTTGAACCAGGACCTTCGTCTCCGAAAATCAGCTGTTAAACAGCTGATTCTGGCAACGACTTTACCTCTAGACCAACCCCATTTTGTTCAATAAAGTCACAAACATACAATAATCAAGTTTCGAGGTTATCTGTGGTCAGTAGAATCAAAAATTAAAGTAAATTCATAATTAGTTGGGATCAATGTTAAATTTCGATTTCTGTAATTCCAATAGTTAAAACTTAGTAGTGTTAAATAAGTGTCACCGATAAATAAATCAATTAATAATTAAATTCAAAATTTAAATTAATTTGTAAAAATTTTAAATTTGTTAAAATCGATTTCTGGTGTTTTATGATTTTCTAAAACCGAGTTAAACATATCTAGTATAATTAAATTTGCACACACACTCACAAGGGAATGTTACACTGTGTCGTCAGCGTAGGTAGCAGTGAGGATCTGGGAAAGAGGCGGTAGGTCTGAGGTGAATATAGAATAAATAAGTGGGGCTAATAAAGCGCCCTGAAACACGCCAGTTAAGATAGTGCAGTTGTTGTGTGGTAGTGTGTTGGGTACGAAATCTGAATTGATAATGTGGAGGTATTAATTAGTCGCTAGTCGTTTGAGGGGAGAGTGTTACGTGAGAGATGGAACAAATCAAACGAATGATAGGCAGACAGAAGACTGAACAATACTGACAGTTTTCATAACAATAACGAATAATTTAAAGTTATTCGTCACACTGTCAAATGGACTAAATGTAGGGTTTACTTTTAAAGAAATTGAAGAAAAATAATCAAAGCTGTATTTTGTGAAAGATATTTTTTTTTAGTTCAACCCAGACGCGGATTCAAATGGTGATGAATGTTGGTAAAAAAATGGTTAACCCTTTATAGGGCAGTAGACTACTACGGAGAAAAATATACATCTTGTAAAATGTTAAATTTTGTTTTTAAGGGACTTGAATAATGTATTTCTAATGCCAGAATAGTAAGATATTTCTTGTTTTTTATGTCAAGCCCTGGTAAGTATACTTACCAAGGAATGTTTATTGAAATGGGAATCACATAATATTTAGTGGTAAGAATGCTTATTAAAACAACTTGTAGCCCTATATAACAGAAAAATGTGTCGAATAACTTTTATTAACTTTATATTAGCATGAATACTTGCTTTCCTGTAAAAAACTGAATTTCCTAAGCACTTTACAAAAGTAACAACAAAACAACATGGTAGCGTACGCTGGTATAAATCCTTACCACATTCGTGTAACTCACAAAGCAAATGGTTGCTGCGCACTAATTTCAATATGTGTATAGCCTATTTACCAGAATACATCTATAAAACCATAAAATCCCAATAGGGTTCAACTGCACAGCTTATTCTTTAAAAAAATCGACCTTATTGCCAGTGGTAAGTATACCTATCACAGACGTATAAAGGGTTAACAGCTGGATCGACAGAAAATACTATCATTGCACATTAGTAACGGAAGAGCAAACAATACTAGCAGGTTATACAACGTCTTCAAGTTGCTTTTTAAATTAGATTTTTTTTTTACTCCTATTTTGTCTACGTTGCAATCTGTTCAATTTAGAACAATAAGCAACCCAATGACCCAATGAAATGAAGATGATGTGTACGACGTGTAAATGAGGTGTAGTCTTGTACAGACCCAGGTCGACCATTCCTGAGAGAGTACGGTTAATTAAACCCCAACCATCAAAGTACACCAGTAACCATCGTCTAGTATTCAAATCCGTATAAAAGTAACTACCTTTAATAGGATTTGAACCAGGAACCTTCGTCTCCGGAAATCAGCTGTTAAACAGCTGATTTTGGCGACGACTTTACCTCTAGACCAACCCGGTGAGTCATAAATTAGAAAATAATAACAAAATAATAGATATCCATTTATTTAATTTTTATCAGACAAATGAAATAAATTTCTTGGTTTATTTAATAAAATAGTCGTTTTCGTCTCTATTATTAGGGACCTTGAAGTGCATTGCAAGACTTTTATTTAAATTGGAACCACCTCTCAATTCATATAATGGTCTCACTTCAGCAAACCCATAGAAACCACCAATTTTGTACATTGTGTTATTTTCCTGGTATTTTTTTAGGAACGTTATTTCACCTTTATATTGACCATAGGGTAGAACAGGTACTATTGAGTTCATGGTAACCATGTTGTCTTTGATAGGCAATGATACATTGTAGACGCCCTGCAAAAATTATAAATAAGTTACTTCTTTTTTTTTTTTTGGTTTAACGTCCGACTGTTATGCAATTACTGCTAATGCAGACGGTGAAGGATGAAATGAATTTTTGTAACGTATGAAAATATGCCATGCCTGAATGGGATTCGAACCCAAGACCGCATGATGAGAGGCGAGCACGTTATCAACTGCGCCAATGCGGCCGGCTAAATAAGTTACGTGAGTAAAGCACGGCATATAATGATGTACAAATTTGACTTTTAATATTATTACCAACCTCCGCTCGCTTCGCTTCACAGCAGCTAATGTAGGCATAATTAAATTATTTTAAAACCTCTCCATAATATTTGTGGTTTTGTTGCCCTGTAGCAGCAAAATAAATTGTTTTTCTGCACTTCCAGCTCAAGAAATTCCGACATAACGTTGTCCATGAGTGAAGCACTCTTGTTTCAAATCGATGCCCACCGTTTTAAATGTTTGTCCCTGCGATTTAATAGAATTGAATAGAATGCATAGAACCAATATTCCTAATAATCATATGCTTAATCGTGTGTGGGAAGAATTCGACTACCGTGTTGATATCTGTCGTGTTACAAATGGTGCCCACATTAAACAGCTATAAATATTTTCAATAAAAAGTTAATGAATTCTTCTATTATAATCATTTAAGTAATTACCTTAACGTTTCAAAAATAAATTTTCTATAAGCTATCGAAACTGTCTGTTTCATTTATAATCACTCTGTATATTAAAAAGAAGCGCTGTGTTTATTATAGTTATCCTTATTTTTGGACAATCTGCCTAGGTATTTTTGTTCTAAGGTGTCAATTAAAATTTGAAATTTCCCGTTAAATGGAAATTGCCGACAAAGGGTTAAAACTGTAACTAGTTCTATTCCAAAAACTAAAATACACCTCTCCACTGTACAGTGACATTTAATCTGAACTCTAAAGCAGTGAGAATAGAATGTCAGCTTGAACTCATTAAGTTTGATTACCACGAGTTTAAACAGTTGTATGTTAAAGTCCCAAAATGTGTTGCAAATCGCTATCGAAATGTAGTTTCCCGAATTCGAGATCTTATGCACAGAAGATGACTAATTTGTTTGCATCTTGCTATGTATAGTCTATTAGCAAATGATTTCTATAGTCACTTGAGTTACGAGTTTGCCCTTGTTTGCAACGAGGGGTAAAGGGGGAAAAAGCATCAGTGCGCATGCCCGACTGATTTAATTTCAGAACGACAAACATAACAACTTATACTATATCCAGAGCATATACAGTATCTATCTCGGAACCTTCTGTAGGCTAAGTGTTAGTTACAGAAATCTCGGTTTCTCGTAAACTTGGCCGAA